>SAYR01028337.1:0-40055 GCA_004382745.1 Argopecten irradians irradians | reverse complement strand
AAATTATTAAAACCAACAGACGATCTGATAAAGATATGTTTTTATATGAAAAAAAAATCGTCAAAAGAAATTAAAGTGATCCGTAAAAAATTAAAAACGAATAAAGCATGTGGTCATAAAGGTCTTGTAAATGAACATGTAAAATATGACGGACAATATGTGATTTACAAGAATGTATTTAATATAATTATCATTTTTATGGTACGTTTCTAGATAGTACCAAAGCATTCGATAACATTTGGCACGACGGTTTACTAGTTAAATTATAAATTATACGATATTGGTCTTACAGGGAAGGTATGGAATATCTAAGGTTTATGTATACAGATGTACAAAGTTCAGTATTGTTTAATGGTATTACATCTGAGCCAGTCAAGTTGGAGAGAGGTATTTTAAAAGGAGGGGCCCTCTCTGCAAAAATGTATCTTGTATTTATTAATAACCTATTGAACCAAGTCGAAAACTGTGGTAGAGGTGCATCTATAATCGATATACCTGCAGGCAGACGATCTATGACGATATATATATATATATATGTCTTGTTAGTACAAATAGTGCGAGACTCCAAAAAAATGGTAAGTATATGTGAAGAATACAGAAGGAAATGGAGATTTTGTACTCAAGATCATAAAGTAAAATTATGGTATTTTCTGATAAGAGAACTTTAAACATCAACTGTACATTTAGTCTTTATTATAATGTTTTACCTATTGTTTTAGAAACTACTCATCTTGGTTTTATTATGAATAGTAAACATCAATCCTTTGAAAGGATTAAACAGGCATGTAACAAATTGAAAAGTGGTTACTCTGGCATTACTACGTTCTGGTGCACACCAGTGTGCCCTGAACCCCCTCACTATTTCAAAAATTATCAAAATAAAAGTTTATCCTTCTGCTTTATATGGGTGTGAGCTTTGGGTGTTATCAAAACCTGATTTATTAATGCTAGAAAGGGCTCAACATTTTATTGTAAAGTTTATACAAGGGTTTGACAGAAGAACTAGAACAGATATGTGTACCTCTAATAGGTTGAACCTCTAATGAGGCTTATATAACGTAAAAACTCATGTAACTTGCGTACCAGTGTACTTTGCGCAGGTACTTTTTGGGCTGAAAATGCTGAAAAACGATGTCGAGGGAGCCAAAAATTCGATGTATAAAAGTGGCAATTTCAATGCAAAACATTCCCAATAAATGCTTGACAACTTGCAGAAACATGTGTTGTATTTAGAATAAATAACATCCTAAATACATGTCGTTTAGGCATCTTATAATACCACATGTGTTTTGACTTTTTGCACAAGGCCCAGAGCCGGATGGCGGTAGGTAGGTTCCCTACGTAAGGCGCATTGCTAGATATGCTTTAGGATATTAATGCGCAAATTTACTAGAAATATGAAAAATCGTTATAATATCTAAATAAACACACAATAGTACTTTACTCAAGTGAATGTAGATGTTAAAAAACTGTTGTTCCTAGGCAGAGTTTGCAGAATGAAAAGAACAAATTTGATTTTTAGAATTTTCAATGTTAGATAAATTTTAAATAACGTGACTACGTATGTTCAAAAATATTTTATTCTAGACATTACCAAGCAATACAACTTATATGAATATGCCATAAAAATTACCAAGAAATACAACTTATATGAATATGTCTTAAAACTTTTCGATGATGGATCTTTTCCTTCCAGATATTGTTGGAAAGCATTGACCGGTCCACAAATCTGTAACTATGTACATGGTGTATGAAACAAATGCCTGGAAATTGAGAACGTCAAATGACGCAGAATTCACACGATTATTATCATTGCATGATTGTTTATCAGTGTATACTATGAAGCTGATTTTTTTTTATTTTGATATAGAAATATCCGAGAGAATTGTGCCCTCTTCTCTCTTTCTCTGATTATATATATGAATGATAGATACGTTGACTGTTATACATTTAAAATTATTGAGAATAGAATTAATGAGGTATATAGAGAAGAGGTTATCAACAATATAATTATTTTATGATGTTTTCTTAAAAATGAAATAACAAACACAGTTTTTGGATTAAATGGCCGCAGCCTATTTAATATTTGTTAAGTGTTAACCAAAGCAGGATACTTATTCTCAGATGTGGCGAGCAGGCAAATATGATTTACCTAAACAGGTAATTTCCTCCCCCTGGGTTAACCAAAGCAGATAGGAACGTTACCTAAACTAACAAATGACTAGAATTACATTATGTATAATCCAGGTACATGCAACGGTGAGCACCCTATGCTGAGTATCTACCAACTGGTACCGGACACATCAGCTACTCACCCTCCCCAGGGTTAACCTTGGCAAAGTTTGCATGTACCTGACCCGAATAGCCTGCTGACCTACCCAGATCTGCGAGGCTCCATCGTACTCCCAGGGTAAATCCTTGGCGAGTAATATCCATA
This sequence comes from Argopecten irradians irradians, assembly GCA_004382745.1. Classification (NCBI taxonomy): domain Eukaryota; kingdom Metazoa; phylum Mollusca; class Bivalvia; order Pectinida; family Pectinidae; genus Argopecten; species Argopecten irradians. The sequence continues at coordinate 37,618 of SAYR01028337.1, read as the reverse complement.
TTCTCCACCACGGAGAAACCAAAAACCAAAATCTGTATCCATTATACAGTTACTGTACATGTATCTCCTACATCTCAACCCCCTGGGATTCACTAGGCAAGTGAGAGGAGGAGTCTATTTTGCAAAAACTGAGTTACCATAGACAAATATTTTTGGGAGTATCATCCCGACTCCTAGGTATCCATAGCGAGCCCAGTACGATGTATACCCTTACAATCTATAAATATACACCAAATCAAAAGACAAATTATAACCAAATTATGCGCTGCTCGCGCACACATGCCGCATTCCGACTTACAAAACTGAATAGAACCTGCCGAACACAAAGTTATTTTTAACATGATTATCTTAGAATCGATCACTGACCTTCGAACCTGTCGCTATGTTTTGGTTGCCAACTAACCCATTGTCACATTTTGATGGATCTTCCAAAGTCACTGTTCATGATCCACTAGCGAGCATGTCCATAACACTTTTGCAGAATGGGGAATGCAGATTCAATTTTGCACACGTACTTGGTCTCGTTCCGCAACGCACGGCTTAAACCTGTAAATTAAAGAAACTCGGCAGCAGCTTATTATCAGTAAACAAGTTCAAACATAAGAATTAAAATGACTAACATGTTAATATCAAGCTGTTCTCTATACATCTTTCTTATCAGCAAAATCTAAACTCCTATAAAAAGCTGTATCACGGTGATGAAGGGGATGGAGGTGGGGGAAAAACTGTATACTTTTGTGGCAAATTTTCGATCGTTCAGTTACGTTCAGACGGCGTGGTAAAATATAATGGCCTTTGCGCATTGTCTATATCCCCACACGGAATTAACTCTACCACAACATCAACTTCAGTTTGGCCACAACCCAAAAATAAATGTGTTTTAATTTTATATAAAATTAAACGTTATTTATTTTATGATGTTTTAAAAAATGAAATAACAAACACAGTTTTTGGATTAAATTGGCCGCAGCCTATTTAATATTTGTTAAAGTGTTAACCGAAAGCAAGGATACTTATTCTCAGATGTGGCGAGCAGGCAAATATATTATACCTAAAACAGGTAATTTCCTCCCCCCTGGGTTAACGCAAAGCAGATAGCGAACAGTTACCTAACTACAAATTGACTAGAATTACATTATGTAGTATATCCAGGTACCATGCAAACGGTGAGCACCCCTAATGCTGAAGTATCACCAAACTAGGTACCGGAACACATCAGACTACTCACCTCTCCCCAGGGTTAACCTTGGCAAAGTTTGCAAGTGTACCTGAGCCGAATAAGCCTGCTGACGCTACCCAGATCTGCGAGGCTTCCATCGTACTCCCGGGTAAATCCTTGGCGAGTAATATCCGATATTCATCCACCACCTGAGGAACCTCAAACCACAAATCTGCTATCCACTATTAAGTTACTGTACATGTATCTCCTACAATCTCAACCCTGGATTCCACTAGGCAAGATGAGACGGAGGGATCTATTGAAAACTGGTACCATACAAATATTTTGGGTATCCCCGACTTCCTAGCGGTAAAATCACTAGCGAGCCAGTACGATACCCTTACAAATCTATAATATCACATCAAACAAAGAGCAAATTTATAACCAAATTATGCCTGCCTCGCCAACAACATTGCCACTTGGACTAGTTTATTACGTTCCAGCCATCCCAGTCCGCCAAAGGCGAGAGGAAATAAGTATCAATATTGACATATTCAGACCTTTAGGAAATATCAATTTTGAACACTTTCAGGTGTACCTATCCGGGCCCGTTTTCTGTACATAAGACCCAGCTCTACATTGCCCCTTGCAATTGTATTAACGAAACATTGGCATTTCCAATATCTGAGATATGGACCTCGCATCTGCCCTATACAACCTTTTACAGTCACATGTTATATCTGTACATGGCTGTACTGGATCTGAGCTAATATGTGCCCCATTATTTTTCAAAACAGCCTGTCGTCCTCATCCGATTAAACGTCGGTTACCGCTTGCCTCTTCGTATCCCAGTATTGCATGTTACGATTTCTGTCCCCCGTCACCACTGTAACCAAGCCGGCAATATATTGCTACCATATTTGAAACATGCATTGAGTCTAAAGTCACTATTCAGCCAAAGAAGTATAATCCATATCTCGATCCGTGGCACTCCACCGATGTTGAAGTAGTTGTTAAGTTCATATACCTCAGCTCCGGTGTGGAATAATCAGGAAATATGTGAGGCAGCATCTGTGATAAGTGCGTATCGACAAGCGGTATCTTCTTACGTCATACCCAAGACATGGCCACGTTGTCCTATCATACTTGATTTAGACCCCCAAATGTTTTGCAGATTGTATTTGGGTCCGACATGAGAACGACATCCCGATGTGCCCAGTAGATAATTCATGAGATCCCAAAATACCAAATATCTGAAATATCTTATGGCTTAGGTAGCCTTAAATCATTCTGAACTGTATAAAGGGGGATAGACTCTACTTCATGACCGCAATATATTTTATCCATATCTAATTACTGAGGTGGTGTACAGCCTTAGATTTCCATCTACCTAATCTTTTGACATGACCTTCCGTCTGAAATCCTTTCATAAGATAACTGTTGTAGCCGCCCCCAATTCTAAAGGAATGCGATTCTGAAATTTTGATGGGGATTCCAAATAAATTAATAGCCTTCCGTAATATGCACTTAACTGATAACGGGTCAGCGGGGATATTTTTTGTGTATGATAATAAATCCTGGTTGCCTGGTCGAATTTTCATTATAAGATACCATTTTCCCATAAGGACACACTGGAGCTCCTTGGATTTTTGGAATGAAAAGTTTATGTTGACCTACCATACTGATCAGTTTTTTGAGCGAGGTAATATAACTTCCAACCCCTTATCTGTAACAGACATATCAGACACTAACAACGGCGTGTGACTTTATAGAGGGTACACTTACCTCCTCCAACTCTAAACAGTCCAAAAATGTAAACAAAAGGCTGTTTTAAAAAGTAGAGTTTCAATATGGTGAATTACAAATCAGTTTAATATCCTGTCAACTTTTCAAGCAAATCATATGTTATAGTGCCCTCACATCTGGGTGCTTTGAGGCCTTTTAAAACCCCCCATGCCTCTTTTTACACATAAATGAAGATGTAGGATCTTCCCAATTATGTAATTTTATGAATGTAAACTAATTGCTGCTTAAATATGATTTTAACCGTGTTGGGGGAGAACCTTTTGTTTGAATGAAAGGCAATGAACCACAAAATATGTGAAAGTGGTACTGGCCAACTGTAATCGATCGTAAATAATGATCGAAATTGTTAAAACTACGAAGTGCACTTCATAAAGAGCTTTGGTGTTGCTTGAAATACTAGCATTTAAAAGTCGTCCAATTTCATCTGACAAATTGACCATAGCCAAATCGCGAATTGGGACGGGTGCCTTTTCTGCCTTGTGGTACCAGTCGATGGAATTTCTTCAGCTGTAAACGTGACAAGCTATCGTGTTATTACATTAAAAACAGCCTGGAATGTGCTCTGCTTTAAAAACATTATGTTAGACGTATACACCTCAAGACGAAAAACCTAACATATCAAAAACTACTGTTGATTTTGTAGTCATAGTATTCACAATTGCCACTACTGATTGATTGTCACAGTCGCGGAATAAAATTTTCTTATTACGCAATTTTCACCCCAGATATAGTACTGCCACAACCAAGGGAAAGAACTCTAAAATTGTAATGTCACCTGTGTAACCCAATGTCAAACCATGATTCAGGCCAAACCCCGTATGTCCAACCCCATTAAAAAATGCCCAAAACCATTTCCCCCTTTTTTGCCAGAGCTGTTCAGTTGTTATAACCACATGTCCTGCATTTGTTGTGCCAAAAATGTCACTAAAAAACTTGAAATGCCAATTAAATGTTTCAAAAAACTCAACCAAAAGCTTCCAAATCTTTCTCAGATGTCATTGTTTTATTTTGATTGAGGTTGGGCTTGTGTCAGTACCTATCGTCGCATTGATTAACCTTCTACAGAAGTACGACCCGGGAAGAAATTGCCTTACAAGCAAAGTTTACATGCCTAACAATGACTGCATAGCTTTCAATGTAGTTTTGGCCTAGCTAGCCATTGTCTGTATTTGGTTTACCTCGAAAAGGAAATCATCAAGATAATGTATTAATTCGCCTGTATGTGATTGTTGATTACTGCCCACTCTAAAAATGTTGAAATTTTTCAAAACAAAGCACACGACAGAGGAGCACCCATAGGCAGGCACTTGTATAAAAATATTGATCATCAAATTGAAACCAAGCAAATCAAAATCCCCTGCCAAATGTTGGCAAAATACGGAATGACTGACTTTATATCGGCCTTTGCTAATAAAAGCCCCTTTTCCCAAGCGCTGAAACCATTGACAAATTGCTTTCATAAATTTAGTATAATTTTACGACATAATTGGGGATCAAATGAAATTCATTGACTGAATGAATTTCTGGATTAGGACAAATGATGAATGAGTCATAAAATCCCCTGGATTTTTCTTTGGTATTAAACCTAATGGAGGACACTCTCAAAGTTGATATCGGTTTCTGGTTGAAGGGGCTGCCTATCCGACCTAAGCTAATTTTCTTTATGAATTTTTTCCCTGGCATAGCGTTAAATTTTGTTAATTGAAGGTAAATTGCTCAGACAACGTAGGCAACGCGGGCCTGTTATAATGCAATTTAAAACATTCTGAAAACCATTCTAAAAGCTTCATTTGTTAATTGTGGTGTCAGGGTGATTCTCAATAACTTTTTCAAGTGTGGCCAATTTATGGGAGATTTACCTAAGGAAAACTTATCACTTTCTAGGCCCTGGTGTACTGGTAGCGTTGATGTTTTTTTGTATTAGTGTTGCGTCTGAGTTTTGTTTCGTAAATGAACTACACTTTATTTGTGGGTGATTCCCTTGACAAGTTCTACATGCATCGACGAAAATGACATGGATGAATTTACAATTCCCTTCATTTAAAACCAAACACAATCCCTTTGTTTTTGGAGAATGGCCTTTGCCATTTCCCACAGTGTGATTATTATGATGACGGCTGGATGCTCCAGCCTGTGATGACATCAACCTCAACCAGAGGGCAGGGTTCAATTTATCCCAAGGCCTCAGGCAGGTCGCTTGGCGCAGACGAAACTGTTCATGCGTACTTACGCCAAGCAAAATTATTCCTCTACCCGCTTGCTCTCTGATTATCGACATGTAAATGAAAAGTTCGATACATTTGTCCTTGGAAAACCTTTGTAGTGTATATACAGTCATAAAAATAACAAAAGCGTCTGTCCACTTTTCAATATTTGGACGAAACAATCTTTCATAACCGCGGCCTTGTCTCCCAATACCCCCTGCTCACTCAGGTACAAACTGCTACCTGCATAAAAATCAGTGCAGGTCGCCACTACCTTTAGCAGCAATGCCAAAATTAATATACTGATTCGGCCTGAATTTTCTGGCGTAGCTGTAAAGGCACATGTGACGGCGGGTCCATCATCCGCACATGGTACAACATTTAGGGAGCTCACACATCTATCTGTAAACGCGGGCAAAACTGTAAATCTACGCCCCCCTGGGCAATACCGGTACAAGCTGGCGGGGACCCCGTGCCCGCGACCCCATTAGTGTGAACCCCCTACCGCTATATCAGCTGTGACACTGCCGGAATCCCCACACGTTATTTAAATTGACAAACTCATCGCATGAAGAGTTATCATTATTAACAACATTCATACCCCCGTTGACGCTCTGGCTCATTCGACGCCGGTTCCAACTTGGAGGTATCTGGGGACTGGGGGCACGACTAGGCCTAGTTGCTGGGCTCGTCCGGTACTTGGTTATCATGGTTATCGTCGTCCACAAACCTCGCCGGCTTTTTCTTTTTTCTCTCCGTCCTAGGCCTTGACGGAGTACCCGCCGGCCTTTCCTTTCCAGCCACCTGTCTCTTAGGCCTATTATACTGGCATCATTTAAAAACTGTTCAAAACTGTTACCAGAAAAACTGTTTACTTTTGTGCAAAATTTTTCGACCGCGTGGTAAAATATAATGCTTTGCGCATGTCTATTATCCCACAAGGGAATTAACTCTTTACCAACAACATAACTTCAGGTTGCACCAAACCCAAAAATAAATGTGTTTAATTTTTATATAAATTAAACGTTAGTAATACAACACGAAGTATTACTGTATAAACATTTAAAATGATACTTTTTGTTTACAATTTTATTTAAGAAAAGCCTATTGACACTGTATATAAAAAATGTATAACCAAAATAAGAATTTCGGCACACCTATCTGAATATTGAAAAGGGTAGAAAACAAAATATCCCACGAGAGAATTAGATTGTGTACATGTTGTGATTTAAATGAACTTGAAGATGAATATCACTTCTATTACAATGTCCATTTTATGTTGATTTACGCCAAAAGTATATTAAGAAATATTATTATAGAAGACCAAGTGTTTTTAAATTAGTTAAATTATTAAGTGTTAACAACGTAAAGAATTACAAAATACTGGTAAATCTATTCATTTTTGCTTATAAGAAAAGGCCAGAAAAGTTAAAAAGTTGAGACATTTGGCTGGAAATTTAATATCTATTATATTAATCACTCTCCATATCTTTTGTTATAATCAATTGTAATTTTACATGATGTAATTTGTACTTATGACCGCAAGGTCCACGGAATAAAAATGAATTGAATTGAATTGGAAAAAAAATGAATTGTACATGACTTTGACAAGTAAACGCCCGCAGCTATGATCTGAGATAGCTGTCGGTATTATGACTGTACATTTTTCGGCGGGTGTATCTCTAGATCTGAACGCCAACATTTTGGATTTACCTGAAGGGTAGTTTGTTGTGACAGTAGTTATAGTCTTTTTCCTAAAAGCAGTCCCAATGCCAACACGTAAATTTACCTATAAAAGTTACCTGTCTTGCTACTTATCTAAATGTACATTGATTATCATACATTGATTTTATATTTCAATAAGTGTTCAGAAATAATATCGAAACAACATATAACTAAAAGGATGTACACCCCTCTGGAGAAGTTCAAAATTTTTTCTTGTATAAACTTTTTTTTCTCATATAGATTTTGGGAAAAAGGAGTTCATTACTATCAAAGAAAATGGAATAAAAAAAAACATATGTCCGTGCTGCTCGTTTTTGAGCTTTTGTCACTCAAAGATACCTATTAGCTAGTTGACAAAAATACTGGATTTTATGGGAATTTTGCCTTTTGACCATATAAGATAGAGATTAAAGCCATAAAATTTCTAATGACGGTGTTTGATATGTATGAATGTTTGTAGAATTCATTTTCTAGTAGTCTTCTTTAAAAATATACCAGATTTGATCAATTAGACTAATATTTTTTCTCAGAATAACAACATATGCTACCCCTACCCCTTAATTTTGAGCTACAAAATGCACCATTTTCAGCCAAATTTAACCCTTTATAGAAAAAGTTCTGGTATTAAACTTTTGTTATTATTTTGCATATCAATAGGGAAACTGTTGTTCTTTCTAAATCAGGAAGAAAAATTGGGGGTCCGTGTGCTTACTTTTTTGCCCCGTTTGAATTTTTGTTATTTTTCAGTATTTTAGAGTAAAAAATAAAAGTGCCCAAATTACCATTAAATGTTAAAATAAAGTCACAAAAGTGTATCATTTCACATAGTATTGCTCAATATTTTAATTACTACGAACCTAGTAACAATTTGCAGCAAAAATTACCTCAATACAGCAAAAAATGGTGGCGCAGTGATGATTTAAGTAAAAACAATTTCAGTAAAAAATGGTAAAACTGTGGCTCTACTTGATGCGAAAAAAGACACAATTTCAAAATGGCCGCCAAATGGGCCATTTCCTAAAATCACCGTATAAAAAATCTTCTAAAAATAGAAATGCAATTTTTTGACAAAATTTGCATCTGGCAACTTGCTACAGATACTGATAAATTGTATTTGAAAATCTCAAAACTTCTTTGATCTATGTTGAAACGAGACTTCAACGGGACTGAAACCTCAGAAGAATACCTCCTTAATATAAGTTTCTGTCAATATCTATGAGAATATAATACACAGAATTTATGAATAAAATTAAATTCACAATGATTTTATTTCAAGAATTTTAAAGATTTCCATGATATATCTAAAACCTCTGGTATCAATCTCATTAGATTTTCAATAGTCAAGCAAAATTCTTTGAAACCTATTTCACATGGATGTAACTTTCCCATTCAGTAATATCAAAGAAAAACATCCAAAAAGGAATTATCTTTTTTAACTTAGTGTAACACAAATTCGATTAAAAGTTTGAAATAGTATAAGCCCTTTTGCCTGTTGAAACGTGATATTTTTCCACAAGATATTCCATAGATGTCTTTTAATTGACCTTATAAACATATATAGTACATGTAACATCTGTAACAACAGAACATACAATATATTTTAAAAGTTGTATTAGGATGCATCATTTATCACAATTGTACAATTTTCCTCCTGCTTTCGTATCCAAAGAGGGTATTTCTAGATCAGCATGATATTTCATTATGATGTAAATGTATTCATTATAAAAATATTTTGTATCTAAAATACATAAAGAGCATTAAAAACCAATGATATATTATAACCATTGTTTAGAAAACATCATATACTTGTGTTTGTGTCGGCTTCAATAGATTACAAACTTAAACTATAATCAACATGTCAAAATTTTCGACAAAATTGTTTTTAAACTTTTACGATATTTTTTTCTCTACTCAGTTTCTTACCAAATATCAAAGGTGTAGGTCTTCCGATAAAAGAAATCATCTATTCACGGTCACAAGAAATGAAAGTTGACTAAGAATGTAGCCCTGGAGAACTCCTATGTCAATACAGAATACTGTTACATTAAAATATACACTGTTCAAGAAACCTTTTTTTTAAATTAAGATATGATTTGTAAAAAAAAAATTTCACCTGGAACCCAAAATGCATTGTTCTTAATAATCCGCATGTATCTCCTTACTAATTCTAAACATTTACAATGTATATGATGTTATGTATATCACAGGCGTCTGCATCTGGTTTTGGAAAAAATAAAATGTCCTATCCCTACTATATGAACAAGGTGAGAAACTCCGATACTTCAACTGTGCAAGGATTTATATACGTCCTTGAACTGTGGAACGGAATTGGAACTCTTCAAGCGAGCAGTTGCAAGAAGCAATTTGACTGGTTAATTAATTTGATAAACCAATCAGATTGCAACTTAAATCTGCTTGCTTGAAAGATCATCTCCCGTTCCATAGTTGATGCATCATCCGCTACTTGGACACTTTGTGTCCTGTTTCATATTAAAAAACCGTAACTTCGCGACAAAAACTTGGCATACATTGCAAAAAGAGAATTATTAATCAAGGTACGTTGATTAAACGAGCGGACACTCAATATTTTCGTCAAATTTGGTCTAATTTCAAAGTGAATTGGAGCGTACCCTCAACTTCCGGTTTATGTAGTGTCTCACCTTGTTCACATAGTATTTTGTAGACATTGTATTTTTTCCAAAACCAGATGCAGACGCCTGTGTGTATATTAAAGCACTGATTATCATTAATTAATATTTTCTTACATTACATTTATATATTATATTACATAATATAATTGTATATTGTAAGGAATATATTGAAGGAGTTATTAACCAATGTTACCTATGATACTGATTGAAATACAGGTAAATCTCTGGTGACTTTACAGGTGAAAATAAAGACAGCTTATAGGAAACAGTATATAATTGCCTTCCTATTGTTTCCTAAAACAACATCTATGTTGGCGTTCAGAGAACATCCCTTTTCGGCAAGTGGCGAAATAAAAATCCGTCCGTAATATTGCTAGAATTTTATTAATGAAAACAACATTCCGTATAATTATGAAGAACGTCAGATACAGATCCTGCTGACGGCTGCTGGACAATATTATAACTGTCCACAAGGATTTATTCGTCCTAGCTTCTGATGACCAGTTAGCCTACCTGACACGGGTAAATCTGTTTATCACAGTGGGAGGATGAGAGTGTCGTCTTGATTAGACTGAGGTAACCAACAATAGATCCCATTGCTGAAAATTATACCATCATTAACAAGAGGCCTAGAGGGCCTGTATCGCTCACCTGGTTTTTTCAGTAATTATCACAAAGACTCTGACAATGAATTAGAAAAATTAGCAAAATTGACTCCCAAAGTTTAATTTTGAATCACAACCAAACAATGATCTATTGATACCATACAATTATGCTATCCAATACATAGGTTCAGAGACAAAGTAATTTATCTGAAAATAGTAGCCTAATTGACCTTTTTGACCCCGCGTCTACTGCCGTCTAAGGCCCGGGGTCAACCCTTTCATTTGTACAATTTCAAATCCCAACCCTATAAGGATGCTACCATTGCATTATGAGTGCTCTTCCATGCTTAGTTGCAGAGAAGAAGTCGTTAATATGGAAATAGCTAAATTGACCCCTTTTGACCCCACCCTTCAGGCCCCCAGGGGTCAGCCTCATCATTTGCAAAATTTTGAATCCAAACCTATCAGGATGTAACTATTGCATTATGAGCGTAATCCCATGTTAAGTTATAGAGAAAAAGTCATTTATATGGAAATAGACTACTTTTGACCCCGCCCCTCAGGCCCCCGGGGGGTCAGTCCTATCATTTGCACAATTTTGAATCCCCACCCTATAACGATGCTACCATTGCATTATGAGTGATGTCTCATGCTTGGTTTCAAAGAAGTCGTTTGCATGGAAATAACCAAATTGACCCCTTTTGACCCCGCCCCTCAGGCCCCCGGGGTCAGCCCTATCATTTGTACAATTTTGAATCCTCATCCTATGACGATACTACCGTTGCATTATGAGTGCTATCTCATGCTTAGTTTCAGGAAGAAGTTGTTTATATGGAAATAGCCATATTGACCACTTTTGACCCCGCCCCTCAGGCCCCTGGGGGGTCAACCCCATCATTTGTACAATTTTGAATCCCCACCATATAAGGATGCTACCATTGCATTATGGGTGTTATCCCATGTGTGCTATCCCATGCTTGGTTTCAGAGAAGAAGTCGTTATTATGGAAATAACCAAATTGACCCCTTTTGGCCCCGCCCCTCAGGCCCGTGGGGGGTCAGCCCCATCATTTGTACAATTTTCAGTAAGTAGCCAATAAGGATGATACCAGTAAAATTGTGTTGAAATCCGACCAGCGGTTATGGAGAAGAAGTCGATTGTTGACGGACGACGGACGACGGACGCCGGACGCTGCGGTATCCCATAAGGACCGAGGTGAGCTTATGGGATACCGCAGCGTCCGGCGTAGGTCGTTACCTAAGCGGCCTCGAACGGAAATCTTTTATGCGAAAGGTGAAATAATGTGTAGCAGAAAACGGGTAAAGCTGTTCAAAGATTTAGAGGTAAGTGTATATAAAACGCAAAATATGATGACATCATATTATTAATTAGTCGTCTGCTTAATGATTAGGCTGCGGTAGTCAGATTTGCTATCAGGAAATGTTAGAAAATGGGAGTGAATGGTTGGATGGAGTGAGAAATGAATTATTTAGGATAGGTTGGGGTAGGTATTGTGGCAGTTTGGGGATCTATATACACCTGACTATATAATAAATATATAAAATGTAAATTATGTGTATTTTTAAGCAGTTATTTAACAAAACCAATTGTGTCATGAATTTAAAAGAAATAACAAAAATACGATTGTCATCTCACAAATTAAATATTGAAACTGGAAGGTAAAACAATTTAGAAAGAAATGAAAGAACATGCAGGTATTGTAATAGTGAGGACATTGAAGATGAATTTCATTTTATTTTAAAATGTGAATGCTATTTAACTTTAAGAAAGCGTTTTATTAAGAAATATTATTTCATTAGACCGAGTATGTATAAATTTATTCAACTTTTAGAAACAGGAAACAAAAAAGAGTTAGCAAATTTCGCAAAATACATTAAATTATGTAATAAAATAAGAAATAACATGTTATAAGCTACAATTAGCATAATCCCTCTACACTAGTCTCATGTGTGTCAGTGTACATGTATGTATGGTGAGAGTGAGTGTGTGTTGCATGGATGCAAGTGTGTATTCCGTGAATTGTGTTTGTATATATGTTTTGTTTCAAACCGATGAGCCGAAAGGCTCAAGGTAATAAAAGAATTGAATTGAAATTGATTGTCGAAATGAGTGCGAGTTCAAAAGACAATTCGGCTTTGCGGGTCCGCGGTGCCAACTGGACAGAAGTGAGAAATCCGTCCTTGTAGAAGAAGTGCTAAAGAGGGAGTCTCTGTTGTTTGGGAAGTTTTCCGGATCTGGTATAACCAGTAAAAGATAAGGAGGCTGGATGGGCGCAAGTAATGCAAACGGTCAATTCGTAAGTATATATTCGTCAACTATTTTTTGTTTGTTTTTGCTCGCAGTTATGTCCCTTTAAACGTATATGGCATAATTACTAACAGAAACTTAGTTATATCTACATTTATTTAGTAATCAAAATGAGACAAATTTCATTTTTTTAATTTTGGTACAAGTCACAAACTAAATCACTTCCATTGCTATGGGCTAAAAAAACACATGTTAAAATTTCATTCAACCATGAATTTTTGCACTGAATTTTCCTGATGGCTATACACAGTAGTAATGAAGAACACCTAAATTTTCATTTTTGAAAAAGTGAGACAACAAATTTGATAGGTCATATGCACAGAAACGTAAGAGTCTTAGATTATTGTAAGGCATTCTAAAAAATTATGACGCCCTTTTTGAAACATAAAACAACATTAAGCACTATGTATGCTTGTTTTCTTTCAACATAATACCTCTATAAAGCTAGACATTACTAAATATATTCAAAGGTATTAGACACAACAATATGGTATAACTGATCATATTACGCAGTGTTTATGTAATCATGTAGATAGACCTCGTAATGAATAGCATTAATCAAATTAATATCCAAATGTGTCATGTATATGAGTAGTCATGACCATGTCAGTCAGTATATGAACGAGAGATGAGTCTAAACTTAAGACAACAAAAATGAATTTGAATAAGTAATAGATCACTGCAGTGCAAATCAACTTACGATGTAAATATTTATATTCGGTTTCACGATAATACAAAACATACAATGTAAGACATTCATATACCTGCAGTGATTTTCTTACTCAATAATCTCAGGGGCCTGTACTATTTAAATTGATTTTAAATTGGGGAAATCAATACGATATCAATGCGCCAAAACTCAATTTGTTTTATTATTGTAAAAGTAAGTAAAATCACATAAATTTATGCCTATATACCTTGTACCAGATTAAATGGATATACATAAAAATGGTGTTTTATTTACCGCAACCAATTATAGCGACTGACCAAAGGGATCATTCAGACAATACGCCTAGATATTGTCCCTTTAGTTTATCTGTATATTCTATATGTGTTCATTGTTTATGTTTTTGTGTACGTCCGAAATGATGAAATACACATGATAAGAAAGTAATGGTTATAATGAAAAAAGGTGAATTTGGGACAAATGAGTTTGGAAATAAGACTAACCTTGGTAACAAAATGACTAGTCAACATCTATGTAACTCTGTATAACATTGATATACGGTATATTAACGGTATATAATTCTCTTGTATGCATAAATGTATACTGATATCAGATCAATTTGAAAAAATTTTTACTAAAATTCTTTTCTTTCAACAACAGAACAGTCAGCAACAAAGAAAAGCTGTGGATCAGTGCAAAAACAGTTCTCACAACATCAAACATAGGGGTAATTAAACTATTAATATTGCTCATAATTCATAATTAAATTATATATTGAGCTTTATATGCCATGTCCGTGTACGGTTGTCTGTCCGGGTTCAAATTTTTCCATTGAAACAACAACTTAATTTCTCCTCCAAAAGTTGAAGATCTAGAGTCCTGAAGTGTTAATTGGCTTATTAACAATGCTGAGATAGAAGGCTACAAAAGTTTGTGGTTTAATGTTAAATACTTCGACCTTCATCAAATCTTCAAGGTCACAGGAGGTAAATAGATCAAAAATACTTAAACAACTTTTTCTGGAGTAACAGCCTAGAGACATATTACAGATGGATGAATTGCCATTTATAAGTATAATTTACTCAATCAGTTTTGTCTTACACAGTTACTGTGTAGATGTATGTCTTTATTTTATTTTATGAAATATTAATTGGTTTATGAATCATACAATACCTGTATATGAAATAGTATTTGATGATTTACTGATTTGTGTGCTGCAAATTAATTTATAAAATTTATGGATAATATATAAACACTTATGTTATGCATTATTCTCTTAAAGTGAACAGTCGGCCAAGGATGGCTAAAGTCGGTAAAAATGGTGTGAATGTATCCAGTATTATTTCTTACGGAATAGAAAAATAAACTTTCTCGTCAAAATCTGTCTGCGTACGTAGAAATTAATTTAAAGTATAGGAATCCTAAAACGTCCTCCCGACTGACTATGTCCGTGGTTACATTTCCACGCAGCCTCGCTTTCAATGCTTTCATCTTTTCTTTATTTCAATGGTCAGAACTGGGAAACGTAAGCAGAACTTGACCGTCTTATTATTATATGAGAACTTTTGGAAGGCCAATGAACGCATTTAGACTGGTTTTCTTTGCCCGACTATTCACTTTAACATTATGTTTTCAAAATTATACCTACAGTAAAGGAAAGGCATGATGATGCCCGTAACCCTAAAACAGGAGGAGGCCCTAGGATGTTCTCGCCGCCACCTTCCAAGAAGTTGCTGTGGGAAGGGATTGGAAACCGGCCTGGGGTGAAAGGCATCAGCCAGCCAATAGATACAGAGGGTATAGCATTTTTAATACAATCGGTAGCACTTGTATTATAGCTATCTGGTATACTTTATGTGTAGGACTCATATATTTTGATATTGGAAATTAATTTGGAGTACTTTGAGTACTTTAAATATAGTTAGATGATAACATATACATCTCTAAATGACGGTATATTGAACCCTTCACTTAAGCTGGACAGAGAGATATCTAGCATTCTTTCAGTGAGGGTAAGATATCTCTGTCTTAATCAGGGTTAGATTCTTAAGTTGTCAAAACTTGCCAAATCTTGTGTTTGACAGGTTAAGAATCTTACCCTCTCTGGTTGAGATTTCCCTGCCTCACCCTCTAACATGTATATATAGGGTACAGGTATTTGATTAATGTTGATTACACTATTAGACATAGCCCACTTCATCTGTATCATCAAATTGTTTTACAGGTCTAGATTGTATTGATGACGCCCCTTTAGCTAGTACTGCTTGCATACCAGGTACTACATGTTTTTCCTCATCAGCCTGTACACCCGCAGACGCAGCAGCAGTTCCAGATTTAGACAATGGTAAAAATTAATATGTTATGAATATGCATAAATGATAAACTTAAATGAACTTTATTCTGTCTAAATGGAAGAATACTAGAATGAATATATATTCCAGACCTACTTTGCTTTTAGGTTTAAATTCTTTGTATGCTTATCAAGGTTTTTGCCAGCTATTTTGGGAAAACGACCCTAAGCAAAATTTGGGAAAATATCATCAGTGTTTTTCAAAATAGGGAAAATATAAAAAGTATAGCTTAAAATGAAGTTCTTTTTCAATTTCAAATGATCTGGAAAAAATATAAGATCTTTACAAAAGGCCTTCAACTTTTACAAGGTGTTGATATCATTGTCGAAACTATTCACATCATTTGGGTATTTTAACTTAATTTTACCACAATTGGGAAATTGTTGACTGAATTTGGGAAAATACAGTGCTATTTTCAATTTGAAATGGATCCTTTTACCGAACTCTACAAAGGTCTGGCAAAAACCCTGCTTAAAGATGCATGTTCGGTCATTTTTTCCTTGAAATATACTTAAAAATTGTTTTGATATCATATTTATCTATCACCCACAAGATGTCAATTTTATTACAATAATTGCTCTGCAAATAACCATTGTTAATGATTGCCATACTTGTACATAATCTTTGGAGTTACAATATTGCAGCTAGGTGAATACATTATTTATGAATTATTTTGTTTTTAGATGTTTCCCCTAGACGGAAGAGGAGAAAGACCGCCTCATCATCTGTTGAGACAGACTTGATAATAACTGAAAGGCAAAGAGTGGAAGCTGAAACAACAAAACTCCACATGGAGACTGATCTGATAATGATGAGAAAGACCAACGAAAGGGAAAGACATGAGTTAGAGGTGCAATGCTTAAGAATGAAGCTAGAAATTTTGAAAAAAAAATCTTGTTTTATAGATACGCAGGCAGCTCTCTCTGATGCTATTGGTTTACATTAGCTTGAAATGTAAAGATATTCCTTGTTTTTTTTATAAATAACAGTAATATTTCATTGGTTTGGTAGGGCAGTTTGATGTTTTTCGTTAGTGCGAAGCACGAGTGATGAATATAAAATATGCAACCTCATGAAATAAATAATCAAAATGCCAAAGGCCAGCTTTGCTGTTCTTTCTGCTCTCAAACAGCTCTTGTAATATGAAAAAAAAATGTGCAAAATTGACATGTTGGAGGTTATATTTGTTTTCTCCTGTTTGAAAGAACATTCAATTATTGAAATTTCACATATTGATGCATAATGGATAAATCTGCTAACTTAATGAAGAAAGAAATAATTTAATATGCTTGTCATAATTTCACTTGTCACATATATGCTTCTGTATCAAAATTTTATATTAATTCAAGACAATGAAATATGATGTGAGTAAAGTGAAAGAGTGAAATGTTTTTCAATTTTGTTTGTAATATTTTTGGATACATATAAGGATCTTAAATTTGTGTTCATTTCATATGATCAACAGCTTATAAGACTTGTTTCATAAATCTCATATGAAATGATCACAGATTTAAGATACTGTACTTTTTATTACATAACTACAACCTACATTTGGAAGAATCCTGCGTCAAATTCAAAATATACTGTAAAATTCCAGCAGTGGCCGCCATTTTGTCCTGCCGTCTCCAAAACCCTGGGGTCATTTTAACGTTTCTGTTATAACGTCACATTTTCCAGCCAATGAAAATCACTCTAGGTTATATTATATTATTGACATATGCTAAAATATTACACAAATGAAATCACTGGATATCAGGAAGTTCATGTAATGAATTCAAATATGAAAAGACTTGTAATAACAAAATGAATCACAACTTGGGCCTCTTGTTATTTAGTTTAAAATAGAGTGGCCTGCATTGGTATGGTAAAACATTACCTGTAGGAGTCAATAATCCGTCTTATTAAGCTTTTTTTCATTTTTTTCAGTTCTATAAACGCCATGGGCACTTATTGGCTGGAAAACGGTGTACTGTATTGCCATGATTAGTAAAAATAGTTAAAAAAAAGTCAGGCATATTTTAAATCTTTCTGTACTCATGATGGTCATTTATCTTTTACAGTCTAGGGTACCGCGAAAATCCCATTTTGAGCAAAAGATTTCATAGAGAAGTGAATGTTTCGAAGCCTGCTGAACAAGTTATAATGTTTCAAATGTTTAATGTGTGGGTAGGGCAATATATATAGATGTTAAACATGTAAAGAAATTTTGTAATTCTTTGAAGTCTGTTTCTGACCGGGGAGATAATCAAGATAGGGATTTTATGAAATTTTTGGTCAAATTTTAGTGTTGAATTCAACGAAAGATTGAACCTCCCACATAAAAGTTTAGCAAGATGGTACTTCTTTACCAATTTCTATTCACAGTTGTGTGAGATGACTCTCTTCAAAATAAGCGATGAATGACGTTATTCACATGTAAAAGACTCACAAGTTCATGTAACATTGAATATGATGCTGATGTTAGAGACATCACATGTTGCAAAAACATTGTTAAAGGGACAATTCATTCTAAGAGTGCATTTTAAATTTACACATATATCGAGAAAAAAACAGTTTTTACGGAAGTTAGAGTAGTTGGTATTACTGTGATATGCCAGAAAACCCTACTGCGGTGAAATGTGTTTGAAATGTTCAAACTTGCCTGATGTCCGCCATTGTACAGTCGTTGTGGTCTGACATCTTGTAAGCTGAGCCCTGGCCCGTGCCTGTGGAGTAAAGCTTTTGCCTGGAACTACTTAAATTGCTCTTACAGCAGTGTGCTTATGTTATGTGTGCTTTGTGCATGTTTTTGTCTAAAAACCTACTTCATCAAGTCCTCGGTGGTCATTTAATGTATTTGTTTAACTTGCGTTATAACGACTCGAATATGGGCACAACGTACATATTGTACCGGCTGAATAGTATTACGTACTATACCATTTGGAATTTCGACAGTATCAATTAAAGAACTTATCAAATTGGAATTGGTCAATTTTTGTTGTTGTATGTTTTATAAGGAATGCAGAACAATATGAAAAGAGGAGGGAGGCTTGTAAGGGGAGGGATGCTTGTAAGGGGAGGTACGCTAATTATGGTGAATACACTATTTAAAAAAAAAACGATTTTATAATTTCAGATGAGAGCTCGAGATGACAGAAGAAGTTCAGAAAAATGTGTTGGCAATATGATGTCTAAGTCCCACCCCATCCTGGATTCCTCTATTATTAAAGTTAAATTCTGCACTCTCATCATCATCGCTATCGTCATCATGGTCTGAATTGTTTATGATGTCTCTTTGCTGAATCCCGATGTTTTGGAGTACCACACAGGCTATCACTACTGTGGCAGCTCTGTTCGGGCTGATTCTCAAACCACTTTGTAGGCACGAAAAGCGTCGTTCAAGATTCCAAAAGTTTGTTCTATTAGCACTCTGGTGCGGCATAGTCCACTGTTGAAATTGTGCTGGCTTGGTGTTCCTGGATTCACATAAGGTGTCATTAGAAATTGCCTGGTTGGATATGCAAAGTCACCCAGAAGTAATCCTTGATGTGTTCCTGGACCAAGATAATTTACAGGTATATGTATAAATGACAAATACTTATTAGTTCAGTTTTGCCCCTGGATAATAACATCCAAGGGACCCTAATTATTGAATCATAACATTGTAGGTTTAGGACCACTTTAAAAATTATGATTGATTGGTTTTACAAATTCGTAATCATGGAATGACCAATTTTAATTTATAATGTAAATAGCATAGCCCGAGTGTTACAATTAGACTTTTATATACTGATATCTATTCTAAGTATCGATTATAATTCCTGCTTTCTATTTGCAGGTACCGTATACATGCATGGAATCCAGAATTCAGTTTCACCTTGTGAATTTGCTACATATTTTTAATTGACCTCCTGTTAATACCAGTAACAAAATAATCATACCATTTTCAAACTTGTGACATAAGCTACTGTTCCTGAATATCCTGGCATCATGACAGCTTCCTGGCCACTGTGCTACACAACTTGTGATCATGAAGTTTGCATCACAAGTCATCTAAACAAAACAATTATAATTTGAAGAAATTGATGAATACAACATGTACTGAAACTTATTTATATGTAATTATCAATAAAATTTATAATTAATGCAACAAAAAAGTAAAATACAATAATACATTCCCATTTTAAAAAATCATAAGTGTTGGAAATTAATATTTTATTTTTGAAAATAAAAATAAGATTTCATAATTCAATGTTTTTTGTCTTACATTAATTAGTTCTGAAGAAATAAATGTGTTTGTCTATTTTCACTAATATCAACACAAGATTATGTAAATCATAATAAGAAATTATCTATTTATTAACCTGGCAGTTCAAAGAGTGAAATCCTTTCCTGTTGACAAAATCTGCCTCATTATGGTTTGGAGCCCGTATCCGAATAAATGTTCCATCCACACAACCAGACACATTTGGAAATCCTGCAGAATGCCATACATTTATATATATTTTTTTTTTAATTATTTATTTATGTTCATTATTTGTTCACATATTCAAAGGCCAGCTACATTTCCTAAAAAAATATAGTTTCTTTGAAACATTAATTGCATTAGGAAATATATATCGATGACCTAAGATGAGGTTACAATACCAAACAAATGCAAGATTTCCTGCGTAATAATATGATAACAGTGGAGATTCATTTCGCTGTTTTGCCTCTGGTGCAGTGATAATCAACTACCGTGCAGTATTTAGGACGACGGTGTGAAACATAAGACGACCCACGTTATGAAACTTAGCATTTTGTTTATTTTAATTCAATTGTTCAGAAGGTGATGATAAATGTAGTATTAACAGTAAGTTAATAACTTTTGCGACTCCATAAAATTATCGATCTCGTTTTACATTCCCATTAGTGGGCCTTTAAAAATCATTGGATAGGGTACTGTAACCGTTAATTCAATCTTCAATTCTTTATTTTCCTTAAGTTTACAACTTATTGGAATAGTGCAAAATACGCACATATACATATATATACAATCACATAGTAATTAGTACAATATCATAGACAAGTTACAAATGTACTATACATTGAAATCAAAATGTGTATTATATAAAGGCTACATAACTTAAAGGTTAAGTATACAACATTAATATAACTGTACTGAAATTACTGGAGGCGGGATCGTATTTTCATGGCCTCAAATATAAATTTTGCTAATTTACGTAGATCACTTATATTTTCGCAACATAATAATTGTATCAACTTGTATATAGATGGTTTACGCCAATAAAAAGGTTTTACATATTTCTTTCTTAAATCATGATAATTAATACATATTAAAATAAAATGATATTCGTCTTCAACATCTAAATTGCAACCAGGGCACAATCTTTGTTCTCTAGCAGTATCGGTATATCTGCCTGTTTCGATGGCCAAATCATGAGCAGATAGACGAAAGTTAGGTAAAACAATTCGGTATTTCGGAGGTATATATTTGGTCAAATAGTATTGTATAGTAAAATGATTCACAATATGCTTATATAATATACATTTTAATGAGGAATCCAATAAGCCTCTCAAATGTTGCTGACTTTGGTCAAATAGTCGTTGCTTTATCAAACATAATATATGTTTATGGTTATACAGATAGTGATGATTACATACATTACCAAAACCAATAGAAACATGGTTTATCCAATTGAAACAATTACCAGTGTCGCTATTACTTAAATATAAAAGAGCGGAATTCAAAATACAGTTATTTGAGACCATTAATTTAAGCCAATACTTTATCATTCTGTACTTCCTTAAACATTCTAATGGATACCGGCCTAATTCAAAATATACCATGGCGTTACAAGTTGATCTCTTAACTTTTAGGATCTTCTTACAAAATGATAAGTGATTTTTTTCTATATCACACCCTTTCGATGATCCCCACACCTCGCAAGCATTATGCAAGATGCTAGAAACATACGTGTCAAATAAACGTAACAAGGTTTAAATTTAAATATAAATTAGAACACATAGAAAAAAGTGCAAACATGGCTTTACGACCTTGGTCAGATAAATGTTTTTGAATTTGATTAAATTTATTATTATACTTCAGCTTTACATCAAGATAGCAAAAATCGTTTACTATTTCAACTTCATTGCCATTATATCTCCACGATTCCTTTTCAAGTATACGTCCTCCATTTCTAAATACGACTATTTTCGTTTTATCAGTATTAACAGACAAGTTCCACTTAGTTGAGTAACTATAAAGACTATCTAAGAGGCACTGCAGCCCTTCAACAGTTCCAAAGAACATTACCAGGTCATCCGCGTACATTAGGTGAAACAGACTCAATTCGCCGAAATCATAGCCAGAATTTCCATTTTCAATAAATGAAGTTTCAAAATCATTAACAAAAAGTGAAAATAGAATCGGTGATAATATTTCACCTTTTATTAATCCAATATTGTTCTCAAAATAATTAGAACATTTACCATTTACCAAAACACAAGATTTAACCGATTTATATAGTGACTTAATAACAGATAACATTTTCCCTCTAATGCCTAATTTAGACAGCTTACGCCATAAGCAGCCAAAGCTTAATCCATCAACAAAGTCAAACGCTTTCCGAAAATCTACAAAACAACAATATAGGCGTTTCTTTGATGACAAAGTTTTAGATATAATTGAGTGCAAAGCAAAAATTGCGTCTATAGTACTAACTTCTGGTCGAAAACCAAATTGCGCATCAGTTAAAATGTCATATTTGATACATACATCTAAAATACGTTTATTTAATACAGAAGTGAAAAGTTTACAAAGACAACTAATTAAACTAATACCCCTAAAAACCGTTGTAGTAATTTAATACATATGAAGAACGTTTGTGAAAGCCAAATTTAAGAATTTGCTTAAAGTTAAGCACATACTCAAAGTTAAGAATTAAGAACAGACTTAAGAAGTTTTGTGCAACCGGGGCCAGGTGAGCTAAAAATTAACTTAAAGTTGTATGGTCTATAACTTTCGCTCTTTTTGTCATAGTGAAAACCGTTTAAGTGTTATACACATTCTTCGTCGTCTGCCTAAGTTTTAAACTTTCTAATTTTACCACTTCTTATAAAGTTCGGCACTGGAAGTATTTTTAATTATAAAAGTAAAAAATCTTTTTAACGTGTACACGTGAAAAATAGGCTCGAAAGATGCCGAATAATTCCGAACTCTTCCGAACATCGTCGCGACAATCTCGAAGTAAAACGATAGTTGTGAAACCAAGAGAAAATGTCAATAATTTTTCATAAACAAAACACGTGGTCGACCTCAGCAGACTCTATCTACAAAGAAAATAATGCTCGCACATTACAATACTTGATACACAATATTTTACGGCAATGTGTAAATTGGATGTTTCAAATACTCGCTCTGTGGACATATACCAGCATGATTTGCTCATATTAGCTAGAAGGAAAACGTAAACAAACACATGTGCGCTTACGCTAGTTAACCTGGCTCACCACGTGCAGGCCGTGTTGAACGTCAGCCACGTGATACGATTCGGAATCCGACAAAACCCGAAGTCACTGAACATGGCGGTGATTGAAGGCGCTTTATTCAAACCAGGAATATATTATCCCTAGATTTCGGCTCTCTTATAGGCCAAAATATGCCTATGTGAAGCTAAATCATCAAGTTACATGTCAATGTTTAAATATCAAATGTTTTAGTTACATATCGTTACAATGAAATTAGCAGCAATATAACTTTAAAGAATCATCGATTGTTTAGCGGCTATGTCTCGTACATGTACATTTGAGGACCCGGATGTAAACAGTCTTTGACCTCACGCTATCTTTTCTGAGGAACAGTGCCTGTACCGGGATTAGCTCAGTTGAGCAGTAGCACACAAGGTGTGATGCCCCCAAGATTTCAAGACCCTACCCGTGGCTGGGTAGGACTGATCCGGGGTCCCCGCTCTGCACAAGTTTCATTGACACAAAACCCTGAACTTAACAGAACACACTGAATATAATCGGACACTCTGCATGAGTTTAACCGGACAACTCTGAATTTAACAGAACACGCTGAATAAAACCGGACACTCTGCATGAGTTTAACCGGACAACTCTGAATTTAACAGAACACTCTGAATATTATCCACCGTGGAGAAGGTAAACGGAATCGGGGTGCGCAGGAGGTACGTCTCTGACTCAGGTGGGCGCTGTATGAGGCGGCATTGGGGGAGGGGGGGGGGAGAGAGAATGGCCGACGGTATTTTTTTTTTTTACATTTTTTCAATGCGATCATAGACACAGATATTGAGAGGGAAATTAAAAACCAACAATTTTTGCATGTAGAGTGATTTCCATTCTACCAATGAGATGTGTTGATTGAAGCCAAGGATACACGATTCGTTCAAGCTAAGCCACATTAGACAAGCGAGTAGGGGTGTGGGGTGGTTTGTTTACATTTTTCGCTGTCAAAATACATGCGGTGGTATTACGTAGTTCACAATTCCAGAACTAAACGAATTAAGATTTTCATTACCATTGAAAGGTACTATTAATAGTTAAATTTCTCCGTGACTTGTAAAATGGTTGAAATTTGGCAAAACCCTTCGTTAGCGAGGGACGGGATCGCGGGGAGACCCTATTTTAGCTGGGGACGGCGCATGGGTGGGCCTCTCGGGGTTTTGTTAAGTATATACATGTACGTTAGGCCTACTTTAATCTGCAGCATGATCTCCTCAGTTAAAATTAATTTAGATGAGTCTAATTTCCAAATTATATACAATTGTACATGATTTATAAGTCATATGCGTTCCTGTTTTTGGCGATATTTAAACCAGAGACATACTTGATGCTTGACACAATGGTGTCGCGTGATGGATAGTAGAACCCGATATGGATCGCTCGCGTTCCTTATTCCACGTTTGGTAGTCTGTACTACGCGTTCTGCCTCTGCGTTGCCATCAGGGTGAATCCCTTCATAGTCCTTCGCAATATATCATAAACGCTTCACTCGCGTATTGCGGAATGTTGTCCGACTCGACAGTCTCGGGATCCCGTGCCTTGCAACAATGACGTATACACTTATAAATCCTTGCTTGCAAATATCGACTGCATATGGTTTATGACAGCCTGGGATGATGATGATTTCAACGAGATGATTTTAATATAACTCGAAAAATAGTCGACAACGAGCAACGAGAGAGTAGATCGCGTTCTTAATTTGTAATAGATCGCTACTGACCTTCCGGAAAGGTCATTCTGGGAATTTCAGTTGGTCTCAATCGTTCAGAATAGTCAAACTTTCTGTTTGAATTTCATTTCAACTAATTTTATTCATGATAATCAATAGGATTGGGTAATAGGCTTAGCCTATATAAACCCTCTCCTAGCCAGCGATTTGACAAATTCAATTATGTATACATTTGACAGATTTAACAACATAAATATTCAAACAATGATAAAGTATTGAGTGAGAATGGTATTATATAAAAAATATGCTATGTATTATTAATGATGCTCCTGTAGATGTACTTACAGTAATAATTGTATAAAGGGAGATAATTCAATAATAGACAGAATGATAGACTGATAGTAAGACAGTAATATAACAGTAAGCCACTGATACCAATGCCCTAGTTGAGCCTTTTGCTACTGCAAACCTTCCATTTTTTTGTTCTTGGAAACAAGTTAAACATACTAAATTACTGTTTATTTTTGTCACTAGCTGTTTTTTCGCAGTTCTACAATACACACATTAAAGGATTTGTGCAGCCATTTTTTTTATAATAAGTCAAGATATTGCTTTGGATGAATGAAAAATTAAGTCCCACCCAACGAATCGCCTAGCTTTTAGCGCTATCGGTTGGTTTTGGTCGTGAGTTACGGGTTGTGTCGACCACGGTTCAGAGATAATGATCTAGGTGGTCACGTGGTCTTGTGATGTCAGAGCAGTCCGCGGCCACACAAGGTAAGCCTAGTACTATACATGTATACAGCATATATACGCATACGTTAGATCTACAATTTGATTTTTTCGAGTAAATGGTTATTCTAGCTTTATGATGTAAATATTTTCAGTTTCAAAACTGATGTTCGGATCAGTCTGGACTGAGATTTAGATAGCATATGATGTAAATTTCAGTGTAATAAAAAAACAGTATAATGTAACACTATCTTTTTACGAGTAAAATCCCAAAATTTAGCATGAATATATCTAGAATCCATGTTTTTATTTCAAACTTCTGCTATAACGATACAAACACGGCACAGTTTTTGAGTAAAAATAAATGTGGACGGTTATCAGTTATGTGATATTGGAGAAACAGTACCGAACTTATACCGAAAATAATATGTATATCTATATTGTTGCCTTTGAAACTTTATCCATATCGTTTACTAGTTTGTTTGTTTGTTTGTTTATTTTTACGTCCTATTAACAGCCAGGGTCATGTAAGGACGTGCCAGGTTTGTTGGTGGAGGAAAGCCGGAGTACCCGGAGAAAAACCACCGGCCAACGGTCAGTACCTGGCAACTGCCCCACATGGGATTCGAACCCGCTTCCCAGAGGTGGAGGGCTTGTGGTAATATGTCGAGACATCTTAACCACTCGGCCACCGCGGCCCCCTATCGTTTACTAAAAAACAGAAATACATCAATGGAATTATGATATATGTTCCTAAATTACAGTTTAAGTGTAATTTTAAATTCATTATTTCAAAATTATACTCAATCCTTAAAATAGTATCATACCGAGATTTGATAGTATGATATATGAATATTTATCGTATTGTTATGTATGACACTAAATACATGTAGTTATTAGATAGGGGAGATAACTCCTATAGCTATATTATCAATACATCCTATAAAGTTCACATCATTAATTTAGGTTATAGAACTTTCTAGAATATTATCATCGTATAAACAAATATGTTTGTAAACATGTTGATTAAAAGTAGAGATCTAGAATGATCTATTTCCAGAAAGTTCTGTGTGTTTACTTGTTTACTGTTTTTAGTTAGATATTTCTAGAAGTAGAAGGTTCTCCAATATTCTTGAATTAGGGTTAAGCTATATATATACTCCAGCTGCCCAAGGCTAATTAGAACTGTAATGAGACCTGTAATAAGACATATCAAGAATTGTACAGCGCCATATAAGATTCTATTGGGAGAGCTATTGTGACTTTATCTGTGGATTATTACAACACTTTGTGTGGATTTATTCATATTGCCTGGAACTTTACAAATCATCGGTGGACATTCAATTTCCTTGTGGATTTATGATTATTGTGAATTTGAAACCTCGTGTCCAAGATCGATATTTCATTTGTGGAATCTAACTTTGAAAAATTAATTAAGAAATTTTCAAAATTTGTGTAAAAACTTGGAGTTTACATTTGAAACCATCAGCTAGATTAACATGACTACTATGCAGGTAGAACAGTTTGTTAAAGCGCCATCCCTGGATGTTCTTTTGCAAGTTAGTAAGAAGGATTTACTGTTATTGGGTAAACATTTAGGCCTTACTATCAAAACTAATTTGAGGAAAGCTGAAATTAGGAATGTAATTATAAGATATTTTGTTGACAATGACAAATTTGACACTAGTGCATTAGATAGTATAGAGGAAACATTCAGTTCAGAAATCCAAATTAGACAAATGGAACTTGAACATGAAATGAAAATGAAACAATTAGAGAAAGAAATGAGAGAAAGAGAAATAGAAAAGGAGTTAAGAGAAAAAGAAATAGACAAAGAAAGAGAGTTAAGAGAAAAAGAAATTGAAAGAGAATTAAAAGAAAAAGAGATTGAGAGAGATCAGATGTTAGAGCTAGAGAAGCAGAAAATTCAAGCTGAAACAGAACTTAGAATGAAAGAATTAGAGCTAGCTTCTCAAGACAGTTCAAGTAATCTAACTTTTAGGGGTTTACAAGGAAACAGAGGTTTTGATGTCAGTAGAAACATTAGGTTAGTTCCTCCTTTTCAAGAGAAAGAAGTTGACAAGTATTTTCTGCATTTTGAGAAAATAGCTGATAGTATGAAATGGCCTGAAGATAAGCTTACAATGCTTCTTCAAAGTGTCTTGATTGGTAAAGCTAGAGACATTTATTCTTCTTTATCTGTAGATGAGATTTCAAATTACCAAGTAGTCAAGAAAGCTATTTTGAAAGCTTATGAGTTAGTTCCTGAGGCTTACCGCCAGAAATTTCGAAACTCGAGAAAGAGAGATGAACAAACTCATGTAGAATTTGCCAGAGAAAAAGAACAATTATTTAATAGGTGGTGTGATTCTAAAGAAATTGATGAGGATTTCGGTAAATTGAGGCAATTATTGTTGATAGAGGAGTTTAAACGTTGTGTCCACACAAACATAAAAACTCATTTAGATGAGAGAAAAGTTGAAACACTTAGTGAAGCAGCTACAATGGCTGATGATTACGCTCTCACCCACAAAGGCTCATTTGTTAAAAACAGTTCTCAAGACAAAAACAGTACCACAGGTACTAGTAAATTTGGTCAGCCTAGGAACCCAACCTTTAGTGGCCCTTCCAACGACAAACCTAAATTAGGTGATAAAACTAAGTCTGCTTCTAAAACAGATGATAGGGTAGGTGTGGGGTCTCCTTCTGGTCCTGTTTGTAATTACTGCAAGAAAGTAGGGCATGTTATGTCTGAATGTTATTCTCTCCAGCGTAAGGAGCAAAGGCGTAAACAGTCAGTTCCTTCTGTGTTAGCTATGTCAAAGCCTAGTCAGAAACTTAGTGATATTGTGGAAGATTCTAAAGTGTCTGTTGAGATTAAGAGCTCAGAGTCTGATAGTGTCTTGGAGAAGTACTCTCCCTTCATTTCTGAAGGTTTTGTTTCACTTACTAGTGATATTACCAACTTGAAACCTGTGAAGATTTTGCGAGATACTGGGGCTTCTCATTCTTTGATATTAGATGGCGTAGTGCCTTTGTCTGAGGAGACCTCATCTGGTAGTAGTGTTTTGCTTCAAGGTGTAGAGTTAGGTTTTGTTAATGTGCCTCTCCATTGTGTTTATTTAAAGTCAGACTTGGTTACTGGGCCTGTCACCATTGGTGTTAGACCGGAACTTCCCATAGAGGGCGTGTCGCTCATTTTAGGCAATGACTTGGCTGGAGAGAAAGTTAGGGTAGATCCCTTAGTGTCCAGTATTCCAGATAAAACAGATGATGCTGAGACTATTCAACAGGAATTTCCTGGTATTTTCCCTTCTTGTGCTGTAACTCGTTCAATGAGTAAGAAGGTTTCTGATGTTGCAGTAGTTGAGGATCATTATAGTCCAGGGTTAGGTGACACTTTCTTGGCTCATGATATAGAGGATGTCGGGAGCAAGTGTGATCTTTTGAGCAATCCTGTAGACTTTGATAGTGATAGAGTTGTTCCTAACAAGGGTACTTCTTTGTCTGACATGATGAGTAAATCATCTTTGTCTAGAGAGGAGCTTATAGTAGAACAGGAGAAAGATCCTGAAATCTCCTTATTGTGTAATCGGGCTTTGAGTGAGGAAGAGGCTGAGAAAGTCCCGGTTTGTTACTTCCGTCAGTCAGGTGTGTTGATGCGCAAGTGGCGCCCCCCTGATGTGTCTCCCGAGGAAGACTGGAAGGTTGTCAATCAAATAGTTGTCCCACCGAGGTATAGGCAAGATATTCTAAGTTTGTCTCATGACGTACCTATGGCAGGGCATCTAGGTGTGACCAAGACTTATAACAGGATCTTAGATCACTTCTTTTGGCCCAAGTTGAAACGGGATGTGGCTGATTTTTGTAGGTCTTGTCATACTTGTCAGGTGGTAGGGAAACCTAATCAGAAAATCCCTGTTGCACCTTTGCACCCCATTCCAGCATTTGAGGAACCATTTAGTAGAGTCATTATAGACTGTGTAGGTCCTCTACCCAAAACTAAGTCTGGGAATGAGTATCTTTTAACTATTATGTGTGCTTCCACACGCTTTCCTGAAGCCATTCCACTCAGGAATATTAAAGCCCCTAACATAGTCAAGGCTTTGGTTAAATTCTTTACATTGGTTGGTCTTCCAAAAGCTGTCCAATCGGACCAAGGTTCGAATTTCATGTCTGGTATTTTTCAACAAGTCATGTACCAGCTCCAGATCAAGCAGTATAAGTCTAGTGCTTATCATCCAGAGTCTCAGGGTGCTTTAGAACGTTTTCATCAGACATTGAAGAATATGATGAGATCTTATTGTTTTGAAAACAAAAGAGATTGGGACGAAGGTATACACATGTTGTTGTTTGGCGTTAGAGAATCTGTACAAGAATCTCTTGGCTTCAGTCCCTTTGAACTTGTGTTTGGACATACTGTACGTGGTCCTTTGAAAATTTTGAAAGACAAAATTTTGGACGAAGATTCTAAAGTGAATCTCTTAGAGTATGTGTCTAACTTTAAGCAAAGGTTGACAAGGGCATGTGAACTGGCAAAAGAAAATTTGGCCGTTACTCAAACCAAAATGAAAACATGGTATGATAAAGATGCCCGTGCAAGAAGTTTTGATCCAGGTGACAAAATTTTGGCTCTATTACCAATACCGGGTCAGCCTTTGCAAGCTAGATATTTTGGACCTTATGTTGTTGAGAAAAAGGTCGATGATGTTAACTACATTGTACAAACTCCAGGGAGGCGCAAGAAAACTCAATTATGTCATGTTAATATGCTTAAGAAATATGTAGATAGAGAAGAGAGCAAGACCTCTCAACCTATTGCTACTTTGGCCTCTGTACCATCACAAAGTGAAAGTACAGCTGATATTTGTAAATTAGACTTAGATGGTGGTGTACAAGATGTAGGTTTAGACTGTGGTGTTAAGTTACGGAATTCAGATGTGCTCGCGAACTTGGACAAGAAACTGTGTCATCTATCAGAAAAGGAACGCAATGAACTGAAAGATTTGATACTTGAGTTTAAACATTTGTTTCCGGATACACCAGGCAAAACAGATGCTATCTATCATGACGTGGATGTAGGCGATGCGCCACCTGTCAAGCAACATCCTTACCGTGTCAATCCTTTGAAAGAAGAACACTTAAAGAAAGAAATTCAATACATGTTGGACAATGATATTATTGAACCAAGCAAAAGTGAATGGAGCTCTCCATGTGTTCTGGTGCCAAAGCCAGACAAGACATACCGGTTCTGTACTGACTTCAGAAAAGTAAACTCTGTCAGTAAAACAGACTCTTATCCAATTCCAAGGATTGACTCGTGTATTGACAAAGTTGGCAAAGCCAAGTACGTAAGCAAGTTTGACCTGTTGAAAGGATATTGGCAGGTGCCATTAACAGAAAGAGCTAAAGAAGTGTCGGCATTTGTAACCTCGCAAGGTTTGTACCAGTACAAAGTTATGCCATTTGGTATGAAGAATGCCCCGGCAACATTTCAACGTCTTCTTAACAGCGTGATATCAGACCTGGAAGGCTGTGATGGATACATTGATGACGTCATCAACTACCACGACACGTGGGAAGACCATCTACGCGGGATTCGTGAATTCTTCGAAAGACTCACTACCATGAAATTGACTGTAAACTTATTGAAATGTGAATTTTGTCATGCAACTGTTGAATTTTTAGGCCATGTTGTAGGACAGGGGCAGGTTAAACCTGTTCAGGCCAAAGTAGAATCAATTATAGATTTTCCAGCTCCTGGAGGCAAGAGAGAGCTGATGAGGTTTCTTGGTATGGCTGGATACTACAGAAAATTTTGTCAAAATTTCTCTGTTATAGCAGCTCCACTTACTGCTTTGTTAAAGAAAAATGTCAAATTTGTTTGGTCAGACGAATGTAAGTCTGCATTTGAGAAATTGAAAGCCATACTATCAAACTCACCAGTTCTGACTGCTCCAGATTTTAATAAACAGTTTAAACTGTTTGTTGACGCCAGTGATGTAGGTGTTGGTGCTGTTTTGATGCAAGAAGGTTCTGAACAAATTGACCATCCAATTTGTTATTTCTCGAAAATGTTTGACAAACACCAGAGAAATTATTCCACCATTGAGAAAGAATGTTTAGCATTGATTTTGGCCTTGAACCAATTTGATGTGTATCTCTGCACTACAGTTGTTCCTGTGTTGGTCTTCACCGACCACAACCCTTTGACATTCATTGGGAAAATGAAAAACAAAAATCAAAGAATTCTCAGGTGGAGTTTGACTTTGCAAGAGTACAATCTTGACATCAAACATATCAAAGGGAAAGACAATATTCTGGCTGATGCTTTATCAAGGATTTAAACGTTACTTGATCCTTTTCAAGAAAACTTTCTTTTCTTTAAGGAGGGGTGTGTTATGTATGACACTAAATACATGTAGTTATGAGATAAGGGAGATAACTCCTATAGCTTTTTTTATCAATACATCCTATGAAGGTCATATCATTGATTTAGGTTATAGAACTTTCTAGAATATAATCATGTATAAACAAATATGTTTGTAAACATGTTGATTTTAAGTAGAGATCTAGAATGATCTATTTCCAGAAAGTTATGTGTGTTTACTTGTTTACTGTTTTTAGTTAGATATTTCTAGAAGTAGGAGGTTCTCCAATATTCTTGAATTACGGTTTAGCTATATATACTCCAGCTGCCCAAGGCTAATCAGAACTGTAATGAGACCTGTAATAAGACATATCAAGAATTGTACAGCGCCATATAAGATTCTATTGGGAGAGCTATTGTGACTTTATCTGTGGATTATTACAACGCTTTGTGTGGATTTATTCATATTGCCTGGAACTTTACAAATCATCGGTGGACATTCAATTTCCTTGTGGATTTGTGATTATTGTGAATTTGAAACCTGGAAGGATCAAGGATTATACCAGGACATTCGCATACAGATAAGTAACACTTTAAATCTTCGTATTACTCTTGTACCACCACCAATTACTTTAGATATTGTAAACCATCTCTGTATAATATTGTATATATAATTAATTTGTGTTTTGAATTTAGCTGTTGGTTTCTCATTTCTGTTATTCTGGGTCATAACAGAATAATCCAAAAAGTAACCACATAAAGTGTTCAAATGAAAATTGAAATTACTTGTATACAGGCATTATAAATAGATAAAATATCTTGTACCTTTTTAGAAATATACTAAGTGATATTTTACAAATAAGTACATTTAGTGTGATAATGTTTTAACCCTTCTTGTATGACTATACACGTACATTTATATTCGAAACGTGAAAAAAACATGCTTAGAATTTTTACTAATACCTTAGAAATTACGGAAGATTGCAATATGCCACGATGCCGTAATTACAGTACTAGACTGGAATATTTTTTTAAGTTTAAACCTTTAGTTGAAATAGTTCTTAGAACCATTTTTGTTTCTGAATAAGTCACCTTCCATTTTTGTTTTACCTGCGTACGACATATACATGTATATATGTGTATGTAATATATATTCCTAGGTATAATCAGGTATATTTTATTTCCATATGCTTTTACATTTTCATTTTAAAAAGGGAGGTGACAATAAAAAACCTAGAGCATAGATGTACGGGGTTTTCATAATTCAAATCACAATCCAATTAACGGATGTCCTAACCTGATTGACAGTAAGACAATAGCAAATACCCGATATAGTCTACCGTATAGCAAATTGCCCGCGGCCAGGTAATTACAGGTGAGTTCGATGAATGGCGTTGTGTACAGGTAAACAACATCCTGGTCATGGTATTACATAACCATCAAACCAAAGGCATGGCTAATTATATAAGTATCTATAATATCGGTGTATCTACTCTTATATCGATTAAAAATTGAAAGCGTCCGCACGGTCTGAAAAAATAGTTTGTTTTGCTTAATATCTCAATTATTTGATCTTTTATAATATCAAAAGTAAATTCTTTCTACCACATGTTAAAACCTTTTACGGTATTTTAATAAAATAAAATGTATCTCGATTTATTCGGTTAGCAACATACAACACAATGTTTGTAATGATCAGTCATCGGTGTTTACGTATGTCAAGCATCGTATTCTTGATGCTTTAATCAAGGATTTCTTAAATTGTTACGTAAAATTTCATTTTACAGTCACAAACTTTGCAATTCACAATGTATCAAAGATACAGAATACAGGAAAATATTATCTAATTAAAGCTTATTCGTTGCTGAACTCCTTGACAAAAAATCTGAAACTTTTATTTCTGTGTGGATTTTCTTTCATAATTACACGAAAATACCTGCTATTAGAGCATAAATTAGAGTATTTGAAACATCGAATTTCACTCTTTTAGTTATTTATATTCGAGCCAAAGTTATTGTACGATTAACTTCACTCGAAAGTAATCATAAAAAAATCTTTGATCGGCTACTCCTGTGACCGTCGATGTAAGTGATAGTACAGCTATAAGCCACGAACTATTATGACATCACACGGTTTAGAGCTAGAAAATATGCATAATCAGAAAATGGTCAGAAAATTTGACCTCGATATCGGAGGTTTACAGATTATTCCGGTCGCGCGCGGCCCGGAGTGATTTCTACACGGTCTAATAAAGCCATTTCCAGCATAAACTGAAATTATCACTTTTGACTGCACAAATCCTTTAATAACCCTTACTTTGAGCTTGATATTTGGGTTTTCATACCAATTATGGAGCGCAGGGGATTATGCCACGCTTTGTGGCTCCCTGTTTGTGATTCAAATTTGACCAGGTTGTTTTACCAAACCGTATACTAATTGTTGTACCAAACAGGAATTTTGTGCGTACCAAACACGTACACTCTAGACAAAACATGCTCATTAAACATAATCGATTATGGCACAAAGGATAAATTTACGATAAATTTGAAGTGGTAAATAGTTTTTGTTCTATCCTAATTCTTCATTCAACATCTTATCTTAAATAAATGCATCCGATATCTTGAGATATGTTCATATTTTCACGCATTTTTTTGAGTTTTGTACGGAAATACGATCCATGTAACATGTTTGAATACGAAAAAGGAGGCTTTATTCTTATTTTCACATACAACTGTTGGACATATTAAAATTTTAAGTTTTCACTGTTCTAATTTTTGATAAGTTTCAATGAAAAAATGAAATAATATCGAGATTTTAAAGCGATTTAGAATGTACCCGTCTCATTTTATTATTTACGATTTTTCCGGATGTAGATACCAAACAACCGGGGCCGGATCCCGTTACCATACAGTGTAATTTGGAAAAGTGATAGTTACTATAGATACCTAATTGTTCTGTTTATTCATTAAGTTTTTTAATTGTGAATGAGTAAGTGAAGTGTAGAGTTTTTTTTATTATCATTGAATGTTGATAGGAAATAACGTTTAAAATAACTTTCAGTTCTGCAAAGAGGTGGATTAATTATTATGTTTACCTTCAATTGATATCTGAACTCTTTATTGTCATTTATGTATTGAATTTATAATATCTTTTAAACATGATGGTGATTCGAAGTTTAATATTTTATACAAATCAAGTAGTTTCTGATTTTTTTTTGTCGCATTTCGGCTTACGTTTCCCACTTTAGTTCTTTTCTAGTGTAAATTACCTCTATACGTAAACCAGTAATGATTTCTGTTTGGCACACTGTACAGTTTCGATCCCTTGCCACCACACAGAATTTCACGATACCTTGATGAACCTCGTGTAGATACGGTTTCCACGCACGAGCAATCCTTGACATAGACTTATCTCCTACCTGATCTGCCAATGGACGTGTCACCACATTTAAAGATGGTTTTTCAAACTTGGTCGAGCCTTCTTAGCAATATTTCTCGATCAATCGTAAGACGCTGTCCTCTTGAATTGCTTTACATAGCTCTTCAAATCGTGTTTCACTCGCTGGTAGTCACATTACTACACTCCCCACAAAATCCTCTTCCTCTGACGTCAGATTTCGTATTGGAACTTTAGAAAGTGTGTCCGTTGTGTATTTAAGGCTGAAAACTCTGCCACGTGGAAATAAACACCCACCTTACTTCAATCGCCCAAAACCTCATTTATTCAGAAAACATATTTACACACTATACACGAATGTATTTAGGAGATGTTTATCTTTCAACTCCTGTACCACATCCACACAGAACAAGCCGAGAAAACATCGCTGTTACAACCAACTTTAAAAAATAAACGCACTTTGAAAAACATATCAAAGTGAGTTTATCAATTTTTGTCAAACATAAAGATATGGTGGTGTATAGTTGTCATCAAACATAAAGATATGGTGGTGTATAGTTGTCATCAAACATAAAGATATGGTGGTGTATATTTGTCATCAAACTTAAAGATATGGTGGTGTATATTTGTCATCAAACATAAAGATATAGTGGTGTATAGTTGTCATCAAACATAAAGATATGGTGGTGTATAGTTGTCATCAAACATAAAGATATGACGGTGTATATTTGTCATCAAACATAAAGATATGGTGGTGTATACTTGTCATCAAACATAAAGATATGGTGGTGTATATTTGCATCAAACATAAAGATATGGCGGTGTATATTTGTCATCAAACATAAAGATATGACGGTGTGTAGTTGTCATCAAACATAAAGATATGGCGGTGTATGTTTGTCATCAAACTTAAAGATATGGCGGTGTATATTTGTCATCAAACATAAAGATATGGTGGTGTATAGTTGTCATCAAACATAAAGATATGACGGTGTATAGTTGTCATCAAACATAAAGATATGGCGGTGTATGTTTGTCATCAAACATAAAGATATGGCGGTGTATACTTGTCATCAAACATAAAGATATGGTGGTGTATAGTTGTCATCAAACATAAAGATATGGTGGTGTATAGTTGTCATCAAACATAAAGATATGGTGGTGTATAGTTGTCATCAAACTTAAAGATATGGTGGTGTATAGTTGTCATCAAACATAAAGATATGGTGGTGTATGTTTGTCATCAAACATAAAGATGGTGTATGTTTGTCATCAAACATAAAGATGGTGTATGTTTGTCATCAAACATAAAGATGGTGTATGTTTGTCATCAAACATAAAGATATGGGGTGGTGTATAGTTGTCATCAAACATAAAGATATGGTGGTGTATACTTGTCAATCAACATAAAGATATGGGTGGTGTATAGTTTTTCATCAAACATAAAGATATGGCGGTTGTATATTTGTCATCAAACATAAAGATATGGTGGTGTATAGTTGTCATCAAACATAAAGATATGACGGTGTATAGTTTGTCATCAAACAATAAAAATATGGTGGTGTATGTTTGTCAATCAAAAATAAGATGGTGTATAGTTGTCATCAAACATAAAGATATGGTGGTGTATAGTTGTCATCAAACATAAAGATATGGTGGTGTATAGTTTGTCATCAAACATAAAAATATGGTGGTGTATAGTTGTCATCAAACATAAAGATATGGTGGTGTATAGTTGTCATCAAACATGAAAGATATGGTGGTGTATAGTTTGTCATCAAACATAAAGATTATGGTGGTGTATAGTTGTCATCAAAACATAAAATATGGTGGTGTATAGTTGTCATCAAACATAAAGATATGGCGGTGTATATTTGTCATCAAACATAAAGATATGGTGGTGTATAGTTGTCATCAAACATAAAGATATGGTGGTGTATAGTTGTCATCAAACATAAAGATATGGTGGTGTATAGTTGTCATCAAACATGAAGATATGGTGGTGTATAGTTGTCATCAAACATAAAGATATGGCGGTGTATGTTTGTCATCAAACATAAAGATTAGGCGGTGTATACTTGTCATCAAACATAAAAGATATGGGTGGTGTATAGTTTGTCATCAAACATAAAGATATGGTGGTGTATAGTTGTCATCAAACATAAAGATATGGTGGTTGTATATTTGTCATCAAAACTTAAAGATATGGTGGTGTAAGTTATTTGTCATCAAACATAAAGATATAGTGGTGTTATAGTTTGTCATCAATAATAAAGATATGGTGGTGTATAGTTGTCATCAAACATAAAAATATGAAGTGGTGTATATGTTCGTCATCAAAACATAAAGATATGACGGTGTATATTTGTCTCAAACATAAAGATATGGTGGTGTATGCTTGTCTATCAACATAAAGATAATGTGGTGATCCTCCTCTCAACAACAACAA
>SAYR01028201.1:2771745-2801726 GCA_004382745.1 Argopecten irradians irradians | reverse complement strand
GCAGTGTGTTGGAGACGTTTGACCATGTCTAAGAGCCGATATGAACCGCTGGATAGTTAACCTAGCCAGGTCTTCAGCAGCCTGGTCCATCATTTCATCTGTTTCGGCCTTTCCTGTCATCTTATCGTCCTCTTTCAATTGATTTGTATTCATAATCTACAATACTATCACAAATGATTTGAATAAGTTTGTTATCAAAATTCACGATATTCGTATACATAGTCGTGTAACAATTAAGGCTACTATTAGTGATCGAACTCGCGACCATTAGTGCTCTTGTCAGAAGTGTATTGACACGAATCCCTACCACATCTTTTGTGAAGCGAAGTTAATTATATAGAGGGTGATCTATACTTAGAAGTCAGGATCCAATTGCTGAAGCTTCAGTTGAAAGTTTAAAATGCTCAATAATTAGAAAGCACACTATTACTTCTAGTTCAGTAAAGTATAAGAAAATGTAATAAAAATAACTCATTGCGCACTGGACTATTATTGAAGCCATCGACTTTTCTAAATTATTAACTTGCCAGCTTAGGGCGACTTTCTTAGTGTGAAAATATTAAGAATCTCCATATAAAATATGTTGTAATTATTTGGTTTTGCCCCGTTATATAACTGGACTATGTCGTTCGAATCGCAGCATAGGTTATCAAGTCTGACTCATCTAAATGAAAGGCGCCTGCGCTCGGTAGTGGTAGGAAACAAGTTGGATTTAAAACATACCGTCTTGGATATTTACAGAGTATATTAACATATAAGATACACATTCAGTACTTACCTGAAGTTCATACAAAACATGAAACATGTGAGTAGCAATTGATAATTAAAGATTAATGTAAAATCCGAATTCGTTTTTCGCAGAGAAGTTTGACCAAGTCTGTTTTTTGTCATGAACAAAGAACAATACATTGAAAATCTCGCGAGATGTAAAGCATTTGTGACGTCATAGAGTTTATGACGTCATCCAATTGTTAATTATCAAAACGTGGTCGTGCGCCTTGGTGGGTGTTGAAACATGTTGTTTCCATTTTCCAGTTGCCAGTTAGTTTGCTTTTGTGATATCTGGCAAATAATTACGTAAAGTCTATGATTAGTATATACATGTACAACGTATAAGCGCATGTGCTATTGTGGATTTCGTATAGAGCTATTTTATGAAGTAAACAAATGTTTTTGTTGTTTGCTCGTCAATATATACGTGTAAAGTGGTGAAATGTGTGTGTTGGGTGTCTTGGGCAGCATATACTTCAGTAAGATAACACTATAAACAGAACAAGAGTTCCACTATCACAAGGAGACACAACATTAATATGGAGCAGCCTCCCAAAATATTGTAATCATGGAAGGCCGTCCTTAAATAACCCTGGCTGCCAATATATACATGTAGGACATAAACCGTCTGAACCAAACCAAGTCCGTTTTGTATTGTTCAAACCTTTATTAATTACAATATGTATTTAAAGTTTATTTTTTATCAACATTATATGTCGATCGGTTAATTATCCATGTTTTGCATATGGTTATCTGTTTTAATCAACATACAATGTAAATGATAAAAAGTGTTACAGAGCAGGCGTTGTATGTGTTGTTTACATACCAATCTGTTGTGGTAATCACTTTTCAGCTTATAAGTAGTTATAGGCCTAATTGTTACTAAAGATGACGTGATTTGTTTTCAGTATATAAAGAATGTACATATACATTTTGTGGCTGGAATGTTAAAGTCAATTTCTTTTGCAACGCGTTGCAAAATTACAGTATGTGATTCGTTTAATAATAGTAGTTATGAATGGAAAATGTTTAAGATGTTTCGTCTTGCTAAACTTTTGAGGCGAGGACTGTCATCTTGTGCTGAATTCCGCACCAAATATTGACCATAAATTTCATAAAATTGGACTCTTGATTATCTCCGCCTGTCATTAACAGGCATGAAGCATAAAAATAATCTTTACACATTTAACATCTACAGGAATTGCCCAACTCACACATTAAACATTTGAAACTGATGAACCCGGAATACCCAATCAGCTGGCTCCAAAACATTCACCTCTCTATGAAATCTTATGCCCAAAAGGGGATTTCCAGAAATCTACTTTTAGTTTCGTATTGCGGTAGTCTGGTACAGTGGACTACCCATAAAGCTGCTATGCGGAACAATATGGGCGGGCTGGTGTATCAGGTTAGGTTATTATGACATAGCATGCAAGTATGGTTTTACCGAGATTTGATCAAGACCCCAAAAATGTCTTAAGAGCAAGCTCCAATATATTGTAGCAACTGTAATTATGCACTATTTTCTCGGATATAAAGAGTGTTGTCTAAGAAAGGAAACAATCAAGAGAGTGAATAGCAGTAAATATCGGAGTACGCCAAGGTTTTGTTCTTGATTCACCTAAGTGGATGTACATGTACAAATGCATGTGCGTCTCATTTGCTGACACACTGCATTATCTAATAGACAAATAGACAATAATGATCAATGGAACTTAAAGCAAAATTTATTAAGGTGAATCATCTTTAAGAATTTCTTAAAAATAAAGTCTTAATGCTCCATGTGTCTAATCGCTTACTGTGGTCGATCATTTATACATGGACGTGTCTGTTATCAAATTATTCAAGCAAAGATCGTAATCAAGTTCATACATTTCTGAACGTTTTGTTTATACAATCAATGATCTAGAGGTTCGACTGTCGCTGTCTGGCGAGCAAGGCAGCAGAGAAAATGTTTACGAATCCAATTCCTTCTGTTGTGAGTCTTTGTTGATTTATTATTTGTTTTCGCACTTAGGACGCTGTCGTTAGATACTGTGTTCGTAGACTTATTCTCCTCTTTCTGAAATAAAGATAAACACTTTTCAGGTAAGTTAGTTGATATTTTCTGCCCATTTCTGTTTTTCGTGTGTATTTCTTTAGGCAAACAAAATAGAATGAAGCACTTCGAATTTCGATTACCGATAGTAATGTATTAAAATACTGACACTGAGATTGTATAATCATATGACGTTAAACACAGTTTGCGAAGCGGACACCATATTGGCTGGATAATTAATATTAATATTTCTTCTGTCTTACGCCGACTAAAAAATAACAGAGATATGACTCCACCTTGGCGTACACCGTCTTGAGATTTAAAACAGATATTTGACCACTTAATGTAGTAGAGCTAAAATATTCTTTTGAGTTAAATGTACTCACTCTTAAAATTCTGTCAAAATAGCGTTTGAAAACATTTTTCTGTGTTTTCCCGCCGTCTTCATTCACAATCATAGCCACAAGAGGCTGGGCATCATTTTTGTTATCTGAAGCAGAAAGAGTCAGTGTGTTAGAAATTGGATTGATCACTTTACGATGATACATTTTTATATTAATCTGTAAAAATGAGTTTCGTGATTCGCGAAAAAGTGCGCAAAATGTAAATTACACATATCTATTTAGAACAAAATCCTACATAATCAAATCATGTTATTTGAGTAATTATCAGTCATATTTCTGCACGAAATTTAAAAACGAAAGACGATAAAATAAAGTTACCCCTAAAACATATATAATGGTACAGCAAAATTA
Source organism: Argopecten irradians irradians (assembly GCA_004382745.1). NCBI lineage: Eukaryota > Metazoa > Mollusca > Bivalvia > Pectinida > Pectinidae > Argopecten > Argopecten irradians. The sequence continues at coordinate 2,798,162 of SAYR01028201.1, read as the reverse complement.
GTACACGTACCTCTATCAGATTGATTTGTGTTTGTCATTTCTACTTCCGATTGGTCCATCATTTTGGCCATTATTTCGTCAGTGGGAGAAGTTTGCCCTTGGCGAAGTGCTGAAACAGATCTGCCAATAATAACATCTACAATATTGCCCAGATCCGTGTCATTTTCACTCATCGCTTCCTCCATCTTGTAGTGTGTTGGAGACGTTTGACCATGTCTAAGAGCCGCTATGGACCGCTGGATAGTTAACCTAGCCAGGTCTTCAGCAGCCTGGTCCATCATTTCATCTGTTTCGGCCTTTCCTGTCATCTTATCGTCCTCTTTCAATTGATTTGTATTCATAATCTACAATACTATCACAAATGACTTGAATAAGTTTGTCATAGTCCAGTAATAGTTAAAGCTACTATTTGTGATCGAACTCGCGACCATTGGTGCTCTTGTCAGTAGTGTATTAACACGAATTCCTACTACATCTTTTATAAGGCCAAGCTAATCGTATAGAGGGTGATATATACCTAAAATGGAAGAATTCAGGATCAAATTGCTGAAGCTTCAGTTGAAAGTTTAAAATGCTCAATAATTAGAAAGCACACTATTACTTCTAGTTCAGTAAAGTATAAGAAAATGTTATAAAAATAACTCATTGCGCACTGGACTAACATTGAAGCCATCGAGTTTTCTAAATTATTAACTTGCCAGCTCAGGGCGACTTTCTTAGTGTAAAAAGAATCTTCATATAAAATATGTTGTAATTATTTGGTTTTGCCCCGTTATATAACTGGACTATATTCATGTCGTTCGAATCGCAGCATAGGTTATCAAGTCTGACTCATCTAAATGAAAGGCGCCTGCGCTCGGTAATGGTAGCAAACAAGTTGGATTTAAAACATACCGTCTTGGATATTTACAGAGTATATTAACATATAAGATACACATTCAGTACTTACCTGAAGTTCATACAAAACATGAAACATGCGAGTAGCAATTGACAATTAAAGATTAATGTAAAATCCAAATTCGTTTTTCGCAGAGAAGTTTGACCAAGCCTGTGTGTTGTCAGGAACAGAGAACAATACATAGAACATCTCGCGAGATGTAAAGCATTTGTGACGTCATAGAGTTTATGACGTCATCCAATTGTTAATTATCAAAACGTGGTCGTGCGCCTTGGTGGGCGCGGAAACATGTTGTTGTTTCCATTTTCAAGTTGCCAGTTAGTTTGCTTTTGTGATATCTGGTAAATAACTACGTTTAGTCTATGTTTAGTATATACATGTACAACGTACTATAAGCGCATGTGCTATTGTGGATTTCGTATAAAGCTATTTTATGAAGTAAAAAAATGTTTTTGCTTGCTCGTCAGAATATACCTGTAAAGTGGTGGAATGTGTGTGTTGGTTGTCTTGGGCAGCATATGCTTCAGTAAGTACTGTTCCCTGATTGATTGGCCAATCAGAAAAGTTTTGCAAACTGATCGTCGCCGAGCTGTGCAGCAGATCAAAGGGATCCAAACTATTTACCGTTACAAGTTTTGCTAAATAATAAGCGGTATGGCTGTATAATGAAGTTCACTTCTAGTAGTATGTTTCATTCTGTCTTTCAAACACAAGTGCATAATGCACCAAGGTGTAATCAAAGCTCCCCCTTAACGCTGATTGGCCTTCCCGTATGCTTGCCCAAATGTAAATGTAGTTTGTTACAGTGTACTAATACTACTCTTACATCTATGTTTGTCTGTTTCCTTCGTTGGTGGGTGGCTCGGAGGTCCCTAATATGGTACGGCTAGGTGACTTCTCAAATGATACACCTAGCTACCACATAGGATACACCTACCAGCTATTGTGTCCTTGGGGGACCCCTTTTTGTTTTGGCATGTGTGATTAATATGTGGTAAGCTGACAGTGAGCTTGAAGATGATGGGTAATTTAATGCTGAATCGGTGAGTGAACTGAAGAAAGGGGAGTAATGGTGTGGAATAAGTCAGAGAGGGGGTGTCTTATGGTGAGAGTTAAAAGTGAGAGAGATGAAGGGTAAAAGAATAGAAAAATGCAGTAGTGCGATGTGTAATAGACTATTTTGAAAATAAAACTGTACTTATCATCACAGTTGTTGAATAAAAACATTTATTTCTTTACAAATTGTTGATGCTATGGCACGAATTAAATTAACCTTTGAACACACCAACAGTACTAAAAAAGTCCAGATATTCAGGGACAGAAATCTTGATCTAGAGTATTTATTTACATTTTAAATGCTGTCTCATTGTAATATACATGTGTATGAAAAGCTGAGTCGTAGAAATTTGATCCGGTTTCCTGGATTGTTTGAACGGATTCGGCAGGAAATAACTTTGCATCCATATTGTTTCAATCCTGACGACGCTCCTGAATAGCAATTATTTATTTTTTAAATGGCTAGAGAATAATGAAAATATAAATATTCATAGAATATAGCAGTCTTTAATTTACCGTAGGCCTATATGATATAAAATAATATTTATTCCTGTCAATTTACAGATTGCATACAAATAACGACGCTTGCGCTAATGTGAAATGTCATCACGTAATCAAATAAATTTAAATCGTGTATTTTACTGTCGCCGATATGATATGATTTCATATCGAACAACACTGACAGCGAAATGAAACTACGCCGTTTCTTTATTAAACGACACACTAAAGCGCTTTTAATAGATACATTTATGGATACTCGTTTTTTGACATCAAATCAATTGATTTAGCGAAACTATTATAAAATGATATACACTTGTGTATGAAAACAATTAAGGATTTGTCATCATTCTCAAAAGAAGAGATTATCGCGAGGCGGGTAAATTTCATTTTCATTACCATCTGTATGAAATGAAATTTCTTGTTCGATTTTGCAAACAAAATTTCTGAGTCACCAAAGTTAAATAGTTTTTGGTCTCTTGGTCGTCATCCTTGATACTCCAGGGGTTCCGATCACTTACGATCTCTACATCACTGGAATATGTCATAGTTAAACTGAAGGCAGCTCAGGTGAACCAATCTGAACCTATCACAGGCCAGCAAAAATTGTCTTTGAAGATTACAGAGAGAGCGACGCCTAACAACAAAGCTACACAGTCAACCAGTGTACCGTTATACGGCTCTTTTGATGTACATCAAAGGACTCAAATACATTTTCTTTTCTGTTGTCTTCAGGTTTTTGCTATGGTATAGTCCAGGGGTGTATAGATCGTAAGTGATCGGTACCCCTGGAGTATCGAGGATGTTTGGCTGTATAATGGAAGGACAATTCAAATTAAGTACACGACACCATAGATAATCACAAAAAATACGCTTATAGATTATAGATTAATCCAAGGACGTACACAATGTATATGAGACTTGTACATTTTGCCTGTATCCATTATATACTTACCGTACAACCGGTGTAAGATTGAAAATGGACCCCCGTTGAAAACTGACCTCGGGTCATTTTTAACGCTGAAAAATGACCCCAAATGCCGTTGCAAACCGTTAAAAATGGCCCCCGTTGAAAAGTGCAGACCCTATAAGAACTCGTTTATCGTTACGTACATGTAATCCAACGCTAAAAACTAGATCTTGACAAAAGCTTTCCCAATGACTCGATCTAACTTCATTTTTGTACATTTTCATCGATTTTGTTACGATTATATGAAGCAAATAAAATATAAGTGGAAACTAAACTAAACATGACATATTTATCTACTAGGCATCGATTGTTTGTTGTATAAATGGACGTGTGTCACATTATAATACCGATGTTGTTATTTGTTTAGAAGTTTTAGGTAACATTAACGAATTGACAAAATCGCACTGTCGTGTACATGGTTTACGGCGAATTGGTTGCAACTAATTAACCCGATGATCGTTGCGAGATCATGATATCACGTACAGTGGCTAGGCCTAAACGTTACGGTACGGCGTACTACCGTTATAATGAAACAAATGTGACATGGAATAATTAGAAAGTGTTATCAACTCAGATGTATAGACATAATACAAGTCACGTGCTTATACCTCATTCATGCCATTGGCCGAAATATAGAATTGAATCATGGGTAACTAGTTTGTGTGTTTACTTCCAAATATAGTTATACAGCTAGCCAATATTCGGAAAAAATGATTTATTTGAAAATATTTAGACTCCAAAATGTTATTTATATTGCATGCATGTCATTTTTACTTGCACGTGTGTACTGTTTTACTATAAATAATGGACTGGAATGAGTTATAAAACTGCCATTTCTATTTTTTATCTACAAACGGTATAATGCGAATTGACAAATTTAATCGGTCTAACCGTCTAATCTAGGATCAGCGAAGATCGGCTTCTCCCGGCAAAATTCGTAGAATTCTAAATTTATGTTTACTTACTTTATGTTTCAGAATAGATAAATATAACACAAAGAAACTATGATCTCCGTCAAAAGGCCAAATTATATACTAGTACTAAATATCGGATAAGAGAAATCAAAGTCAAAGTAAACACACAACAATCATGTGATCACTAGTTACCCCTAAACCAATTCCATATTTCGGCCAATGGCATGAATGAAGTGTAAGCACGTGACTTGTTTTACTACATGTACGTTTTACTACAAAGAACGCGTGTTTTGTACCGTTATGGTCCCCCGCAGATCGTTGTTTGATTTCCAACATTTTAAATTGCTAAGCAATATATTATCATATCAATGTTTAATTTTCATATTCTTTCCAATCAAATGGTTAAGCTTCCACGTAGCCCAATTAGCTTTTTGGGAAGCTACATTATAATTTTACTTGTACAGACAGTACATATATATATACATGTATGTACACGTTATACAAAGCACAGGTGAAATTCACAGGTAAATCAATGTTTATTTCTCGGAAATAGACTTTAATGCTAGTCACAGCATTCTGCTAATTATAAAAAGAGGGCAACTTATGGAGATACAGCCATTCTACCACAAGCCAGAAACATATATACATATGTAAATATGTTTCTGCACTAGCCCGCTACGTCTGAGTCGCGAATCTCACGTGGGGCAGTTGCATGATACTGGCCGTAGCTCGGTGTTTTTTCTCCGAATACTCTGGTTTTCATCCATCTTCTAAACCTTGCACGTCATTAAATTACCCTGGTTGTTTTAAGGACGTAAAACAAAATTAACCAAACCTTTACAATATAAGATGTATAGATGATAAGATATATGATGTACTAGTTTTTCATACATGTACAACTGTGATTTTAAAATACAATTAAGCCTCTAAACAGTTTTATTTATGTAGAAACAAGTAGTCTTTTCTATTGTTCCAATCATTATTAAACTGTGTAAAATAAGTTACCCCCTTGCGAGGAGAAATGCACCTTTGAGTGTGATATGTGTCATAAGTAGTTTTTACAGCTGATGACTGGGTTTTTTTAACAAAAGTATTCAGGTTAAATCTAAGCCAAACAGCACTAATTTGTACGCGTAAGTTTCGAAAAATAACGCATTGTTTAGCATTACGCGAAAGTTTTGTGAAATTACATGCTGGATTCGCTTTATTCCGCGATTTTTTTCTTTCTTAGAGCTTTGTCAGTTTTTAAGTTTAAATTTCGTTAAAAATCCCCCGTTCTTGTTTATTAAGGAATTAAAATTGATTTAATTAAATATAACTTTTACCCATAGGATGGATTTTCTAGCTCCCATTTATTTCCTTCCCTAGAACGAATATACGTACCCGGCCTACCGCATTTATCTGCCTAAAAGTCTTGAGCTACAATATTGCAGCTATCCCTTCACCAACTTCCTCCAAGAGAATAACGAAACAATTAACAAAACAATTTTGAATTGGTTACAAACTTACTCTTTCTAACCAGGACGTGGGTTCAAGTGTCTCTATCAGATATGATATGGGTTGTAAATATATCGTCGGCGAAAATATAAAGTAATATGTTTTGTTAACATTAAGAAGCTAATTAGTAATATCCCATAATAATAGTTTTGTAACACAATCCACTGGTACTCAGAAGTGAACATAACATACAAACTGCACGTGCATGCAGTAAATAACTACAATTTCTTTTTATTTACTGTGTTACGATAAAAAAAATTGCGCCACATTAGTGACCTCAGAGTGTGATATCTCAATCAGGTTGTGATAAAGAATTCCGCAGTTTGAGAACACTCACAATTATCTCCACGAACGGACAGAGTGATTACTGAAGAAAAATGAAAACTTTGAGATGCCGTATTTTCCGTAATAAAGCCCGGGCAACTCAAATGTTTAAATGAAATATTTGTTACGATAGCAATACAAAATTTGAATTTAAATCGCGGTGATTCCTTAATTTTGATACCAACACAGAAGAGGCGCCTACAGCATGTACATGTATACGGGGAAAGGCGATAACAGAACTAGTGAATTATGTTTGTGAACAACTCATGGTACCACGATCATTTTCCAACAGACCATCCGTTTAGAGTATGCTACGGTCATTTTTCAACGTTTATTTTTCAACAAAACTGCTATTGAGAAATGACCCTAAAAGGTGTCAATTTTTCAACGGCATGTTCAATTTTCAACGGCATTCGGGGTCACTTTTCAACATTGAAAAATGACCCAAAGTCAATTTTCAACGGAGGTCCATTTTCAACGTTACACTGGCAATTTTCGAGGGGATGATATTTTCGTAATTTCACGGTTCAATTGCTGTAAACGCAAAAATCTTATTAGCGAAATTCTGAGAAATGGTTGAATCATATAATTTAAGCAACCCACATCACGAAATATTTATATAAGTAACACATATTACGCAAAAGTAAAACCGCTTACATTTAAGTTCTTCTTAAATTTTCACCGCGTAGAAAATATTTGCTTTTAGTCCTGCCTCTAAGGTTTTCAGGGGTCAGCACAGCTATTTATTAAAAAAATAATCCCCACTGCATAATTTAAAGGGTTATATCAGCCAAATTAGGTTCATTATTCTAGAACAAGAAAGACTTAATAAAGAAGTACACCGTACAAAAAAAAAAAAAAAAAAAAACAACAACATGGAAACACTTAAATAGTTTTCGGAACCTAGCATCAAGAAAATTGGTCCAACTCAACTGACTGCAAAGCAAACCATGATAATTTAGACATTGATTATGAAAGGAAAAGGAAACAGTGTAACATGATTATCCGTATATCCGATTTCATAGAAAATATTCATTTTTCTTTTGATTATCAATAGAGATATATTAATTTCTAATCGAAAAAGACAGTAAAATGGTAATTTTCTAAAAACAGAACGGGAAATCATGTTTCTCGACAAGCAGGTTATTGAACTGATTTCATAAGTGTACGGAGATGAGACATTAACTATCAAAGACAACAGAGGTTGGGTTTCATTCATAAAAAGGAACTCGAATATTGTATTTTGAGAAAACGCATTATCTGAATTTGTATGATTTCTGTATAGACCTAATTAATTTTGTTCTTCCGAAACAAAACAAACTCTAGAACACAATACAAAGAAATGTATTTCTTTATATGCATTATTATCAATTACTATCCGACGGATTATCAATGTGTCAAATATCGATGTTTCTGACGTAGAATACCGGTTTATAGCTAAAATCATTATACTATTAAAGAGACAATTCACTCAGGCAAATTCTTTTACATAACCAATAAGCAAACTATAGCATAAATGTATTGTTCTACATTTCTTATGAAACATATAACGTAAAACATTGACAAATTCCACGACATTGTTAAGTATTTTAATCAATATCGTTGAAATATCAAATCGTTGATCAATACGATTAAGCAGGTACAATATTAACTCTGTACCAATACCCGAGCCAAAGTCACGCACGTTAAACAAATGAACTACATAACCACTGAGAAGGTGATAAAAGGATCTTTAGGCAAGACAATTCACCTAATAAGGTAAACACACTACTCTCAGAGCGATTTGAGCAGTTCTAGCCAAAAGTTGCATTACTTAACGCGCAAGGGACAGGGTTCGGCATACAAGAAGTTCGACCACAGTGTGTAATGGCGGACAGCGAGCAAGTTTGAATATTTCACACACGTGTCACCACCATAGGCGTTTCAGGCATATCACAGTAAAACTGACTGATGTAATTTCCATTAGAACTTGTTTTATCTGATATATATATACAAATTTTAATGTTCTCTTAGACTGAATTGTCCCTTTAAAATAAAGGGCGTAAAGATATGAAGGACTGGGAAAGGAAAGTAGTTAAAAGATGCTATGTCGCTGACAAATGGTATTTTTTCTCTATCAAAAACAGGAGCAGAAGAATCAGTATCTTACTTCAGTTACAAAAGTTACTTACTTTACACAATTACCAGTTTTAGTTCAAGATGAAAATATTAAAGATAATTAAGTGTGTCCCGAAAAAAGGTCCATCGCACAATGCCCTATATGGAATAAAGTACTGATTGCGCATCCAACAAAAGCAAAACAAGTATTTTTTCTATGTAAATTAGACATTAATTTACATGATTAAAAACACCAATTATTGTTCAAATGATGAGTATCGTTATGTTTTGTCGCCGCGGAACATCTTTAATCTTGGCATTGGCAATTATTATAAGGGCATTTTACAACGCGAATACGGTGATGATATGATATAATGACGACGACGACAACGATTATACCGACGATGACGATTACGGCGATGACGATGGTAATAACGATGACGTTGTTGTTGTTTTTGCTGCTGCTGCTGTTGCTGCTGATAATGATGATGAAAATGACGATGATAATAATGATGATATTGATGACGATGGTGCTGTTGATGTTGATGCTGCTGCTACTGATGATGATGACGATGGCAATGATAATGATGATTGTATTGATTATGATGGCTGTAATGTTGATGGTGTTGATTATGATGATGATGATGATGATGATGAAGAAGAAGAAGAGGAAGAAGAAGAAAAAGAAGAAGAAGAAGATGATGATGATGATGATGATGATGATAGTTGTGATGATGATGGTGGTGTTGGTGTTGATGCTACTGCTGCTGCTGATGATAATGACGATAATAATGATAATGATATTGATGATGATGGTAGTAATGATGATAGTGTTGATATTGATGTTGCCTCTGTTGTTGTTTCTGATGATGTTGCCTTCCTTACTTTTGCCCTTTACAGGACTTGTAAAAGATGGGATTTTATAGGTTGATATTTCAATTTACTCGGTACTGACACTATATACATGTAACCTTACCAAACAAAAACGGAATTTATGAGATCATAATTCTCCTATAACTCCCGTTGGTGGAGTGATATGTTTAACATGTATTGTGACGTCGTTTTGGACGCATTATGACGTAATGACGCAATGCGCATTTTTGTGTGTGTGTGCGTACTTGCGTGTTACCGGGACGAAATTAATCACAATTAATCAAATCAATCATAACGCGCTAACGCGCGTTATTCAATTTGTCTGCAATTCTGGGAGAATTATAGGACCATAAACACCCGAAGAAGACAATTTAATGCTTAATGAAACAGAGCACTCACCACTGCAAGGAAATCATCAGAACTTTGTAATGTGTACCGATACAAATGAATCTAACTTTAAGTTTTCTCTTACGTTTGCAATTTTTGAAGAAAAATATTGTTAGTTGAAGATGGCACACACTAGTACTGTAAGAGTCAGTATATCAAGGTTATATCGATCCCTATCTACATTTTCTGTCCTTCCCACCTGTGACGTAGCTGCGAAGTATTATTACCTACTTCAAATAACCTGGAGTAATTAATTATAAAGTAATTACATGTACATATATATTCCAATTATGGGTTGAACTTTAACAGTCAGTAATTGTTAGTTGCAATTGGATACATATTATTTAGAATATATATTAGGTATTTATTAGTAATAATTTGACAAATTTTGGAGCCGATTTCCCCCTATTTATCAAAAATAACGAACAAAATTACATGTAAATGAAAGTAATATGGTGATATTTCTATGTAATTGCTCTAATAGGAATTCTTATTTTTATTTTTGTAGAGCTGTATCTATATTATAACATGTATAATAGTTGATACGTTCACGCTAATATAATTGTGAAGCCAAGGACACCAAATCATTGGTGAAACTTGAAGATTGGATTATAAACATATCGTTCAAGATGTGCCGTATATTATCAAACAAGCCTACAATTTCTATTGTATATCTATGATACACCAAAACATTTATATCCATCATATTTTCATTTTTATGTTTAATTTCACTTAAGTACTAAAATAAACTTCGTGATGAATCAAGGCTAGAAAACCTATATCCAGACCATTGATTGGACCATCGTAGGCTTTGTGCTTTCCATTTATTTTATTTTATTTATTTTTATTGTGTAAAGATAATTTAATTATCTGAGAGCTGAGCAGAATGTTTGAATTTACGATCCAAGGACGTACATAAATACAGACATTTAGATAAATTATCTAAAGTTTCCGGTGAATATAGCATCATATCGTGACGTTATTAAATTTCCCGTTTAAATTTTCAAATATATTTAATAAAATAAATGTACAAATATGAAAAGAGGCAAATTAATTCTAACAAAACAATTAAAATTAAAGAAAAAAACAATGTACTTTGTACATGTATTCAAACATAAAAGTTGAACATTTTAGATTTAAAATAAAGAAAAATCTTTAAATTAAACTTTAGAAATAAATGAATAAAAGACAAAACTGAAAACATAATTTCAAAAAATTAAACAATGTCACATTGCCCTCCGGTGCTGTGGTTCGAACCAGTTTATCAAATTGAAGCTTCTTGGTGATTCCGACACAATATTCTAAAGCGTCTAAATGACGTCGCCTCTTGGAAGGATTTCGTGTTTTCAGTGAAGATGTCACAAGACAGAAATGCACTGTGCTGTTTAATTTTACGGGAGCACTTCGGTGAATTAGTGTCCCAGATTGCTAAAGTTTTACTCAAGAAAGGACCATGTATTCTAAGTTACATATTAGCAGAATCTGGACTTGAATTAAAACAGGTAAAAAGTAAAGTTTGGTTTTCTTTTTGACGACACCTAATTCGACGGATTCGGTTGGATATATTGAATTCCGTTTGGTAATTCACAGAAACGATTGTCAAGTTTGTTATTGTCTGTTTAACTTTTATAATTGTTGCTGTGTTATATTTTTACCCAACATATATTATATGAATCGTAAATCTGAATAAATTTAACTTCAGAGTAAACCTTTTGTTCGCATCACCCATTTTGACGGATTATTATTTTTCTTGATTGAGTCATTCACTGTTATGTGGAGGTTGAACCAACCACTCTACTAAATTCTTAATCTCATTTCTGTTCGTTGCTAAGTTCGAAAATCATGCAGAGAACCAGTCGTCCCACTCCCTTTATGTCATCGGGGTGTGGTATCATGACAAAGAATAGGATCTGTTCAAAGTAGTTTAATGGTGACAAGAAAAACCTACAAAAGACAATACAAACATTAAAACAATCGAACTCACCGGAATACTAACGCAAAAGATTCATACGACCCTACACTCATATTACATGCTAGTCAACTTACCAGCTGAACAGCGAATCCTATGGATATAAATATATCTATACTTCGGTATTGCTACCTTCTGTATAATATGGACAGATCTGCTGGGCTCTGCTCGCGCAGGAGTCCAGCGATGAAGTCCAGAGATATGGGAGAGGAGAGGAGAAAAGCTAGGGAAGTGACGTAGATATGTAAAAAAACATGCAAGGCAGTTGTTAACAGAGTTCAGGTCGGTGTCACGTCAAACCAGTTCGTCGACATTCCACAACACATGTACACATACACTGCATGGACATGAGTTCATGTAAACAAGGACATGTACACTACATAACACTAGCACCTGTACACAGGTATACAGTACCCATACATGTCCAGGTAAATACTATGACCTGGGTCACATATGCTTAGTATTAATCAGGAACATAGACTAATACAAATATACGTTTGTAACAGGAGAGAAGAAAATGTAGCGGCCAGACCGGGATTGGAACCCGGGCCCCTCAGAACACTAGCTGAGTGCTCTACCAACTGAGCTACCTAGTCACCGATGATCAACCCAGCCCAATTCGCTACACTCCTCCATCTTTTTTCGTAGTCTTTGCCCTCGAAAACATACAAGACCCTTCAAAACACCACCACCTTAGGGTTATTTAGTTGGGCGCCAATTCTGTAACAGCTAGCAGATGAGAAAATGTAGCGGCTAGACAGGGATTCGAAACCCTGGACCTTTAGAACACTATATAGCTAGCGGAGTGCTCTACTGAATAAGCTGTATGGTCATGCATGATCGACCCTAGTCTAAACTTAAGTCTTCAGTCTTAACTAGTACTTCTTAGTCAACGTTAGCTGACTGTAACTTATCGTGGTGCATGTTGTTCTTGCTACATTTGTAGTCCAAAATTGTGATTTGAAAGCTGGGATAAAACTAGTACTTGAACGAAAGAGCTGGAGTCAAGGGATCCTGCAGAGACATGAAGACGGAGAAAGTCATATATCATAAAAAAAAGAAAATATTATAGATTCAAAACTTAGTCGCCGTTTACAATCATGCAATGGCGGCAGCAGGTACAATTCTAACGCCCTACCTGCATGGCGTATATATATATAAATGGCATAAAATGTTTGCTGTTTCTTGTTTACAGATTATGCATGAGTATATAATATGTATAACCTTATCAAGATCTTTCTTTCTTATTTACAGGTAAAGAAACTACTTAGTCTTCTAATACAACACAACATTGTTACTTTTCATACAAATAAAAGAGGAGCGATAGAATACACTATACATTGTGACATAATCCAATGGCGTATCCGCTTTCCTCGCTACATTTACTGTGCCAAGACATTGTATGGGGATGCAGCGGAACTTCTGGTGGAAGACCTGCTCAACAAGGGACAGTGTCTGATGAGTGAAACCGTCATCACTATCACAGACAAACTAAATGAAGCTCTTGACGCCTCAGGTAAGCAACTTACAAAACATATATATATATATAGTAATACTTTGGTTTGGTTTCATAAGTTCAATGTCTTCAGGATCATTTAAAGATGCACCAGGATTATTGGTGGAAGCATACATGCCATATTTTTCTAGGGGTGATAAGGGAGATTGATAATCATTTTAAGGGATTTTGGTCTCAAATAAGGGAGGTATACGCGGGACATATATGAATAAATTCAATATCTATTTTTTTATGATGAAATTCTTTACAAAATAAACAGAGACACATAATTTCATGTTCTGTAACAATTTTGCTTCATTTAAATTAGGTGTCAATTTTCACATTGCATTTAATTTGCTTTCTTTCCTTTTTGGAATACAGCATTAGTCAGAGTGTAGCTGAAACAGTCTGCATTCATATTGAATTTTACTTAAATAAATGAATGTGTGGTTTTGTAAAAGTGGTCACATCCCTATATATATACACCCAGTTCTGGAGCAGTTTTATTGTTCAAAATATAGACTGGGCTGTTTAATACATGTATATCTTTCACAATAACAGATAATTAACTTCAATAAAGTTCTTAAATTTACAAGCACTAAATTAAGAAAATACAGAGAAAAAAAAAATTCTTTTTAATTTGATTTATTTAAATTCAGTTACTATTGATAATTTTTAGCTCACCTGGCCCGAAGGGCCGGTGAGCTTATGTAATGGCACGGCGTCCGTCGTCAACATTTCCTTTAAATCACTACAAGTCCTAGAGTTCTGCATGGATTCTAACCAAATTTGGCCAGAAACATCCTTGGGGAAAGGGGAACAGAACTTGTATAAATTTTGGCTCTGACCCACAGGGGCAGTAGGGGCGGGGCCCAATAGGGGAAATAGAGGCTAATCCTTTAAATCACTACTAGTCCTAGAGTTCTGCATGGATTGTAACCAAATTTGGCCACAAACATCCATGGGGGAAGGGGAACAGAACTTGTATAAATTTTGGCTCTGACCCACAGGGGCAGTAGGGGCGGGGCCCAATAGGGGAAATAAAGGTAAATCCTATAAATCGCTACTTGTCCTAAAGTTCTGCATGGATTGAAACCAAATTTGGCCAGAAACATCCTTAGGGGAAGAAGAACAGAGGTTTTATAAATTTTGGCTCTGACCCCCCGGGGGCAGGAGGGGTGTGGACCAATAGGGGAAATAGAGGTTAATCTGCATGGATTGAAATCAAATTTGGCCAGAAACATCCTTGGGGGAAGGGGATCAGAGTTTGTATACATTTTGGCTCCTCCAGGGGCAGGAGGGGCGGGGCTTAATAGGGGAAATAGAGGTAAATCCTATAAATTGCTACAAGTCCTAGAATTCTGCATGGAAGAAAGCTGAGGACACATGAAAAAACCACCAACAGTGGTCATGCAGTACCTAGCAACTGCCCTGCATAGGATTCAAATTTGCAACCCAAAGGTGTAGGACTTGTGGTAATATGTCGGGACATCTTAGAAAGTCTGAGATATATTTGTTAACTTCAAGCATTGTAATTAAGCTATTTTGATTAAGCTATGAAAATTGGATACAATGTTTGGTTAAGATGAATTTTTTTTGAATGGATATCAGAATTATTGCTTCTCATTTGAAATTTTGCAGCTAATATATATATACCTTGTTGCACTTATTGCATACATGTGCATATCAGTGCACAAACATGTTCAAAATCATCTTAAATGAAAAAGTTCACAATGTTAGACAATCAATGATAATATTGAATTCTATTTCAATATCTTACATGATTAATGTTTTCTTTGCAGGACATCCAAGAATAAAAGCTGGGCTAGTGAAAGAGAAATTTGAGAACTTAGCACAAACACACTTCATTCAGCGATGTCCAAATTGTCTGGAGCATGATGACACAGATGTTGTGGCTGCTGCAGCTGAACAGGCAGGGGACGAGGAGGAGCTGTACATCATTCCTAAGATGGATATTGATGGTAACCTGCAGAAATTAATTTTGCTAACATCTTATATGAATACTTTATACTAATTATTAGCTCACCTGGCGCGAAGGGCCGGTGAGCTTATGTCATGGCGCGGCGTCCGTCGTCCCTCGTCCGTCCGTCGTCCGTCTGTCCGTCAACATTTCCTTTCAATCGCTACTAGTCATAGAGTTCTGCATGGATTGTAACCAAATTTGGCCACAAACATCCTTGGGGGAAGGGGAACAGAACTTGTATAAATTTTGGCTCTGACCCCCCGGGGGCAGGAGGGGCGGGGCCCAATAGGGGAAATAGAGGTAAATCCTATAAATCGCTACTTGTCCTAGAGTTCTGCATGGATTGTAACCAAATTTGGCCACAAACATCCTTGGGGGAAGGGGAACAGAACTTGTATAAATTTTGGCTCTGACCCCCCGGGGGCAGGAGGGGGGGGCCCAATAGGGGAAATAGAGGTAAATCCTATAAATCGCTACTTGTCCTAGAATTCTGCATGGATTGTAACCAAATTTAGCCAGAAACATTCTTAGGGGAATAGGAACAGAACTTATATAAATTTTGGCTCTGACCCCCCGGGGGCAGGAGGGGCGGGCCCAATAGGGGAAATAGAGGTAAATCCTATAAATCGCTACTTGTCCTAGAGTTCAGCATGGATTGAAACCAAATTTGGCCAGAAACATTCTTGGGGGAAGGGGAATAGAACTTGTATAAATTTTGGATCTGACCCCCTGGGGGCAGGAGGGGCGGGGCCCAATAGGGAAATTTAGGTAAATCCTATAAATCGCTACTAGTCTTAGAGTTCTGCTTGGATTTTAACCAAATTTGGCCCAGAAACATCCTTGGGGTTAACAGAATTCCTATAATTTTTGGCTCTAACCCTCTTGAGCAGAAAGAGTGGGGCCCAATAGGGGAATTAGAGGTAAATATTCAAATTCCTTCAGAAAAGAAACAATGAACCTTACTAGGCATTACAAACCAGGTGAGCGATACAGGCCCTCTGGGCCTCTTGTCTAATTGTATAAACAAAAAAAATTGTCAAATTTAAAAAAAAGTTAATTATTCACACCTTTATCAATTAAGACACATATACCGTATTCGACCCCATTAGCGCCCATGTCCCTATAAACGCCCCTCCCTCTTTTTGAGGCCTCAATTTCAATTGCCCACGCATAAAGAAAGATCAATACTATACATAACTGTATAGATTTGCAATAATTAAGTCTTATTAGCACCTTTTCCATTTTTTGAACGCCCTGGGCGATTATTGGGTCGAATATGGTAACACAAATTAAATGTAGTCATTTAATGTACTAGAATTAACAATAGAAAACATTTGAAGACAAGAGAAACACATTATTATAATGTTTTCATGCATAATACATTTATTGTGCTAAGCTGATGTTATTCATATTTAACAAGGTTACCCATGTGTTGAAATGCAAGGTAGCTAGGTTTCTCAGATGGAGGAATTTTAACTCGGAGTTCTTGAAGAAAATAGTACCATAATGACCTCTATCTGGTATCAGTTCACCTTGAATCAATAATATGATGCAAAGATGAAGGGCTGATGATCGCATGACTCAGGCATTTTTTGGAATACTAATTACCGTATTTGACTCAATAAACGCCCAGGGTGTATAGAAAATTGAAAAAATGAAAAGATTCTTACTAAGACGAAATTATTGCAAAAAAAGTGCAAACCTATAAAATTTTGAGAGTTTTAAGTCTTTATTTACGCCCAGGTAATTGTAATTGAGGAATTAAAAGAGGGAGGGGCACTAATAGGGACAAGGGCGCTTATTGGATCAATATACATAATCCTAGTGTCCAATGTTCCATCTTGATACCAGCATGATATTCATTCAATGTCAGAGAGGGAGTATGATTATCAGCAATTAAATGCTAACATTGTCTTAACTTGTTGCAAGAAAAGTAAGCATATTTATATTTTAAGATGCTCCATCGCTGACAATTGTTTTTTTTTTTCACTATCAAAAACAGGAGCAGACGATTTAGTAATTTTCTTCAGTTACAAAAGTTACATACTTTACACCATTTTAGTTTCTAATTTCACTTCAAATTAAAAATATGAAAAATAATTAATTGGATTTCCTATATGGAATGAAGTACTGATTACGCATGCACCAAAGGCAAAATAAATTATTTTATATTATTTTTTGTGTTAATTAGACATATGTATACAAGATTAAACACCAATTATTGTTCTAATGATGAATGCTATTTATGCTCTGTTGGCGGTGGAGCATCTTTAAGACCGCTTTCTAATTTAATTGAAGCATATTTTTTCCCATTTTAAAGGAGAGGTCAGCAGAAAAAGAAAGAGATCCACAGAAGGGGAGGGAACTCCTGCCAAAAAGAGCAGAACAGAATCACAGGAGAAGGCAGAGGTAAATTTCAACTTGTTACAGTTATAATTCAGTGCTTTCATGTTCAAATTAGTTATCACCTTAACTAAATATTGCGCCTATAATATGAAGGCCATCTAATTATAGACCATTTTTTTGTGTAGGCGATATTCAGATAGCATGACCAATATTTTGAGTGAAAATTTGTGACCTTCATTTCGAGACCAAGATTTGTTGTTTTCATAGTAACATATTAAATAAATCCTTGAATATTTTGCCATATTATTTTTATTCTTCACAAATATGTTCATTAAATTCTAATGTTAACACAAGTATCTGTATTTGTCTCATATTCTAACATTGTTCAGACACCAAAAGATGATGGTATATACTGGAGAGTGAATTTTGAACGTTTCCACCAACATTTACGGGACCAGGTCTTGGTAGCCTCAGCTGCCAGCAAAATAGACACAGTATGTATCAACTTATATAATTATCAAAATCTCTGTGATTTCAGCGATAAAATTTGTGGTATCTTTAGCCAATTTAATTCTTTATCTAGAATCAAATTTCTGTTTCAACTTACTGTATTTGACCCAATATGTGCCCCATCCCCGTAGGCTCCCTTTCCCCTTTTTAGGTCATCTGACCGAAGGTCAGGATGACCTATTGTCATCGTGTTTCGTCCGTCGTCGTGCGCCGTGCGTCGTGCGCCGTGCGTAAAACTATTTATACAAAAGCCTACTCCTCCTTCATCCTTGGATGGATTTCATCCATATTTGGTGTGAAACATCATTTGGGACAGACAATCATATTTTATATAAATGAGATAGGTCCGACCCCTAGGGGCTGAGGGGTGGGGCCCCAAAAGGGCAAATTTTCTTAATTTTAGCTTTAAAATCCTACTCCTCCTTCATCCTTGGATGAATTTCATCCATATTTGGTGTGAAAGATCATTGAGGAAGGACAATCATATTTTATATAAATGAGTCTGGTCTGACCCCTAGGGGCTGAGGGGTGGAGCCCCAAAAGGGCAAATTTTCTTAATTTTAGTTGGCCAAATTCCTGTTTTCAGGTTTCGATCTCCGATCTCAATGAAAAATTTGTCTATAGGGGTTTTAATTGAAGCCGAACAACATACAACATTTTCGTAATTATTTTTGGTATTCCAAGATGGCCGCTGGCCCACTTCCTGTTTTAAGGTTTCAGTCTCCGATCTCAATGAAAATTGGTCTATAGGGGTTTTAATTGATGCCGAACAACATGAAAACATTTTCGTAAAGATTTTGGTATTCTAAGATGGCCACTGGCCCACTTCCTGTTTTCAGGTTTCAGTCTCCAATCTCAATGAAAATTGGTCTATAGGGGTTTTAATTGGTTCAGAAGGGGGAACTTTCGGTGAGGACAATCATATTTTATAAAGGACCGAGCTAAGACCCATGGGGATAGTACGGCGGAGGTCCAAAATGGGAGCTTTGCTGAAATTTGGCTTTAAAATCTGACGACTCCTCATATTAATCCTTGAATGGGTTACAACCATAAATGGATGAAGGGCTACCAAGTTTGTTCAACAAATGGCATTTACCTATTTCAGAAACTTACATATTCAACTTAGGAGTTCCTTGTATTGTTTATATTAATCGATCGTTAACCAATACTTTATACTGTGACTTTGTTGTTTTGTGCCATGAGTCAGATGACCGTTAAGGCCCATGGGCCTCTTGTTTGTACCTCAATTTCACTTGGTACATATACCTTAATTACCTTGGGAAAACATAATCTTTTCTAAATTTGATTTATGAAGCATTCTCATATTTTTTTCTATTTTTTAGACACTGGAAACTTTTTGGGTCGAATATGGTTAATCAACGTCTCTGTGATATCAACTATATACCTTCAAAAATTTCATTCATTTACTTCATCAATTTTAATTCATCCTTGTGTGGTATGAACAATACAAAGCAAGGAGTTTGTTGAATTATTGTTATTTTATTTCAGTTCAATTCCCTCTGGTATCACCAACACAAATCAATAAATGAAAATCACATTAATATTGTATGAGTTTTTTTAGTTTTTTTGTGTTTTTTTCTTAGATAAAACTTGTAGTTTAAGCCAATGTGGCAATTCTCTAATAAAAGTTACTTTATACATAATGTATTTGTCTTGTTTTTAACAGAAAGCTGGCGAAGTGTTGCGAACCTTTCTGAGACTGAGTGAAACAAAATTCTCATCAGGTGCTACCACCTCTTGTGCAATAAGTGTGAATGAGGTACATTTTATGTTTGTTAAGTAGAAAAGAATTTTCATTTTTGTGTGAAGCATTTGATGCAGAGGAATGCAAAAGGTGTGACTTTCTCATATCTTTCTGTGTTAGATAGGCCTGTTCAGGACATCGGTGCATATTATTTCATAAAGTCAGTTCTCATAATTATAGTGTGATATGAGAGGAAAAATGTTCTTTGATATACTGGATATGAAGGATTTGGATATTCCACCTTTGAAACATACCAGTAATTGTTATTTAATGAGGTCACAAAGAGTTGATTGTTGATCTATTGATCAACTAAGCAGGTCACTGTTGATAAAAATAGATATTGTTGTTTAATCTTTGTTTACAACTTTACAGTTGGAGCTATACTTATTAATATGATTATATATCTGTATCACTTTTATTTTCCTTCTAGGTGTTCCGTGCCCTACCCAAGGAGTTGTCATTGACCAGGCACGTGTTGGAAATGTACATGACAATGTTGTGTGATGATATGGTAACTCTGTTCCCTGTTTGTCAAATTTTGAAATTAATGTGATAATTGTGCGGTTTTATTATGTTGGTGTGTGTATACATGCCTTCCATAATGAGGTTGCTTTGGTTTTCATGATCACCGGACCCTATTCCTTAGGAATCCTATCGGCATATTGGCAATCTCCGTACATTACTGACTTCAATATTAGGAAATAAAGATAATATTATAATAATAATAATATAATTATAATATGTAATTACATATTTCCTCTGAATAACACTCTATTTTTGGCAAAGATCAGTTATTTTATTAATTTTTTTAATCTCCCTTATTTCACTTGGAGCTAAATGTTTCACTTTTGTATTTCAGAATGGATTGTTCTCCAAAGTGGATGAGATGTCTGGTGGACTATATGTAGTCAGTATCCTTATAAGTATAGAGAAATTGCTAACAAAGAGTCACTCCTGACCAATTTTTCATAGTAGATGAATTCTTATCTTGATGATATACCAAAAACATTGAAACATGCATTTTTTTGTATATATAATATTTCATATACATTCCTATGGATTCCTACAAAAATAACAGTTAATTTAATGATTTCACCTAAAGATAGATACATTTAAAGATAACAAT
Organism: Argopecten irradians irradians; assembly: GCA_004382745.1. Classification (NCBI taxonomy): domain Eukaryota; kingdom Metazoa; phylum Mollusca; class Bivalvia; order Pectinida; family Pectinidae; genus Argopecten; species Argopecten irradians. Next base: position 2,777,453 of record SAYR01028201.1, on the reverse strand, counting down.
AATGTGCAATTTAACAATATATTGTGTCTTACTTTTATTAGAACTCATTTCCATTTATTTTCACTGTTTTCTGTTGTTGATTCTTTGACTTCTGAGATTTCTATAAAGGTTTACAAGAGCTTGCAAAGGCACACATAGAGTCTGTTGTCCAAGAAAGGCGAGTTTTAATTGTCTCCCTTTGAGGGCATATGTTTTTCTCTCCACTTGTCATCTTTTGTGGGAAAACTTTGACCTGACTTTCTGAATATTGCCAATATTATTTGTTTTTGAATATTTTGAAAGATAAAGCTAATTCATTGAAAAGAATGTTAAATTAACTGTAAGAATATACTTGTTTTAATAAACTTGATAACATAGTTCATAGAAGCAAATCTTTTCTTTGCTCTTAGTTGAGCAAGATTTTTTTTTTACTGTAAATTACTGCTATCTGACATATATTTCTTTGTTTCATCAGTTCCTTACACATATGGATAATGTTTTCAACAGAAATATTTAAACTTATTCAGATTTGGATCAAAGTGCTTGAGGATATTCAGAGTTTTGTTGGTGAAGAAACATTCAAAGCAAAAACAGGTAATAAAATATCTTTATTTTTTAAAACAGAGGGAGAAATTTTCAAAGAATTAAGAGATCCAAAGACAATCAAGGGAAGATAACTCTTGTATTCATTTTGGACGTTACCCTTTAACAATACCAACATTCATTAACTCCTTAAAATAAAATTCTCCACAGAAAACTGTTAGAGAAGAAGTCGAGGAACTTTCAGGAATCCATTAACAGAGGTCAAGGACATATCTGAAGTTAACCAAATGAACTTTCCTTTATTCCCGCAGTGATTTCTGATTTTAAATTCATGACATTTTTAAATCTATTAGAATGTTCATGAAACTGGACTGTGAAGTTTTCTGGAGTGTTAATATTTTCACTAGAATTTAATAATTAATACAAAGCCATGCACTCTGTGTTTATCAAATTATCTCATATTTTTGCTACCATCCTCGATACTCCAGGGGTTCCAATCACATACGATCTCTGCACCCCTTGACTATCTCACAGTAAAACTGAAGGCAACAGAACAGGTAATTTAGTCCTGTGATGTACATCAAGAGAGTCATAAAATGGTACACTGTGACTATGTTGCATTGATGTTCGGCGTCACTCTTTCTCTTTAGTCTTCAAAGAAAGTTTTTGCAGGCCTGTGATTGGTTCAGATTTGTTCTCCTGAGCTGCCTTCAATTTTACTATGAGATAGTCCAGGGTGTAGGGATCGTATGTGATTGGAACCCCTGGAGTATCCAGGAAATTTTGCTACGCACACTTTATCACAAATTTGAAGAGGTCTTCACTTTGTTGAGTAATTTTGACCTTGCAAATGATGTATGGAATTTTATATTTATTTTAGATAGAGGATTATGCTATGATATCATCAAAGGAAGCCAAGGAATTGTTGTATAACATGTTTTCTGAAAACTTCATCACATTAACTGTGAGTATTAATTATAGCACTTCAAAGACAGTGCAAAAATAAAACTACTGCAAAAAAAAAAAAATGTTTACAGTTTTTCAAAACATGAAAACCCTCCATCTAGTGCATACAGTAATAAAATTAGTAAAAAGATTAATAAGTCTGTTCGAATCCCATCTTTTCAAATGCATCTTAAGATCTAGTAAATGAAATGGATGCACAGGTTTAAAAAGTTGATGAACATTTTACAGGAAGTATCCAAAACTCCTGACCATGCTCCGTCCCGAACGTTCTACCTTTTCAATGTGGATGTTCCTCAGGTAGCCCGGATTGTGGAGCAGAGATGTTTCAAGGTACAGTACAATATTTGTATATATTGTACTTATATTCTTATATTGCCTACCCCTAACAATAAAAAAACCTTATTTCTAAGAGTAAGACTAGGATATTTTATCTCTTTAGCTAACAAGACTCTATAATGCAACTTTGATGTCATAAATTATATAGAATGAGTATTTTGTTTCTGAATCAAGGCTTGAAAAGTCACTTATTTCTAAAACAAAGCAAGAAATGGAAGGTAATTTAACCTATCACTTTAGAAAGAGATCCTGTTTTCCTAGAAACGGTTGGAACTTTGATAGAAAGCAGGTACATGTACTCAGTTGTGATCTGTCTATATGCCTTGTATTGTTACAGAATCCAAATGTTTTCTAATTTTGAACTTTTGATGAAAAATGTTGCTTTGTACATGTTTCTCCTCAGGCTGTGAAGAATGCCATGGTACGCCGTGAAACAGAAGTGGCAGAGCACAAGTAATATACCAAATATATATCATACATAATCTTCTAGTTCTTTCATATACTGTACTTAGATTCTGTATATCATGCTTCTATAACAAAAGTATAAATTGCACACATTCACATCATGATCACACCAATTCTAGTAATCCATGCAGTCTTAAATGAACAGTAATGTATGTGATATAATATTTAACTGAAGTGTTCTATAGGTTTTAATATACAAGAGCCAATGTTATTTAATTTATACTTGTATTCTGCTCTATCATATGCTCCAATACAAGAGAGTACAGTCAAACCTGTTTATAAAGACCACACAAGGGACAAGGAAAAATTGGTCTCAATAGCCATGTGGTCTTTATACACAGGTCAAATCTCGTGTTATATATAAATGGCCATTTGGAGCCCTGTCTTTAATAAGAAGGTGGTCTTTATACAGAGGTGGTCGTTAAGGTAGTTTTCAAGATATTCATAAAACATCACAGTGGAGTGGAATTTTATGTCTAGTTTCTTTAATTAGGTTTAATTGGCATGAGGGCTGACATGGTTAGGGCGTGTTGTGATAAGATACCGACCTCTTATTTGTAGGAGAGTACTAGACAAGAAGGAGAGAGTAGACGCCATCGTAGTGACACTGACTGACCCCGAACAGAGGGAGGAGATCGAGCAGACGATTAGTCCGCCGGAAAAGGAGCAGATACAGAAAGTCAAACACACAGTACAGATGTAAGTCTCTGTGAATCATCTTCATTCACAATTATTTCATGTGGAAATTTTTATAAACCGACAATGGTACTAATTTATGTACCACATGATAACGTTTGTGTGGGACTAGTATCTCCAGTGGTGATTGAACTCTTTGTTATTTTCTCTCTGAAATGACGTCTTTAACGTCATTCCACCACCAATAAAAAACAATAGTCCGCACAAACATTATCGAGTATCACATGGTACGTGAATGGGTCCCATTGTTTGATATTAAATGAAAATTGATGTAATCACTTCAGGTTATACTGTATTACATGTTATTTTTGTGGACATTTTCTTTTGTTGTTTATAGTTTTGAAAATATTTTTTAGATAGAAATTATATGTGGTTAGTCTTTGTAACAATCATAATATTCAGTCGTATACAAAACATATTTCATCAGTTTTACATTATGTACCCAGTAGTTACATAGCAACCATACCAACCAAGGAAAACATTTCTACAGGATGAAAAATTCGCTTTAAACTGTATACATATTTAGAGTACAATATTACTGTATACTATCAATGGCCCAAAATAGAGAGATGTAGTGTAACTTTGTCTTTCTGATTCATGTTTGATGAAAAGATGAACTGTTTATTACTTTATGTCCCAACTATTTTACATCCTAGATTTAAATAAACAGTTCCACTATACAAGAAGACACAACACGGACATACCGCAGTCTCCCAAAACACGCACCTCGCATTTCACACATGCCACACACCGCTTACATGGGAGGTCGTCCTTACATGACCATAGCTGTTAATAGGATGTTAAAATAATCAAACAAACAAACAAATAAATGGAAAATGTAGAAGAGTTATCTTCCCTTTCTTAAAAAATCGTACTCTGATTACAAGTTATCTCCCCTTATGAAATATTTCCAAGATTATAATAGTTATCTCCCCTTACCATGAGTTCTTTTATCTTTGCTGTGTTGTAGGTTAGACCAGTGCGAGACCCAACTAGACGACAGCCTCTTTGTTCTTCAGTCTTATCTACAAGCGTCCACACAACACAATCTAGAGAATGTAGCTGTCAAAAAGAAGCGATGAGGAAAATAAAATTTTAATATGTATCAATGGTTTAATTGTTGTTTGTGTTTGCAGAAATTTGATAGACTTAATGGGCTATATCTATGGGAAGGATTGCATAATCTTTTCTATCAGTAAGACCTGTTATCCATTAAAGATGCTCCATCGCTGACAGAGCATAAATGGTATTCATCATTTGAACAATAATTGGTGTGTAATCGTGTATATATCTGTCTAATTAATACAAAAACTAATATAAAATAATCTATTTTGCCTTTTGTGCATGCGCAACCAGTACTTCATTCCATATAAGATATAGTGCCACGGAATTTTTTCGGGATGCAATAAATTATTTTTCATATTTTTACCTTGAAGTAAAATTAGAAGCTCAAACTTTTCAATGGTGGTAATGGTGTAAAGAACGTAAATTTTGTAACTGAAGAAAAATATTAAATCATCTGCTCCTGTTTTTGATAGTGAAAAAATATCATTTGTCAGCGGTGGAGCATCTTTAAATTTTTTGCCTCTCCCCACTCGTAAAGAAAATATTAGAATAGTCCACCTATAAATATGTCTATACTGTATACGTATAGTTTGAAGTAATATCATTTGAGTGATTTTCCATCCTAAAATACAGCATTCTAGTAACGATAAAAATACTGATCATAGAATTGATGTATAATGAATATTCATCTTGACATGTCAAGGGTGTTCCATATACAATACTTTTCATCATCACAGGGAAGATGGTACTAGATTGTATTTCTTGTTGAGTGAAGAAGAAGAAATGTAAATATGATAAGAGGAATATGAAGATTAAGAGTAAAGTCTATAAAACAAGAGATACCAGAGTTATCTTGGCGCTCTATGTCTGACAATTAAAAGAGGGATTTTTTCTCTGCTTATTAAACTTCAACAATCAAAATCAAAGATGGCAACCTATTGTCCATCTTGTTCACCATTCGGTCCTGAAAAACTATATGCACCTCAAGGGCCCAATTGGAATTTTCATATGAAATTTTAGAGAGATCCCCTCACTACTTTCTGAGAAATAGCGGTAATAAACTTTAACTATCGAAATCTAAGATGGTTGTCTGGTGGCCATCTTGTTGCCCAATCAGTTCCAAAATGTAATATGCGCAATCGTGGCCTTAGAGGAACATACATATGATATTTGAGAAAGATCCCTTCAGTACTTACTGAGAACAAGTCGCCGTGGTAAAAAACAACCCAAGAGCGATAGTTTGAAGTAATATCATTTGAGTTTTTTCATCCTAAAATACAGCATTCTAGAACGATAAAAATACTGATCATAGAATTGGATGTATAATGAATATTCATCTTGACATGTCAAGGGTGTTCATATACATATTATTTTTCATCATCACAGGGAAGATGGTACTAGATTTGTGTTCTTGTTGAGTGAAGAAAGAAGAAACGTAAAAATAGAAAGAGGAATATGAAGATTAAGAGTAAAGTGTATAAAACAAGAGATACCAGAGTTATCTTGGCGCTCTATGTCTGACATAATTATATTTTTCTCTGCTTAAAGGCCATTACCCTTTCCGGAGCTAAAATTATAAAGTTTACTTTAAAACATTAATGAACATCAGAAATGCAATACAGATGATCTAAATAAGGTTACACACCAAACATATGCAA
>SAYR01028201.1:2740919-2767797 GCA_004382745.1 Argopecten irradians irradians | reverse complement strand
AAAAACAGAGGCCCAGAGCGGGCCTGTATCGCTCACCTTGGTTTGTAATGCCAGTAAATTTCTGAATACAGTTCATTGTTTCTTTTCTGAAGGAATTATAATTTTAACCTTCTTAAATCCCCTATTGGGCCCAACCCCTCCTGCCCCCAGGGGGTCAGAGCCAAAATCTTATACACAAGTTCTGTTTCCCCCTTCCCCCAAGGATGTTTATGGCTAAATTGGTCACAATCCAAGCAAAACTTCTAGGACTATGTTAGCGATCTATAGGATTTACCTCTATTTCCCCTATTGGGCCCACCCGTCCTGCCCTGGGGGCCAGAGCCAAAATTTACACAAGTCTGTTCCCCTTCCCCAAGGATGTTTGTTGGTCCCAAATTTGGTTACATTCCATGCAGCAACTCTATGGACTAGTAGCGATCTATAGGATTTACCTCTATTTCCCCTATTGGGCCCTACCCCTCCTGCCCCCGGAGGCCAGAGCCAAAAGTTACACAAGTTCGTTCCCCTTCCCCAAGATGTTTTTTTTTTTTTTTTTTTTTTTTTTATGGCCAAATTTGGTTCATTTTCCATGAGAACTCCATGACTAGTAGCGATCTATTAGGATTTACTCTATTTCCCTATTGGGCCCCATTCCGTCCTGACCTGGGGCCAGAGCCAAAATGGCCATAAAGTTCTGTTCCCCTTTCCCAAGGATTTTCGTGGCCAAATTTGGTACATTCCATTCAGAACTCCGATGACTAGGTAAGCGATTTAAAGGGATTAAACTCTATTTTCCCCTATTGGGCCCTGCCTTCCTGCACCCGGGGGACCAGAGCCAAAATTTATACAAGTTCTGTTCCCCTTCCCCAAGGGATGTTGTGGCCAAATTGGTTACATTCCATTCAAGGACCTATTGGACTAGTAGCGATTTAAAGGATATTACCTCTATTCCCCTATTTGTGGCCCTGCCCTCCTGCCCCCGGGGGACCAGAGCCAAAATTCAAACAAGTTCTATTCCCCTTCCCAAGGATTTTCGTGGCAAATTGGTTACATTCCATGCAGAACTCTATGACTAGTAGCGATTTAAAGATTTACCTTCTATTTCCCCTTTTGGGCCCTGCCCCTTCCTGCCCCGGCGGACCAGAGCCAAAATTTATTACAAGTTCTGTTCCCCTTCCCCCAAGGATGTTTGTGGCCAAATTCTGGTTACATTCCATGCAGAACTCTATGCACTAGTAGCGATTTAAAGGATTTACTCTACTTCCCCCTATTGGGGCCCCGCCCCTTTCCTGCCCGGGGGGGGGTCAGAGCCAAAAATTTATTACAAGTTCTGTTCCCCCCCCCAAGGATGTTTTGTGGCCAATTTGGTTACAATCCATGCAGAAACTCTAGACAAGTAGCGATTTTAAAGGATTTACCCTACTTACACTATTGGCCCCCGCCCTTCCTGCCCCGGGGGGTCAGAGCCAAAATTTTATACAAGTCTGTTCCCCTTTCCCCCAAGGATTTTCGTGGCCAATTTTGGTTTACATTCCATTCAGAACTCCATGACTAGTAGCGATTTAAGGATTTAACTCTATTTTCCCTATTGGGCCCTTGCCCTTCCATGCACCCGGGACCAGAGCCAAAATTTATAACAAGTTCTGTTCCCCTTCCCCCAAAGGATGTTTGTGGCCAAATTTGTTACATTACATTCAGGGACTCTATGAACTATAGCGATTTAAAGGATTTACCTCTATTTTCCCCTATTTGGGCCCTGCCCCCTCCCTGCCCCCGGGGACCAGAGCCAAAATTCAAACAAGTTCTATTCCCTTCCCCAAGGATTTTCGTGCCAAAAATTTGGTACATTCCATGCAGAACTCATGACTAGTAGCCGATATTAAAGCGATTACCTCTATTTCCCACTATTGGCGCCCTGCCCTCCTGCCCCCGGGCCGACCAGAGCCAAAATTCAAACAAGTTCTGTATCCCCTTCCCCCAAGGATTTTCGTGGCCAAATTGGTAACATTCCATGCAGAACTCTATGGAACTAGTAGCGATTTAAAAGGATTACCTCTATTTCCCCTTATTGGGCCCTGCCCCTCCTGCCCCCGGCCAAGAGCCAAAATTTATACAAGTTCTGTTCCCCTTCCCCCAAGGATGTTTGTGGCCAAAAAATGGTTACATTCCATGCAGAACTCTATGACTAGTAGCGTTTAAAGGATTTACCTCTACTCCCCTATTGGGCCCCGCCCTCCTGCCCCGGGGGGGGCGGTCAGAGCCAAAAATTTATACAAGTTCTTGTTCCCCTCCCCAAGGATGTTTGTTGGCCAAATTTGGTTACAATCATGCAGAACTCTAGGACAAGTAGCGATTTAAAGGATTTACCTCTACTTCCCACTAATTGGGCCCCGCCCCTCCTGCCCCGGGGGGGTCAGAGCAAAATTTATACAAGTTCTGTTCCCCTTCCCCCAAGCGATGTTTGTTGCCAAATTGCGTTAAACAAACATCCTTAGGGGAGGGGCGAAACAGGAACATGTATAAATTTTGGCTTCTGGGGGGGGGGGAACCCCCCCCCCCCCCCCCGGGGCAGGAGGGGCGGGGCCAATAGTGCGGAAGGAAGTAGAGGTAAATCCTTTAAATCGCTACTAGTCATAGAGTTTACTGCATGGAATGTAACCCAAATTTGGCCACAAACATCCTTGGGGGAAGGGGAACAGAACTTGTATAAATTTGGCTCTGGTCCCCCGGGGCAGGAGGGCGCAAGGGCCCAATTAGGGGAAATAGAGGATAAAATCCTTTAAATCGCTACTAGTTCATAGGTTCTGCATGGAATGTAACCCAAATTTGCCACGAAAATCCTTGGGGAAGGGGAACAGAACTTTGTTTGAATTTTGCTCTGGTCCTCCGGGGCCAGGAGGGCAGGGCTCCCAATAGGGGAAATAGAGGCTAAATCCTTTTAAAATCGTACTGTTCATAGAGTTCTGCATGGAATGTAACCAAAATTGGCCACGAAAATCCTTGGCGGAAGGGGATAGAACTTGTTTTTGAATTTTGCTCTGGTCCCCCCCGGCGGGCAGGAAGGGGCAGGGCCCCGAATAGGGGCGAAAATAGAGGTAAATCCTTTTAAATCCGCTCTTAGTCATAGGAGTCCTGAATGGAATGTAACCAAATTTGGCCACAAACTCCTTGGTGGGAAGGGAACAGAACTTGTATAAATTTTTGGCTCCTGGTCCCCCGGGTGCAGGAAGGGCAGGGCCCAATAAGGGACAATAGAGTTAAATCCTTAAATCGCTGCTTAGTCATGGGAGTTCTTGAATGGAATGTAAACCAAATTTTGGCACGAAAAATCCTTGGGGAAGGGGGAACAGAACTTGTATTAAATTTTGGCTCTGACCCCCCGGGGCAGGAGGGGCGGTGGCCCAATAGTGGATAGTAGAGGTAAATCCTTAAATCGCTAACTTGATCCTAGAGTTCGCATGGTCAACTTGTAACCAAAATTTGGCCACAAACATCCTTAGGGAAGGGGGAACAAAACTTGTATTAATTTTGGCCTGACCCCCCCCCCCGGGGCAGGAGGGCGGGGCCCAATAGGGAAGTAGAGGTAAATCCTTTAAATCGCTACTAGTCATTAGAGTTCTGCATGGAATGTAACCAAATTTGGACACAAACATCCCTTGGGGGAAGGGGAACAGAACTTGTATAAATTTTGGCTCTGGTCCCCCGGGGGCAGAGGTGCAGGGCCCCAATAGGGGAAATAGAGCGTAAATCCTTTAAATCGCTACTTAGTCATAGAGTTCTGGCATGGAATGTAACCAAATGGCCACGAAAATCCTTGGGGATAGGGGGAATAGGAACTTGTTTCGAATTTTGGCCTCTGGTCCCCCCGGGGGGCAGGGAGGGCAGGGCCCAATAGGGGAAATAGAGGTAAATCCTTTAAATCGCTATAGTATTAGTATGTCCTGAATGGAATGTAACCAAATTTGGCCACAAACATCCTTGGGGGGCAAGGGGAACCAGAACTTGTATAAAATTTTGGCTTCTGGTCCCCCGGGTGCAGGAAAGGGCGGGCCAATAGGGGAAATAGAGTTAAATCCTTTAAATCGCTACTAGTTACATGGCAGTTCTGAAGGAATGTAACCAAATTTGGCCACGAAAATCCTTGGGGGAAGGGGGGAACATAAACTTGTATGCATTTTGGCTCTGGCCCCCCAGGTTCAGACGGATGGGGAAACCCAATAGGGGGAAATAGAGGTAAATCCTATAGATCGCTACTAAGTCATGGAGTTCTGCATGGAATGTACCAAATTTTGGCCACAAACTATCCTTGGGGGAAGGGGAACAGAACTTGTTGTAACTTTTGGCTCTGCCGCTCCGGGGCAGGAGGGTAGGGCCCAATAGGGGAAATAGAGGTAATCCTATAGATCGCTACTAGTCATAGAGTTCTGCATGGAATGTAACCAAATTTGGCCACAAACATCCTGGGGGAAGGGGAACAGAACTTGTGTAAATTTTGGCTTCTTGCCCCCCAGCCAGACGGGTGGGGCCCAAAAGGGGAAATAGAGGTAAATTCCTATAGATCGCTACTAGTTCCTAGAGTTTTGCTTGGATTGTGACCAAAATTTAGCCATAAACATCCTTGGGGGGAAGGGGGAAACAGAACTTGTGTAAATTTGCGGCTCTGACCCCCCGGGGGCAGGAGGGGTTGGGCCCAATAGCGGGATTTAGATGGTTTAAAATATAATTCCCTTCAGAAAGAAACAATGAACCCTGTATTGCAGAATATTACTGTGGCATTTAACAAAACCAGTGTGAGCGATTACAGGCCCTCTGGGGGCCTCTTGTTTTAGATAGTAGATTGTTTATGTGCTTATAAAATTTTGATAAGAAAATTTTTGCAAAATTTGTTCATTATCCAAGTCCACAGGATTTGTACGTATTTCTGTTTACCAAAATAGCCAGCCACTTTTTTTACAAGTGTCTAAGTTGGTACAAGGAGTGCTTGTTTGTGAAGATTCAACTTAACAAAGCATATATATCGGGTCCTGTTTGACCTTTTTCATATTTCAAATACTAAAAAACTGAAAGTGTTTCCACAAGTCCTTGATGTATGTTGGGTTATTGTCGGTAATGATTTGTAGGTTATCTCTGAGGTGCTAAATAAAATAAACCTAACCCTTACATGTAATTCTAATCACACATCAACTAAAACACTCATTTTCTTTTCAAAGAAAGAAATCACACTAAAAACAAATAATTCTAATGTAATTCCGATATTCTTAGATGGGAAAGGTGCCATGTTAATATGGGTAAAAGTCGAATAAAATCAGCCATATCAGGGAAAAATGGTCTTTATGTTATTGTTATGAAAGTGTAAAGAAAGAAGTACCAGTAAGTTTAATATTCGTAGCAAAACTTATGACGGAACCAGACAACACCTTGTATTTTTTGACTTGCATATACACAATTGCCATTCTTAATAGTTATCTCCCCTTTGTAAATTTTTGACACTTTGTGGTATTTTTATTATCATTGAGTGGACTTTCAAAAGTACACCTTAAGTAATTTGTAATGTTAATAAATTTCAATACCATTTAGAAATAAGTATTTATGTAGATTAATATCCATACCATTATCAAAGATTGGCAAAAGTATAAACAGGTATGATTATCTTTCACTTTACATCATTATCCAAGTGAATATTTGTAGTTACCTCCCCTTTTTTCAAACATGACTTCATATGCAAATTACTTTGTACCACATAATTGATATGGCCAAAAAATATTTATAAATCAAATCCAAGCTTTGCCAGGGTTAGTGGTAGGGTGGGACACCTCATGACAACCTCGCTCTATTGAGAAAATACCAGGAAGTACTACACTTATTTTGTAAAAACTATTACAGATGATGTGCGACATATTTCCAATGTATATATATCAACCTTTGTGACCCAGATCCAATGTAACACACTTAACTAATCCACCATTTCAATAATCAACTCACTCCAAATATGGTAGTTTACATACAGTCCTTGAACCCATCAGTGTGCAATAAAAGGACTGCCTTTGATGACACTTGTCCATTATCTATTGTACCAGGTAAGCAGAGTTACTGCCTATTTTAACTGCTTTCACTTAACTACTGCAGTAAAGTACTTATCAGAACATTTCCACTTCAAGTGTGGTATTAACTCATTTGCATATTGGCAGAAATATTATGAAAGTTGTCAAAGTCAAGGTTTTTAACAGGGGAGATAACTCTGGACACTTATTTCTTGTATCCTTATTCCAGCAGATGCTTGCTGTTCCATGGAAATTGGTCCGAATTATTCAGATGCTATATCAGCTGTTTAGCTTACCTGGCCCAAAGGTGTCATGGCGCAGTGTCTGGCATCTATCCGTCTGTTAACAGTTCTTGTTATTGCTATTTCTCAGAAAGTGCTGAAGGAATCTTTCTCAAATTTCATATGTAAATTACCCCAGGGCCTTAGTTATGCATATTGCATTTTGGGACCAATCGGTCAACAAGATGGCTGCCAATTTGGGTTTTGATACTTGAAGTTTGTTTTGCCATTTCTCAGAATGTACTGACGGGATCATTCTCAAATTTCATAAGTACATGTAGTCCTAGGGCCTAGGTGCATATTACATTTTGGACCAATCAGTCCAACAAGATGCCAACAGGCAGCCAATCTTGGCTTTTGTTAGTTGAAGTTTGTTATCGCTATTTCTCAGATATTTCTGAAGGGATCATTCTAAAATTTCATAAGTAGGTTCCCCTAAGGGGCTAGTTCAGTCAATAAGATGACCAATAGGCCGCCATCTTGGATTTTGGTGGTTAAAAAAATTATTACCATTATTTCTCAGAAAGTACTGAAGGGATCGTTCTAAAATTGCATATGTAGGCTCCCTTGGGCCCTAGTTGTGCATTACTGACGTTTAGGACCGATCAATCAAACAAGATGGCGACCGGTTCGCCCATCTTGAAATTTTTAAACCGCCGAAGAATATACGCAAAATGAGCCTGGTATTTTCTCATAGAGCGAGGTTGTCATGAGGTGTCCCACCCTACCACTAACCCTGCAAAGCTTGGATTTGATTTATAATATTTTTGGCCATATCAATTATGTGGTACAAAGTAATTTGCATATGAAGTCATGTTTGAAAAAGGGGGAGGTAACTACAAATATTCACTCTGGTATAATGATGTAAAGTGAAGATAATTATACCTATTTATACTTTTGCCATCTTAGGGTAATGGGTATGGAGTTTAATCTACATAAATACTTCTTTATAAATGATATTGAATTTATTATCATTACAAATTTTGAAAGGTGTACTTTTGAGAGTCCACTCAATGATAATAAAAATACGGAAACAATTTAGGAAACAGTTATTTTGTATTTTTGACTAAGTGTTTCCATGGTAACAGAAAAGATCTCAAATATGGAAGGTCCACAACAGCAAAAGGCACAACTAGGGCATTTGTCTGATATATGTATGTATACAGAAAGTTTCAAGGAGTTGCGTTAACGGCTTTGAAGTTATAGACCTTAAACAAAAGGAAACAGTAATTCAGTATTTCTGACTAAGTGTGTCCATGGTAACGGAAAACATTTAAAAAATTAAGGGTCCACAAGAGCAAAATGCACAACTAGGGCATTTGTCTGATGTATAGAGAAAGTGTCAAGGACCTGCATTGGATGGTTTTGGAGTTGTATAGACCAGAAACAAAAGGAAACAGTAATTTGGTATTGACTAAGATCTATGGTAATGGGGAAAAAACAACAGTTTTTGAGTTATAGCCCAAAAAGGATCTCAGACGGACGGATGGACAGTCTTGGACGGACGACGGACAAAATGTGATTTGATTAGTTCACCATATGATGATGGTGGGCTAAAAAATGAAGAAATTGATATGTCTGCTTCAATTCATTTTTATTCAAATTTTTTAATACTATATGTTTCCACAACCATGGATCTGTTTATTATACACAGTGAATACAAAATATGACAATGTGGTACATCGCTCTGTCAAAATAACAACATCACAGATAGGCTAACAATGTCATCATACTTTAACTCCTCTCTTTTCAAACTTAAAAAAAACCCGTCGAATTTTCTACATCTGAACTGTACATTATGTAGTAGTAACAACAGTGCATTACCAGATGAATAAAGCCAAAAAAAAAAAAAAAAAGAAGTCTGTTTAGGGTTACAATGGCAAAAAAAAAACAAAAACAGGGTCGTAGGTAGAGAGGATATTTTTTACTGTATTTCACTCTTAAATAATGGCCGGAACCTGAGTCTGAGATTGAAATCACAACTTTTGTTTTTTTTTTGTAGAAAAGTGGGAAAAAAATAAGGGTCTGGGGTAAAAAATTAGGGTACATGTTGGTTGGGTAACCCTAAACAGATATTTTTTTTTTTTGGTCTAATATTTGTCCATTAACGCAAGACTATTGTCATTATGTTCTCTTTATTAAATGTTTCATATTTGTTACCAGCTACGGCATGCACATGTACATATACTACTTACTTATGTTTGAGTATCTTGTAGGTTCATTCTTAAAATTTATTTATGAAATTTTTAATATTTGACGTTTCAAAATTAGATATTTTTTTTATAAATATTAATGAGAATATGATAAACAATAAATATACCAATTAAACATAGAAATCCTATAGTAAAATGAGAATATCCTGTGATAAAAATCCCACTGTTTGCTTTGATTTAAAAGATTATACCCTACCATTGAAAGAATGATCCTTATGGAGACCTTCCTGAGAAATTTTATACAATTCATGTAGCATTGTTTTGTTCCTTTATATTTAATTTCTACTTATTTTCTAGCTTTATCACATGTCAGTAACAAACAATCAAATCAACAGGTATTCAAATATTAGATTAAAAGATTACTAATAAGATAATAAATTGATATAATTTCTTATTATTAGTAGCCACAGGGACCTGGCACGGATTTTTTTAACCAAATATACATACATACATATAATAGTATCTATAATATATGTATGTATACTGTTGGTTCAAAAATTCGTGCCAGGTCCCTGTGTTAGTAGCAGGATTTAATTTGTATATAATCAAATGTACACAGTAAAAACAAAGTTAAAGAATACACATTTCCACTAAACATGTTAGTAAACTTTTCTTCTGATTATATATATACTCTGGGGTACATACAGAAATACTTGTTCATAGACTAGTGTACGTAGATATAAAACATCCAAACCTTATACATGCTTATAATTACCATTGGTATCATCAATGGGAATTTTACCATTAAAACCTGCTTAACAAAGACATCTTTATAATATGGATTTCAGTATAATCAACAATTTAAAACATTGTCCATCAAATTACTTCCCTCCAAGCGGAAACATATATACACAGAGATTGGAAACTCCTTCTTTGTCTTTGTTGACGGCAGAGGGACCTCCGGTTTATAGGCATTTTCCCTTGGCTAACTACTTTTAAGTGTATTCTTTTAAACATGATACTTTTGCATCAACACAAAGTTTAAATTATATATCATGGTTGGATGTAACCAGTTTTACCGATTGATGATATCTAATTTGATTTCTGAAAGCATGAAAATAAGCAATTTCACCTGTTGTTTTTTTTTCTCCCCAAAATCAGACATTCAAAACCGGAAGTACATTTTGTTTTTTAATATATAATACTATTTTTTCTTTCCAAAATCATACTCATACCATCTGAAAATTACTGAACTTTTATAACATATCAAAGTTATTCTGCTGTATCTTACTATTTAAGAGTTTAAATCTAAAAACCCCTAAGCACATACTGAGGTACATCTGCCAATCATAAAAATGGGGGAGTTGCCAATCTCTATGTATATATGTTTCTGCCTCCCAGTTCGTACAGAGTGAAATGAAGGGCAGTCAGTGTGATAATGGAATAAAGGGAAGTAACTCTGGTAAATCTCAGAATATTATTGAAAAACAAGAATCACTCCATGACTTTTGTAAGAGTTATGGGCCTTTGCACAGGTCTTCCACTAAACTTTGTAGCTCTTCGGTTTTTTTAAACTCATCTTTCTATGAGATGGAAGATCTTTTGAGAAGACTTCTCAGAACAGCTCGCATAAATCAAGTCGTCCTCTGTTTTGAATATAATCAATACATGTACCATTTATATAGCTTTTTCCAGACTTTTCCCCTTGTACTCGATTATAACTGTTCAAATTCTCAACCAGGACCTGATAATATCCATATGGAACCAATTGAATGTAACTAAAACATGTCTAACATCAAGAGGGTTCTGTCCATGCACATTCTTTATTTTCTTTCCAAGCCGTACTTTCATCTTCATAGATTTCCTGCAAAAAAAAAAAAAAAAAAAAATAGATACTGATACTTCAATAACCTAAGCTTGCTCCTTTTGCCAAAATATGTTTTTGTTATAATTATAATATATTCTTTGATAAACAATACATATGAACATGCTGTATATAGTCTATATATGCTTCTTGTGGTTTGTTTCATTAAAATATGTCACTACAGTCTGCCAAAACAATATCTTTCCGGTAAACCATTGTTTCATGCACTGAGATTATTTTTCTTTTTTTTTGTAATTAGTAAAATTGATTTCATGAAATGAATATACATTCTAAGCAGAATATCGGTAATACATATTATCCAGTCAAAAGCTATACAAACATTGAAAAATATCTAAAAACCAATAAAAAAAATTAATGAAAAAAGTAAAATAATTTGTATTAATTTAGTTTTGCTAAATTGACACCATAAGGCCTTGGTTGAATTAAGATTATATTAAATTGAAGTCTGATCTAGAACTGTTAAAAGTCAATTGTAATTACAGTTAAACCTGCCTTAGTGACCACCTCTGTATAAAGACCACCTGCTTATTAAGACCACTTTCTTAATGTCCCAAATGGCCATTTATAACACAATTTGACATGATGCAACTTGGCTATAGTGACCACTTCCCTTAGTAATCCCTTAGGTGGCCTTATAGACAAGTTTGACTGTACGTCTCAGTGCATTTGTTGGCAGTCAATTCCAGTGTTTACCTTTTTCCATATCGGCACGACAGCCTTTACAGTATCTATAGCGTAGCTGACAGCCTCCAGACTCTCCTTTCTGTGTGGGGACGATACTGCTATCACAATGCTGGCCTCCTCTACTGGTACAATCCTGTTTAAGATTAAACCTAGGTTAGATTTGACAGAAATATTGATATACAACTGTTTTCTACAGATTCAGACCCAGAGGACATAGAAGGCTAGGGGTAGAATATTATATATTTGAGGCTATGTAAACACCATGGCCATAAGGTAGAGGGAAAAAGGTACATGTTGGACTCTGTGACTGAAATAACCTTGGTCCAAAAGTGGACATCCTTGATCCCCAGGTTCAATCATATATGCTCTCTGCAAAATGGAGGGCTAGCAGTAGAATGTTTGATATCTTAACCCCTAAATCCACTTGCCCAGATGTGAACAGCTAGTGTCAGAACATGTTGACGCTCTCTTAAAGATAGTGTATGTGATTGTAACCCCAGGTGATTGAAGGTAAAGGTGGAGGGTTAGTGGTAGAATGTTTGACATCTTAACTCCTCAATGCACAGGCCAAGATGAGGATGACTAGTATTAAAATGCCTGGACACTCTCTTCAAGATAGTGTATGTGATCGATGTAATGCAGGATGGTTAGCGGTAGAATGTTTGACATCTTAACCACTTAGCCACCATGACCCAAAGGTGGATGACTAGTGGTAGAATGTCAGACACCTTACATGCTCAGCCATCACAGCCCAGAGGAGTAGGGCTAGTGATGGAATGCCAGACACCTTAACTACTTGGCCACCATGACCCAGAAGTGGAGGGCTAGTGTTAGAATGTCAGACACCTTAACCACTACGCCACTATGTTCCATAGATGAAGGGCTAGTGGTAGATTGTCAGACACCTTAACTTTTCAGCAAAGGTAGAATGTCAGACACCTTAACCACTTGGCCACCATGTTCCATAGATGAAGGGCTTATAGTGGTAGAATGCCAGACACCTTTACTACTTGGCCACCATGACCTAGAAGTGGAGGGCTAGTGTTAGAATATCAGACACCTTAACCACTTGGCCATCATGTTCCATAGATGAAGGGCTAGTGGTAGATTGTCAGACACCTTAACTAAACAGCCAATATGACCGAGAGGTGGGGGGCTGGTGGTAGAATGTCAGACACCTCAACCACTTGGCCACCATGTTCCATAGATGAAGGGCTAGTGGTAGATTGTCAGACACCTTAACCACTACGCCACTATGTTCCATAGATGAAGGGCTAGTGGTAGATTGTCAGACACCTTAACTAATCCGACACAATGACCCAGAGGTGGAAGGCTAGTGGTAAAATGTCAGACACCTTAACCACTCAATTCTGCCGACATGAACCAGAGGTGGAGGACTAATGGTAAAATGTCAGACACCTTAACCACTCAATTCTGCCGACATGAACCAGAGGTGGAGGACAAGTGGTAGATTGTCAAACACCTTAACCACTCAATTCTGCCGACATGAACCAGAGGTGGAGGACTAGTGGTAAAATGTCAGACACCTTAACCACTCAATTCTGCCGACATGAACCAGAGGTGGAGGACTAGTGGTAGAATGACGAGATAAACCACTTTATGAGAAGCTACAAGAACACTATAATATACTGCTTATTATTCTTACCAACTCTACACACACTATTGTTAAGTGATCATCACATACATGTGGACTGTACCTATCCCCGATCCCTTGTCTGGCTCTAAAATAAATATTACATGACAAACGTAGGAGTAGCAAACTTATTATTTCCATAGAGAATTACATTGAGAATTTTCATTATTAACACACCAGTTAAGAGATTCCTAATTGGTTTAGTTAATGACCTATTGTTTATTTCTGCTGAGTAATAATTCAAAATACTGAAGCTGTCTAGGGACTAAAGGTAGATTACAATATAAATATCATATGAAGTAAACGTATATTATAGAACAACATATATTGCACTTGTAATTTATCATCCGTTAAGGTTAAAACATTTCCACCTTTGAATTTCAAGAAAAATAGCCTTTCCCCCCCAAAATCAGGATTTATCAGGCTTCCATGATGAAGGAAACTCAGAGTTCCTGTAAAAAATCATCAACCTACAATCAAAATCTTACAATTATTATTATCTTTATTAAATATCAAACTGTTCTGCTATGGTATTAGCAACAGCAATCTCTTCGTAAGATTTATTTCAATATGGAAGATTCATCAGCAGGGATCTTAAGGCAAACTATAGCTACCGGTAAGAATTGTTCATAAATTCTTTATGAGAATGAGAGGCAATAAAATTGGTACAAAGCGATCTTTGACACCTAAGTGATTAGAAACAGACCACCATTTTATGAAAATCTACTGAAGATGAATAACAAAACATACCTAGCAAATTACTTGTGCAAGACACCATGCATGGGCTATTTGCTAGATTTATATACCACTATCTCTGACTGACATCAAACAGTCAGACTACCCAGGAAAAAGTGGCACCAATGTCTATGGGGATGTTCCCTAGATCAAGGTTGCTATGTATCGAAGTGTCATAACAGCAGAAGATACTAGTAGGTCACGAGTTTAATTATTGATTACCTCCCTTGTGAACAAACAGTCAGACAGGTACACTATCAATATTCAATAGTTTTATTGCCTTCCAATACAGTAGTGCGGAACCTAGTAAGCAGTCTATAAACCGGGTAATTATGACACCAAAATATGTAATTATAACAAGCATAGTGTACAAGCACTCACTTATATTGATCATAAACGGTAACTGTGGCCGATAGTAAGACAAACTATCATTTCTTTGTTTTTCTGGTCGTGTTTTATAACTATATATGTCTGACTATACTGATCAGGCCATAAAAAGAATATTCCCGGTTTGTGTGGTTGAGAAAAGCCGGAGTTCCATGAAAAACACAACTGTTCTAATTTCAAGTGGCAAATCCCTAAATATATGTGGGCATCATAAATTAACAAATTTTCTAGAAAGTGGTTGAAATTTGGACACTGTGACCATTTGCCCCCACCAAGCATTCCAATCTATCAAAGTTTCTTCCTCATTAGCTTACTATGATGGGTATTAACAGGTAACTGACAGGGTGAAACAAAGGGAAGTAACTCTGGACAGGTATTAACAGGTAACTGACAGGGTGAAACAAAGGGAAGTAACTCTGGACGGGTATTGACAGGTAAGTGACAGGGTGGAACAAAGGGAAGTAACTCTGGATGGGTATTGACAGGGTGAAACAAAGGGAAGTAACTCTGGACGGGTATTGACAGGTAACGGACAGGGTGAAACAAAGGGAAGTAACTCTGGACGGGTATTGACAGGTAACTGACAGGGTGAAACAAAGGGAAGTAACTCTGGACGGGTATTGACAGGTAACTGACAGGGTGAAACAAAGGGAAGTAACTCTGGACGGGTATTGACAGGTAACTGACAGGGTGAAACAAAGGGAAGTAACTCTGGACGGGTATTGACAGGTAAGTGACAGGGTGAAACAAAGGGAAGTAACTCTGGACGGGTATTGACAGGTAACTGACAGGGTGAAACAAAGGGAAGTAACTCTGGACGGGTATTGACAGGTAACTGACAGGGTGAAACAAAGGGAAGTAACTCTGGACGGGTATTGACAGGTAACTGACAGGGTGAAACAAAGGGAAGTAACTCTGGACGGGTATTGACAGGTAACTGACAGGGTGAAACAAAGGGAAGTAACTCTGGACGGGTATTGACAGGTAACTGACAGGGTGAAACAAAGGGAAGTAACTCTGGACGGGTATTGACAGGTAACTGACAGGGTGAAACAAAGGGAAGTAACTCTGGACGGGTATTGACAGGTAACTGACAGGGTGAAACAAAGGGAAGTAACTCTGGACGGGTATTGACAGGTAACTGACAGGGTGAAACAAAGGGAAGTAACTCTGGACGGGTATTGACAGGTAACTGACAGGGTGAAACAAAGGGAAGTAACTCTGGACGGGTATTGACAGGTAACTGACAGGGTGAAACAAAGGGAAGTAACTCTGGACGGGTATTGACAGGTAACTGACAGGGTGAAACAAAGGGAAGTAACTCTGGACGGGTATTGACAGGTAACTGACAGGGTGAAACAAAGGGAAGTAACTCTGGACGGGTATTGACAGGTAACTGACAGGGTGAAACAAAGGGAAGTAACTCTGGACGGGTATTGACAGGTAACTGACAGGGTGAAACAAAGGGAAGTAACTCTGGACGGGTATTGACAGGTAACTGACAGGGTGAAACAAAGGGAAGTAACTCTGGACGGGTATTGACAGGTAACTGACAGGGTGAAACAAAGGGAAGTAACTCTGGACGGGTATTGACAGGTAACTGACAGGGTGAAACAAAGGGAAGTAACTCTGGACGGGTATTGACAGGTAACTGACAGGGTGAAACAAAGGGAAGTAACTCTGGACGGGTATTGACAGGTAACTGACAGGGTGAAACAAAGGGAAGTAACTCTGGACGGGTATTGACAGGTAACTGACAGGGTGAAACAAAGGGAAGTAACTCTGGACGGGTATTGACAGGTAACTGACAGGGTGAAACAAAGGGAAGTAACTCTGGACGGGTATTGACAGGTAACTGACAGGGTGAAACAAAGGGAAGTAACTCTGGACGGGTATTGACAGGTAACTGACAGGGTGAAACAAAGGGAAGTAACTCTGGACGGGTATTGACAGGTAACTGACAGGGTGAAACAAAGGGAAGTAACTCTGGACGGGTATTGACAGGTAACTGACAGGGTGAAACAAAGGGAAGTAACTCTGGACGGGTATTGACAGGTAACTGACAGGGTGAAACAAAGGGAAGTAACTCTGGACGGGTATTGACAGGTAACTGTCAGGGTGAAACAAAGGGAAGTAACTCTGGACGGGTATTGACAGGTAACTGACAGGGAGAAACAAAGGGAAGTAACTCTGGACGGGTATTGACGGGTAACTGACAGGGTGAAACAAAGGGAAGTAACTCTGGACGGGTATTGACAGGTAACTGACAGAGTGAAACAAAGGGAAGTAACTCTGGACAGTTATTGACAGGGTGAAACAAAGGGAAGTAACTCTGAACGGGTATTGACAGGGTGAAACAAAGGGAAGTAACTCTGAACGGGTATTGACAGGTAACAGACAGGGTGAAACAAAGGGAAGTAACTCTGAACGGGTATTGACAGATAACTGACAGGGTGAAACAAAGGGAAGTAACTCTGGACAGGTATTGACAGGTAACTGACAGGGTGAAACAAAGGGAAGTAACTCTGGACGGGTATTGACAGGTAACTGACAGGGTGAAACCAAGGGAAGCAACTCTAATAGATCAGAATGTCACTCAGTTTTGGAAAACTTGTGGTAAAATATCTGACACCAAAATTTCTAAATTATCTTAATCACACGACCAAGGTTTTGACCAGTGGTAACACATTTGACATTATTAACAGCTGGTGTCTGTGCTGGACTTGCAGAATTCCCTATCCAACTCTATAATTGAGGCCCCAATCCTTCAAAATTTGACTTAATACCCATTAATTGGCAATGTTTTTAACCACAGTCTTTAACTGGGAATAAACAAATATAAGAGTAACTTCAGTAACCCTTATCCATGGTGACCTCGATGCATCATTGCCATCTTAGATTAAGGTAAATGGAGTTACTCTAATATGTTTACCTCCTTGCAGTTTTACCAGTAAAATTATGGCTCAACCGATCATCTACAAGAACATGAATCGATCAATTCTGTCTGTAGCTAAATTAGCTGAAGTTATAATTACCATACATCTAAACAGCGTCTATAAAGAGGTAAACATGCAATAGACAATGTTATAATATATCTGTTTGTTATTGATTCCGAAAAGGACAATGACCTACAGATGTTTACGTGTTTTGAAAAACTTGTCTAGTTTATGTAAATCTTAATAAATCTATATTGGAATCCTAATCACATACAACACATGTATAACAATCAATATTGTTCTTTTGATTGTTTGAGGTCAATGTCTTCAACAAAGCTCAGATTATATAAAGATGTTTTTTTCCAATAATTCACTAGAATTAGTCTCCTATCTTACTTGTTTCACGTCCAGAAATGTACAAATGTAAACTGTTAATAAGTTAATAAGGCATTACTTTAGACACTTTTAGGTTCTTCTAAATCAAAGACTAGGCCAGTCCATTATGAAATTTCAGGGGTGCATGAATGAGTTTAAAATGATGCATTAGTCGCCAATAAAAGAAAATAAACACAATGCGATTTCAATATGTTATTTCTTCTAAATAAAAGGTTTCTTTGTGAAAGTTGTCAAGAAATTTATTGGGAATATTTTGCACTAAAAATTGTCACCTTCATACATTGATTTTGGGACTCCATATGCAATGGACATTATTTTTCAAAAAAATATTTGATGCACAAAATATATTGATAGTTGATTTTTTTCAACATTTTCAGCTCCAAAAAGTACTTGCACAAAATACCCCCGTGTACACAAATTATACAAGTTTTTATGGTAATTATACTAAGTTATATGACTGTTCGTAAATCACTTGATATAAAACATCAGAAACAAAGAATGAAATTGATTACCTAGACAATACAACATCAAGAAAATCCATAAACAGAATAGTTGATTAGAAATGGCACATTCAACCAGAGGTGAAAAGGTACACACATTTAACGAGACTCTATTGTTTGAAAACACTTGAAATTTGTTTTAAATATTCATAATATCATACCTGGCCAGGCACAATTACAATTTCATTAGCGTTCTACATCAGGGGGGTTTTATATTGCAGAATCATGATCCTTCTGAAGTGGAAAAACTCCCCTATAAAACAGTATGGTTTGGTCCAAGCAGGAAATATGGGACAGCTCATTTAGATATTGAGGTAGCAACAGGGATTGTACGTTTGATATATTTGAAATGATTTTTTTTGTGTGAATTGATCGTCACGATATAGATCTGGATCAACGAAATGTTTGCATGTTATGTTGTTTTAGACAGTACAAGTGACACGTACTAGGCCATGCTTCGTTACTTTTATCGTATATATGTACTCCCTCGATAATGAAACTGTATATATTATATATATATATGTAGATATATATCAGCACATAATATTATATACAACAGTATATCTAGATGTAATTCATGTTTATTGTATAGATTTGAAGGAACACGCAAGATAATATTTTATATACCCACGTCTGAACCTGTTAATTAAAAGATGAAAAGAAAAGATCGGGTTTTGAACCCGGGACTTTCAAAATCTTGGCAGAAGCTCTATAAATCAAATGAGATATATATATATACATTGCTGCCTTTTCAGCTACAATCCACTTTTTCATGTTTTTTTTTTTTTGGCTCTATTGAAACATTTACAGCACAAATGCTAACTATCATCCTCCTAAGGGTACAACTGGTTGAACCAGAGGAGGAAATTTTGCCATTTGATCTGTATACCTATACGTGTTATTTTTGAAAATAGGATAAAATAGTTTCTACCACAATGTCTCGATTTATTCAACTCTCAGGCCATTGGTTATATGTACATACCGTTGATTATATATATTGATATTCCACTAGTGGAATATAACCTTCCAGCGTTTTGATTGTTGGAGAAATTGACCTTTGACTGGTACTACTTTTTCTACCCCACGTGATCAATGTTTACGTCGTCTGCTTTCAACGTCAACATCATGGCTGTGATGGACGAAGATTTGGTCAATATTGGCGACAGAGTGAAGCTATGTGACGGGGAAAGGGGAGTAATCAAGTCCATTTCAAAAGCAGACACTAATTATGGTTTCGACCGATTTGAAATTCAGTTTGATTCAGGCAAAATAGCAACTGAAGCCCGGTATCGGTTCGACGTCATACCGTCATGCCCGGGTCACGACGTTACAATATCACAAACTAACGTTAGATCTGTCACGATATCAGAAACCATTCAGAGTACATTAACACCCCCAGTTGATAAGCCCCATGATCCATATTTGTCAGACAAGGATTCATTAGAAGATTTTGATGTTGACAGATTCATTGCTTCAGAGGTCAACAAAAACACTAAGAAAAAACTGATTTAAATATGAAAAAAGTACGATATTTTTTTCAGAGTGTTCTCAAGGAAAACAGGCCATTAGAATTGATTCCGCCAGTTCAGCTGAACAAGTTACAAGAAACAATCATGGAAAGGAATATGAACCTGCTACCATTAGAAACATGGCATATGTAGCATTGATCGGTATTTGAAATCAAAAGATTACGGCAAACAACTAACAACAAGTGTAGAGTTTTCTAAGGTAATGGAGGTTATCAAATCTAAGCAAAAAAGCTAAAACGAGAGGGAAAGGGAAACTTAGAAAAGAGGGCTGATGCTGTTTCAGACAAAGACATAGATAAATTGTATGATGTAGGTCAACTTGGTTCACACAACCCTGACAGTTTGTTAAGAACAGTTTGGTTTCTAAATACTGTGCATTTTGGCATGCGAGGTGTTACTGAACACAGGGATATGTGTTGGGGGGGATGTTAAGCTATGTAAAGATTCAGAGAATAATGAGTACATTGAATTTCGCGAACGGCAAACTAAAACAAGGCCTGGATCAAATCCTAAGAATGTAAGGGCCGTCCCCCCCGCGCGCCTGGGCTACCCCTAAAACCCCATCACGCTGTTGTGTAACCTCTATATATTCATCAATGATCCATACACAAATTTCATTTATCATCATCATATTCATTTTGACATCCTTTCATTTGGTAACCATAGTAACCAAATGAGATCTGCTGTCTTGAAAATTATAACCATTGTTTTTGTCATCCATTAAAACCACTTTATTGCAATTTTCAGTTTAATTTGACAACATCTAAATTTCAAACAATCAGAAGCCTCCATTTTGATTCCTTGGTAACCATGATTAAAACCATGGCAACAAGAATTTTCAAAAAATAATGCCTATCACTAATGAGTCTCAATCAATTGAGCATATTAACGAAGCATGCTCTATCAGTTGAGAGACAGACTATTTTCTAACTTTTAACACTAATATGACTAAGTACAGAGTGCAATGATCTGCTTTTACATCATTTTTTTTCCCAAATGAAGCAGTCTTCAGTAAGATATCAAGAATCACTCTTAAACCATAGCACTCACCCAATCCGATGTATCATGGCTACTTTGTGTACAGTCCATTTGTCATGAATCTGCTGACAAATTTCCATCATTTTTTTCTTGGCCATTGGGATATACGCTTCATACTCAAGCCGTAAGACTTTCTTCCCATCAAAGTTATCTCTTGTTGTACCTGTCACAAACGAAAGAATATTTTAAATGGAACTGTCTAAGACATAAATGCCACCATCTTCACATTGAATCAAGATGTTCCACAACATGTCACAACATGGAAATGAAAAACAAATATAGCAAAAAATAAACCACATGCAAAATTTAAGTACAATACAGTATGTCTCCAATATTTAATGATAAGGGTTAAAAATTGTCAACTTTGACCTGAAGATGCTCCACCACTGACATACAGTATTTTTCACCATCAAAATCATGAGCAGACAATTTAGTATTTTTGTTCAGTTAAAAAAGTTACTTACTTTACACCATTACTACATTGAAAAGTTTGAGCTTCTTATTTTACTTTAGGTCAAAATATATGAAAAATAATAAATTGTATCCCGAAAAAAATCCACGTTGCTATATCCTATATGGAATGAAATACTGATTGCGCATGGCAAAATGAATTATTTTATTACATTTTTTGTGCTAATAAGACGTATATATACACGATTAAACACCAATTACTGTTCAAATGATGAATATCATTTATGCTCTGTTGGAGGTGGAGCATCTTTAATGCCAAACTTTAGCTGGGTAATTATCTTGATCTAGATATTAAAGATGCTCCACCGCCGACAGAGCATACATAATATTAATTATTTGAACAATAATCGTTGTTAAATCGTGTATATATATGTCTAATTAACACAAAAAATATTATAAGATAATTTATTTTGCCTTTGGTGCATGCATAATCAGTACTACATTCCATATAGGATATTGTGCCATGGTTTTTTTTTGGAATGCAATTAATTTCTTTTTATATTTTTAACTACGAAGTTAAATTAAAAGCTAAAACTTTTCAATGGTGGTAATGGTGTAAAGTAAGTAACTTTTGTAACTGAAGAAAAATACTAAATCGTCTGCTCCTGTTTTTGATAGTGAAAAAATACCATTAGTCAGCGGTGGAGCATCTTTAACCTTAGCTAATCACCTTGACCTCTGTCAGCCTGAAGTTAACTTTGACCTTACTAATATCTGAAACCATGTGATATGAACCTGATAATAATGTTGATATTCATGTTTATTATCCTTGTGGTAACCTTGACCTTAATATTAACCTATAACTGTAACATTGACTTTTCTTTGCAGTTCATTTCAAACAAATTCTACAAACAACATAAAAATATACTTATACAGGGTCTAATGAACACTTTCAAGTATAGTTTGCAGTTTTTACAAAATTCATAATGCACAAAAATAACATAGCCATGCATTAAAATAGTAACTAGCTCACAGAAAACCACATAAAATATTGGTATCTTATTCACGAGTAATATGCTGGGATATGCAAACGTTATTTGAATTTAATAATTCTCTTTGATAATGGGTGTAAGCTAATCTAAATTGACTTTATCTCCGGAATGGTCTATAGATTTTTCTTCCTACTCTATATATAACTCAGACTTATCTCTAGGTAGGTGTGTTTATCTCCTAGTGATCTCGGTATGCTGTAAAAACAATGGATGATTGGTACCGAAACTTGTACAACATTAGAGAGCCTCATCAGGATACAGCTATATCTGTGGATGTCGGACAACCAGAATACAGACAAGTCAGGAAGGGCCCCGCTATTCTGACCAGTCAGGAAGGGCCCCGCTATACTGACAAGTCAGTAAGGGCCCTACTATATTGACAAGTCAGGAAGGGCCCCGCTATACTGACAAGTCAGGAAGGGCCCCGCTATACTGACAAGTCAGGAAGGGCCCCACTATACTGACAAGTCAGGAAGGGCCCCACTATACTGACAAGTCAGGATGGGCCCCACTATACTGACAAGTCAGGATGGGCTACACTATACTGACAAGTCAGGAAGGGCCCCACTATACTGACAAGTCAGGAAGGGCCCCACTATACTGACAAGTCAGGAAGGGCCCCACTATACTGACAAGTCAGGAAGGGCCCCACTATACTGACAAGTCAGGAAGGGTCCCACTATACTGACAAGTCAGGAAGGGCCCCACTATACTGACAAGTCAAAAAGGGCCCAGCTATACTGACAAGTAAGGAAGGTCCCACTATACTGACAAGTCAGGAAGGGCCCCGCTATACTGACAAGTCAGGAAGGGCCCCACTATACTGACAAGTCAGGAAGGGCCCCACTATACTGACAAGTCAGGAAGGCCCCGCTATACTGACAAGTCAGGAAGGGCCCCACTATACTGACAAGTCAAGAAGGGCCCACTATACTTACAAGTCAGGAAGGGCCCCACTATACTGACAAGTCAGGAAGGGCCCCACTATACTGACAAGTCAGGAAGGGCACCAGTATACTGACAATTCAGGAAGGGCCCCACTATACTGACCAGTCAAGAAGGGCCCCGCTATAATCTCCAGTCAGGAAGGAGCCCACTATACTGACAAGTCAGGAAGGGCCCCACTATACTGACAAGTCAGGAAGGGCCCCACTATACTGACAAGTCAGGAAGGGTCCCACTTTACTGACAAGTCAGGAAGGGCCCCACTATACTGACAAGTCAAGAAGGGCCCACTATACTTACAAGTCAGGAAGGGCCCCACTATACTGACAAGTCAGGAAGGGCCCCACTATACTGACAAGTCAGGAAGGGCACCAGTATACTGACAATTCAGGAAGGGCCCCACTATACTGACCAGTCAAGAAGGGCCCCGCTATAATCTCCAGTCAGGAAGGACCCCACTATACTGACAAGTCAGGAAGGGCCCCACTATACTGCTTAGTCAGTAAGGGCCCCATAAATATACTGATGAGTCAGGAAGGGAATTACCTAATTGTTTGGAAGTGAGCTGATTTTTAAGGTTAGAAGCCAGAAAGGTTACAGCTTCTCTAAGTAAAGCTTGTCACTGATTAATGAATTAAACTAACTTCTATTCTTCACAGCTACTAAATTTTGCAATTTCTGTTTCAAAATTTTTTTTGTAGAGATCAAGGTCATACTGTGGCAACTTTAACTCTGATTCTAGTACAGATACAAATCTGCAACTATCGGTTCTATTAATTAGATACAAGAAAGATTGAATTCCCCAAACAATTCGCCAGAACCATGAATGCTTCAGAGGTGTTTTTATTGAGCATGACAAACATGCAAAGTAATAAAGATTCTGGATCAGCACGCACAATGGATGCAATTACCATGATCTAGGGTAGAACAGGTGTGAAAAGTTCATCAACAAAAACTTGGATCTCTTACTTGATAAAAAGTTCCGTGATCAATGAACTATCAACACAAACAAAATCTTGTAATTTAAAAAAAAAAAATGGACGGGTTAATTGAAATAGAAACAAAATCTTGCGATTTCAAACATGGACGGGTTAATAAATAGTTTTAATAAGTCATGGCCACTTATCATTATGATGTGTTACATAGCTAATTAGGAAGTGAACTAGGAAAGCTGGAATACTCAGAGAAAAAACACTGACCTATGTGTTTCATACTCACTACCATTAGGTGAAAGTTATACTGTCGTTGTAATTTGTTCTGACACCAAGCTTGGCCACGCGACAGCCGTTATTGTAACTTTTCAGATATACATCTGGTTTGGTTTGTTTATATGTCCTATTAACAGCCAGGATCATGCAAGGATGTGCCAGGTTTAATTGTGGAGGACAATCATAATTAGAGAAAAACTATCGACCAGCGTCCAGTACCTGGCAACTGCCCCGCATGGGATTCAAAATCGGGAGCCACAGGTGAAGGGTTTGTGGTAACATGTCGGGACACTTTAAACATAGGGCCACCCTGGCCCGCCTCAGAAATATGTTATTCATTACCGAACTTTATGGCTAATAATCAGTCCAGAAAGTACAATGTCCTAAAACAGAGGCAATGTAAATGAAACATACAACAAAGGCAAATAATTAACAATATAGGAGTATACATAATTACATGTTTATATATATATAGGCATATAGCTGGAACTAGTCCAGAATAGTCGCTCAACAAATAGCTACCCTGTCCCATAAAAACCAGGATTATAAAGTAAGGTATAAGGCACCCTTATGTTCACTAAACTCTTATCCTCAACCATTCTGCAAAAATTAATTATTAATATACATTGTATACTCATGTTGTAACTGGAGAGGAGAGAATGCCCAAAATAGTTGCCAATTGGATGCAGTACAAGTGAACTACCTGCAGGGTCAATGATGATCGACCCAGTCATTTCTGCTACACTCCTCTCTCTTTTCTCAAAGTCTACCCTTCAAAGGGACAGTAGACCCTATATCACTATCATATTATGGTTTTTTTTTTAAAATGGTAGCAATTCTATGATAAGAGAGGAGACAACGTAGTGGAAGAGCAAGGTTTAAAACTGGAACCTCTGAGCTGTAGTTGAATGCTCAACAAATTGAGCTAACAGTTAACAGAATCAGTTCAACCTCTCTTCATTTGTACAACATATCTTTCCTTTATGCTTCATAAGGTTTTCTCCCATACTTCACAGGGATATCTCATGGTTGCTGGGGAAAAGATAACTCTTTCCTTTATGCTTCAAAAGGTTTTCTCCCATACTTCACAGGGATAACTCATGGTTGCTGGGGAAAAGATAACTCTTTCCTTTATGCTTCAAAAGGTTTTCTCCCATACTTCACAGGGAAATCTCATGGTTGCTAGGGAAAAGATAACTCTAATGACTTTCCTGTGATGCGAGGAAAAAGCAGAAATTTCATATTTTTTCAAATTAGTATTGGAGAAAAAGAATCAAACATGGGTCTGTCGAGTGGACAGGGATATCTTAACCCTCATGATAGATTTTGGTTGACAACCCTTGGCAAGCCACGGGTTGACATGCCAAAATCTTTCACTCGGGTTGAGATATCCCTGTCCACTTGACAGACCCATGTAAGATTCTATAATTCAAACCCATCAGACAGAGATATCTGCACTTTCATGGAAGTAAGATTTCTCAGTCTTACCCATGGCCAAACAGCCTGCATGCGTATAACATATTCACACGACATCCCGGAAGTTGTAAAATGTAGGCATATAAACATTACCTGTGGAATCCAATTAGAGAAATTTCTACCATGGAAGGAGATTCTTGAAACACTCAGCCTTGGCAAGCCTCGGGTTAGACAGTTGTGAAACACCTCCGCTGGTAAATGTTTCTCTGTTCTACTCTCATGGTAGGAAAATATCCTATAATCATTATGTCAATCTCATGAATGCTAGGCAATCATGTCGTACATGACATCATCAAGATCAACCAATATGGTGCAATTGTGGCACAAATTCTCAATAACATCTTCAGATGTATTAGGATATTCCTGTGATGATGACACAATGAACGAACAGTTTCATTAAGTTTTCATCAAAATGTAGAAGACAATATGGTGTAATTGTGGTACAAATTCTCAATAACATGTTCAGGGCCCGATTTCTCGAAACAAAAGTGCAGACTTAAGTCAAAACTTAAGTTTTTCTCCTTATGTAATTCATATGAAAATTTATGACTGAAGTCAGTTTTTGACTTAAGTTTGTTTCGAGAAATCGGGACCAGATGTATTAGGATATTCCTTTGATGATGGCACAAATAAAAAAAAGTTTCATTAAGTTTTCATCAAAATATAGAAGACAATATGGTGCTGAATGGTAATACATATCTTCTGCATCTGAGTCGGTTGTGCATGTGCTGAATGGCTTTATATCCTCACCAGGGATATTTAAGCGTTGAACGTCTTTTAGTTGGCATTCATAGCCAATATGAATGCCAACTAGTACTGGACAGGGGCAAATTCTATGAAGCCCCCTAGCACTTCATGTTGGTCCAGTTGGCATTCATATTGGCTGTGAATGCCAACTGAAAGACGTTCAATGCTTATATTTACATTTGGTTACAATTTTATGTTGAAATACCAAAGGATTTTGCATCTATAATGAATTAATCATTCACTATTGCTAAGCATGGAACAGCCATTTGAACAGCCATTTTCCGTGATTGCTGGCACGACAATTGTGACGTCACAATGATAATGACGTCGTGATAAGCCATTGGTGTTAATAGTCTTTACGACTGCCAACTGCACTTAGTAAGGTTACAAAGTGGGACTGCAGTGAAAATGTAAAGATATTCTAATGCAAACAAGATTATCCTCTAAATAACACAAAGTACAGACCATCTCCAATATCTATCACACATCCATAACATTATGATATATCCTGTGCACGCAGGGATTTTTTAAATGAAATTGAACGTCTTTTAGTTGGCATTCATATATATAGCCAATATGAATGGCAACTAGTACTGGACAGGGGAAAATTCCATTGAAGCCCCTTAGCGCTTCATGTTGGGTCCAGTTGGCATTTCATATTGGGTCTGTGAATGCCAACTGAAAAGACGTTCAATGCTTATATTTACATTTGGTTACAATTTTATGTTGAATATATCCAAAGGATTTTGCATCTATAATGATTAATCATTCACTTATTGCTAAGCATGGAACAGCCATTTGAAACAGGCCATTTTCCGTGATTGGCTGGCACG
Organism: Argopecten irradians irradians; assembly: GCA_004382745.1. Classification (NCBI taxonomy): domain Eukaryota; kingdom Metazoa; phylum Mollusca; class Bivalvia; order Pectinida; family Pectinidae; genus Argopecten; species Argopecten irradians. The sequence goes on along the minus strand of SAYR01028201.1, from coordinate 2,740,927 downwards.
ACAATTGT
>SAYR01028201.1:2622446-2740909 GCA_004382745.1 Argopecten irradians irradians | reverse complement strand
AAAGTACAGACCATCTCCAATATCTATCACACATCCATAACATTATGCACTAATCAAATTATTCAGTCATTATAAGTATAACATGGACCAGATATTAGGCTAACATGAACACCTGTATTGTGAGGAATTACACAACGTGTATACGTGATTACCAAATATCTGTCTCACCTGGTTCACAGTCTTGGCTTGTTGCTCTATGAATGAATTAAGAGTCATTTTTTTTTTTTTTTTTCTTTTTATCTTTTTTCTTTTTTGAGTAAATATATAGGAGATTTCAGAAAAGATGGGCGTGACGTCACAGAAAATTTACAATCCGGTCATCAAGGTACAAACACGGTATGGCGACTAATAAAAACAATAACAGATACGTACATCCTGATACACAAATCGATACGTTGACAAAAGTATACACTTTCATACTTGCAAATTCTGATTTTCAAAATAGTTTCTTATTGTTTCAGAGGTTACAGACATTTATATTTACAAATGTTTATTGCTAATATAATTTGTTTAGATTATAGTGTTGAAAGCCAGCTTGCGAAGCCGTGCCGGCCGTCACACTACCCCCGCTTCTGTTCCACAACGTGAGAATCCATGTTTGTGAAAAATAATGAATAAATAAAGATTTCAATGTACTATATTTTTCTGTTTACACACGAAAAATCTGTTCATAACCACTTTTTAATATACAATATAACGAAATGTGAACCCACTGCGCATACCTCGGCCGCTCTAGTGCATGGCTTCGCTGTATATCAACCTCGGGCAACAGTCCGATAGTTGGGAAATTAATAATATTATATACGTATTACCAACATATATCTCACATAAGTAACTTGTAAAAATATCTATATATCATATTACGATTATTGTACCATGTATATTATTAATTTTAATATGAATTTATAAAACCACCCGTTACACATAAATGCAAGATATTATATAATGTGTCATAGACGTACAGTATCGGCTGCCGGATCGGTTCAATCTTCATGAGTTTATTTTTTATTTTTTAATCACCTTATTCCCATGTGTCCGTTTATGTGAAGTACCAAATTAGCGGATACTACTTTAAATATTTCGAATACATGTAAATTAGACTACATTTAGATTTATGAATAATACGCTACAATGATCGATCGTACTTACATAATGCCGACCAGGACACATAGCGCATGGCTTTGGAGCATTTCCTACAATACTCGAAGTTCTTTATTTTAAAAAATAGGATAGAAAAGTACTTTTAAAATGACCTCATTTGAATGTTAATAAACTAAATTTCAAATTTCTAACGAAAAAGTAACCAGAATACATAAATTTGTGACTATGAAAAATCACGAAATTCGGTGATCTCGGCAGTATGTACTAATGGCTGCCAGTGCGATTTGGCGAATCTATGAAGGCAAATTTCCATTTGGTCATAATCACACATCGTAAGTTGTTTTACCAAGTAAAGACTGAGAAAACAGTAATTGCATTTATTAAAATATCGGTAGTTATAATCATTGTGGAGGAAACTTTGATTAATTTGTAGTTCTGTCAATTTGTACTTCGTCAATGTTCTATACGTAGTCTAATGGCGCCCGTGTTTTTTCTCGGCGGTAGAAAATGGAATATAAACCGGACGAAAATATATAAATACCAGATGTTAATATCTAAATATTATTGTGTTAAACTATATTTAATTTACCCTTTTTATAATTAAAATAACGCAATTAGTTCTCCGGCATTTGTCGTACTATTTATTACAATAGAATGTAAACACATCGCAAGCGCTGGTGTTCCCAACTATGTTTATGGTATAGATATACAGAGTTGTACCTTTGAGCGCTATTCTACCGATGTACACTTTGTTGACTCATCGCCCATCTTTTCTAACTGGCATCGTATATAGTGGCCTACAGGTATATTAGTTAAATGACATGAAGCCGTGATTTTTCATGGATTCAAACCACAACACAGCACAGACCAGTTCATTTCTCATCTTTAATAAAGTATTAAATGGCAAAATCGTAACTGTAGAGCATGACGTACCAATGAAGGACAGAGATGGCGCACAATGACGGTGAGGAGACGAGTTTGATTGTCTGGTCAGTTACTGATCTGGTCCTCTGTTACCTCTACATAGTCCATCTTCTACAAGGTAATAACATTATATTAATACAAAAGATACAATTTTTTTTTTTTTTTTTTTGCATTCACTTTATAAGTTATAAAAGATAACTAGTGATTTTAGGAATGTATATATGTGGTTGTCTTTGAAGTGTAAATTCATTTACAGCCCTGTAACTTTGGTAAAGTGGTATTCTGGTTTTTAGGCCACCGGAATTGCGATAAAATATATATATATCTCAGTGTGTTAAATACCTGGTAAGTCATAATTTACAAATTTTGACGTCACAATGATAATGACGTCGTGATAAGCCATTGATGTTAATAGCCTATACGACTGCCAACTGCACTTAGTAAGGTTACAAAGTGGGACTGCAGTGAAAATGTAAAGATATTCTAATGCAAACAAGATTATCCTCTAAATAACATTGAAAGTACAGACCATCTCCAATATCTATCACACATCCATAACATTATGCACTTATCAAATTATTCATTCATTATAGGTATAGCATAAACAAGAGATTAGGCTAACATGAACACCTGTATTGTGAGGAATTACACAACGTGTATACGTGATAACCAAATATCTGTCTCACCTGGTTCACAGTCTTGGCTCGTTACTCTATGATTTTTTCTTTTTTTTCTCTCGTTTCCTTTTTATTTTTTGAAGATATATAGTGGCTACCAGTATCTTATTAAATGACACGAAGCCGTGATTTTTCATGGATTCAAACACACACACAGCACAGACCAGTTCATTTCTCATCTTTTTAGAAAGTATTAAATGGCAAATCGTAACTGTAGAGCATGACGTACCAATGAAGACAGAGATGGCGCCACATGACGGTGAGGAGACGAGTTTGGTTGTCTGGTCAGTACTGATCTGGTCCTCTGTTACCTCTACATAGTCCATCCTCTACAAGGTAATAACATTATATTAATACAAAAGATACATTTTTTTTTTTTTTTTTGCATTCACTTTATAAGTTATAAAAGACAAACATTGATTTAGAAATGTATATATGTGGTGTCTTTGAAGTGCTAATTCATTTACAGCCCGGTAACTTTGTAAAAAGACAAACATTGATTTAGAAATGTATAAATGTGGTGTCTTTGAAGTGCTAATTCATTTACAGCCCTGTAACTTTGTAAAAAAAAATTCTGGTTTTGAACCACCGAATTTCGATAAATATATATATATCTCAGTGTGTTAGTACCTGGTTAGTCATAATTTACAATTTTTCATATTTGCGCAAAAGTTTGACTGTCCAAAAAAAAGTATGTTTACGAATACAGTATTTCTATTTTTATTCAACATTTGATAAGGATTTGAATTAATGTAATGCTCTTGAGTACTCAAAATGGGGGATGGAGTTATAGTAGGGATGGGGGATAATTACGGAGCTTGGGACAAATGATGTATTTTGATTTCTTTAAGTTTCCAACGAAGACGAAATTCCTTAATCCAAGTCATTTATTAGTATACCTGGTGATTATCTCATTGAACCATTTCCACATTTTCATTGCGATTACACACTTACCTGGATTTTTTGCACCTGTTCTCAACCGTCTACCCTCCGCTGATTGGTGGAATTACAGCGATCTCATCTCCTGTATTCAAGTGTACTTCCTGTCCAGCCTCAAGGTAATCCTCGTTAACGGATACCACCAAGTTATCAGCTATTGCCTGTAAACTGTAAAAGTCATGCAACCTCATTAAACAGATACCTGACCAAGTTATCTGTGATTATGCCTCATATTTGGCACTCTAATATTTAATTTATGAAAAAATAAATCTTGCTACCTTAATTTTGCTTTCACATTGTCAACATCAACAACATCAAAAACAATGGAACAATTTCAATAAGGTATTGACACTAATTTTATCATGGCATTCTGTAAATGTGCAGTATGAAGCAATTATTCACAGAATTTTTTTTTTTTAAAGTTATATGTGCCGTAACTGGGCGATAATTTTGACATGCTATTTTTTCATCATAAATTAATTAAAAACCATAAGGTTTGATGAATAAAGCTGTAAAAACCATTCAAATGGCTTCAGATGACTTATAAGCGTTAGTTACAACACAGAAATTTTGTACTGAAAAAATTTGTTGTTTTTATGCATTGAATATGTTTAAATGAAAACATACTTGCAGAAGTCACTTTACAATTACTAAAAACATTGTGAAAATGTGTAATGAAATTGTAGACCACAATTTGGCTTCATGGTCTCACCGTATGTACTCATTTCACTTCACTATTGATGTACATAAATGATTTTTGGCAGTACTGCCAAAAATCATTTTCAGCTCTTATTTGTACATGTAAAATTAAAACCTATGCTTTGAAAGCACTGTAATTTTCAAAAAGTTGGTAATTTTTGGTGATGAATAAAATATTAAAAGCTCATCTTGATTCGTGAGTATGAAAAATACGGCACATATAACTTTAAGTTTAAAAAGTCACATCGATATGAATCCATGGAGGTATTGGTTACATAAATATTGACTACATTCTATATACACTAACTATAAGCCAATTGATCTAACTCATGTAATATAAATGTAAACTGATAAAAAATCCCCCTTTTGTACCAGACATCACAGCCTTAAAAGTCATTTCTAAGTCATGAAAATAGCATTTAAAAAATGAGTAATTAGTATTATACTAATTAGTACAGTTGGGGGCCGTGATGGCCAAGTGGTTATGTACCAAAAGCCCTCCCCCTGTGGGACACAAGTTTGAATCCCATGTGGAGCAGTTGTCAGGGACTGTCACTGATTGATGATTTTTCTCCAGGTACTCCGGCTTTCCTCCACCAACAAACCTGGCACGTCCATAAATGACCCTGACTGTTAATAGGACATTAAACTATTACAAGAGATCCCAGAGGGATCCTGGCGCACACCAAAGAATAATCAATGTCTGACAAACGAAAGATTGATCTTTTCTCTGCTTTTCAAACTTTTACTACATATTACTACATATGAAATTTGAGAAAGATCCTTTGAGTACTTTCTGAGATATATAACAGTAACAAACTTCAATGATAAAATTCCGTGATGGCTACCTGTCGGCCATTTTTTCTTACATAGAAAATTTGAGACAGATCACTTCAGTGCTTTCTGAGAAATAATGGTAACCAATATTAATTATCGAATTCCAAGATGGTGGCCTGTCAACCATCTTGTTCACTGATCAGTACCAAAATGCAATATGCTTAACCAGGGACATAAGGTAACCTGTACATGAAATTTGAGACAGATCCCTTCAGTACTTTCTGAGAAATAGTGGTAACAAGCTTCAACTATCAAAATCCAAGATGGCGGCTTGTCAGCCATCTTGTTCACTGATCGGTCCCAAAATGCGATAAGCACAACAAGACCCCTAGTGGGACCATGCACATCAAATTTGAGACAGCTCCCTTCAGTACTTTCTGAGAAATAGTGGTAACAAACTTCAATTATCAAAATCCAAGATGGCGGCCTGTTGGCCATCTTGTGGATTGATCAGTCCAAAAATGCAATATGTATAACTAGGGCCCTAGGGAAACCTACATGTGAAATTTGAGAAGAATCCATTTAATACTTTCTGAGAGATAGCGGTAACAAACTTTGACTATCAAAATCCCAGATGGCTGCCTGTCGGCCATCTTGTTGACTGATTTGGTCCCAAAATGCAATATATGCACAACTAGACCCCTAGGGGAACCTACATGTGAAATTTGAGAGAGATCCCTTCTGTACTTTCTGAGAAATAGTGGTAACAAACTTTAACTATCAAAATTCAAGATGGCTGCCAGGCGGCCATTTTGTTGACCGATTGGTCCCAAAATGCAATATGCACAACTTGGGCTTTAGGGGAACCTATGTATGAAATTTGAGAAACATCCCTTCAGTACTTTCTGAAAAATAGCGGTAACAAGAATTGTTAACAGACGGAAGGACGGACGAACGGACGGACGGACGGACGGACGGATGGATGGATGGATGGACGGACCATGGACAAAAAGCGATTTGAATAGCCTACCATCTGTTGATGGTGGGCTAAAATCCATTCTCGCTACACAATTTCGAATTCCCACTCCATAAGGATGCTACCATTGCAATATGTATGTTATCCAATGCTTAGATTCAGAGAAGAAGTAATTTATATGGAAATAGCCAAATTGACCCTTTTGGCCCTGCCCCTCAGACCCCTGGGGGTCAGCCCCACCATTTGTACAATTTTGAATCCCCACCCATAAGGATGTTACCATGTAATATTAGTGCTATCCAATATTTAAATTCAGAGAAGAAGTCATTTATATGGAAATAGCCAAATTGACCCTTTTGACCCCGCTCTTCTGTGAAGCCTCCCAGGGGGGTCAGCCCCACCATTTCCTACAATTTGTACAATTTTGAATCCCCCCTCCCCTTTTGACCCTGCCCCTCAGGCCCCAGGGTGGTTCAGTCCAATATTTTGTACAATTTTCAGTTAGTGCCCCATAGGAATGTTTTTCGTTTAATTCCCACCAGCGGTTATGAATAAGAAGTCGATTGTTGACAGATGGAAGGATGACAGACGCCGCGTTATCGCATTAGCTTACCTTGCATGGTCCTTTGGACCAGATAAGCTAATAAAACCAAAATTCACTGTTTTTTTATATAATTTGGTGGTTAATAGAAACCACAAAACAAGGAACGTGTCCAAACAGAGAATCAATGGATGCTATATAGACTATGTTTTCAGAGAACATATTATTTCCTATATTTCTCACAACACTGACATTGTCATAAGAATTAATCCATGAAAAGATCAGAAATGGGGTAATTATGCTTAATATTTAATTTTTCTTTGTTTTCATACTAAATCTGGCTTTCTGATTGGCCAACATTTTTTTTGCATACCACTATGAAAAAAAATCGAGAATGGCGCGAAACCCTGATGTTATCGTGACGTCACAATAGAGACATTGATGTTGCGTATTGATTCGGAAAAAAGAATCCCTTGAAAAACCACTATAATGTTACATTTAAACATACTTCATTTTATCAAATAGAGTATAAAATTAATTATAAGTACAATGTATTGATGTCACTATTTTTTTATCGGGTTATGAAAAAAAGATTGTTTGCAAACTTTTGTGAGAATCCGCTAAGTGCATTCACACAGTAATTGCAAACAAATTTTTTATTCTTACCCCGATAAAATTGAAAAATAGTGACATCAATGCTTAATAAAATGGTAATTTTTTCTTATTTTAATGAATATTCCCTCACTTTCTGACACATTGACCACAAAGTAACTACATCAGTAACCCAATCATGAATTAACATTCAGATGGCCATGTGGATTTGGTGATCATTAACAGATCCATAAGATATAAACACCTGTAAATCTATATCTGACAGGCTGTTTCAGTCATCCTAAGGTTTTTTCTCTCCAGATTACTCAAATCATAAACATCATTAACAGATCCATAAGATATTAACACCTGTAAATCTATAAATACCAGTCTGTTTAGTGATCCTAAGATTTTTTTCTCTCCAGATTACTCAAATCATTAACAATACACTTCGGGAGTTTATTGGTGATCATTTTTTCTTCTTTTTAGTTACTTGTTTTTTTTTATTTTTTTTTTTTTAATTTAATATTTGAAAAGAGCCTTGAAGACACTACCATTATCAACATCATAGATATAAAGCATCTATATTTCTTAAAGACAAAATTGTTATGCCTCCATTAGAAATCCTGGACATGAGAAAATGACTCCCTATACAACCCACTCCCCATTGTTCTCCCTCTACCTATTGTCTGTGAGTACTTTTCAGTACCTTGGTTCTAGGCCCTCTTGGACTTACCAATAGCTCTATATATACTTGTGAGTACTTTTCTGTGTTAGTCTGCCATTACCCATCGTAAGAAGCACAAGGATTTTTGTTATGGGAAAAGATAATATGACTGTATGACCCAATTGATTCATTATGAAACTCTGTTCAACGATTGGAAGTGTAAAAGGACCCGGGGGTAACCAAATATGCAAAACATTTTCAGAAACTTAATTACCACCACCCAACCCTCATTGTCTTCATCCTACCCCCTTCAGTCTATAAAACTTCACCCACCATCTCCGGCATACCAACTGCCTAACCCTCCTGCATCAACATCCCCCACTGTCATTCTATAGCTATAAGTATTATACTCCATACAACTTCCTGGTCGTAATGGGGTAGGGTAGAGGTGGTGACATGGAGTTTTGTTTCACTTTATGTTGACAGTCTAAAAAACTTCATCAATTTCCAATTGTCATTTGCTGATATATTCCTGAAATATTAAAACATTTCCTTACAATACTTAAGTTGCTTTTCATCTGTCATATTATGTTTTTACCAAATTAACATCAATTAATGAAGCTTTTTTTACTGGGAGTAAGAAGGGGTGGGGAGGATATAATCATTATCGATTGAGTTAATAGGCAAATTTAGCTATTGTAAATTTGCAATACTAAAATTGCAATTCTTATTGGTCATAAAATCCTGATTGGCCATCAAAGGGGTATTAAACCTTATTCATGGCCAAATAATCCAAATTGGCTAGCTATAGCTAATACAGACTACAATTGCAATAGTATAGCATTCAGAATTCTACTAAATTCCAGCTCTATGAATTGGATGTCATGTCGTACATCTGGTGCAATGTTCATTTAAAGTTACTTCCCTTAGCTGTGTCAGTGACAATTCATCATCAAACACACTGATAATTGCGATAAAAAACAATGTCGGTGTTTGTTTTTGAATGAATGTAGCATGGGGGGAAAAGTGACTTTTAATTGATAGTTTGTTTCCGTTTCAAACTTCTTCGAGTACTATTTTAGTCCAGTTAAGTCTGTTTCTGGTAATTCTGACTGGCATTCAATGGTAGGATTTACTAATGCAATACTTTTTTCTATTTCGGGGAAACACTAATGGGATAGTTTAACTAATGCAGACTGCTATTGCAGTAGTATTGCATTCTCAATTCTACTTGATTCAGACCATGAATTTGACTTCATATCGTACATCTGGAGCAGTTTTGGTTTAGAGTTACTTCCCTTTGCTAGTGTCAGTGACAATGAGACTGATTCACATACCACGTGATACCTGTTCACGTTCCATATGATAAACGTTAACATTTGTGCAGGACTAGTATCTCTAGTGGTAATTGAATGTAATCTTCCGCTGAAATAACATCAGCGTGGGATATCATCTTTTGACATCATTCCATCACCAATAGAATCATAAGTCCCCTAGAAACGTTATCAGGTATCAGGTGGTATGTGAATATTAGTCCCATTCATGATAAAACAAACTGACATTGAGAACAATGTCAGTGTTTGTTTTTGATTGAATAGCATGGGGGAAAAAGTGACTTTTGATAACAACTGTTAGTCTGTTACCGCATCAAACCTCTGCCAGTATTTCATGCAGACTACAATTGCAATAGTATTGTAATGGTATTGCATTCTGAATTCTACTAAATTCCAGTCTATGAATTGGACGTCATGTCGTATATCTGGTGCAATGTTCATTTAGAGTTACTTCCCTTAGCTGTGTCAGTGACAATTCATCATCAAACACACTGACAATTGCGATAAAGAACAATGTCGGTGTTTGTTTTTGAATGAATATAGCATGGGGGAAAAAGTGACTTTTTAATTGATAGTTTGTTTTCGTATCAAACTTCTTCGAGTACTTCATTTTAGTCCAGTTAAGTCTGTTTCTGGTAATCCTGACTGGCATTCAATGGTAGAATTTACTAATGCAATACTTTTTCTATTTCTGGGAGACACTAATTGGGATAGTTTAACTAATGCAGACTGCTATTGCAGTAGTATTGCATTCTGAATTCTACTTGATTCAGACCATGAATTGGACTTCATATCGTACATCTGGAGCAGTTTTGGTTTAGAGTTACTTCCCTTTGCTAGTGTCAGTGACAATGAGACTAATTCACATACCACATGATACCCGTTCAAGTTCCTTATGATAAACGTTAACATTTGTACGGGACTAGTATCTCTAGTGGTAATTGAATGTAATCTTCCGCTGAAATAACGTCAGCGTGGGATATCATCTTTTTTTGACGCCATTCCATCACCATTAGAATCATAAGTCCCCCACAAACGTTATCAGGTATCAGGTGGTATGTGAATATTAGTCCCATTCATGAAAAAACAACTGACATTGAGAACAATGTCAGTAATTGTTTTTGATTGAATAGCATGGGGGAAAAAAGTGACTTTTAATAACAAGTGTTAGTCTGTTACCGTATCAAACCTCTGCAAGTATTTCATGCAGACTGCAATTGCAATAGTATTATAATGGTATTGCATTCTGAATTCTATTCAATTCAGTATATAATAATTATTGATTGATTGAGTTAATAGGCAAATTTAGCTATTGCAATACTAAAATTGCTATTCGTATAGGTCATAAAATCCTGATTGACCATCAAAGGGCTATTAAACCTTATTCATGGCCACATAACCCAAATTGGCTAGCTATAGCTAATACAGACTACAAATGCAATAGTATAACATTCAGAATTCTACTAAATTCCAGTCTATGAATTGGATGTCATGTCGTACATCTGGTGCAATGTTCATTTAGAGTTACTTCCCTTAGCTGTGTCAGTGACAATTCATCATCAAACACACTGACAATTGCGATAAAGAACAATGTCAGTGTTTGTTTTTGAATGAATAGCATGGGGGAAAAAGTGACTTTTAATTGATAGTTTGTTTTCGTATCAAACTTCTTCGAGTACTTCATTTTAGTCCAGTTAAGTCTATTTCTGGTAATCCTGACTGGAATTCAATTGTAGAATTTACTAATGCAATACTTAATTCTATTTCTGGGAGACACTAATTGGGATAGTTTAACTAATGCAGACTGCTATTGCAGTAGTATTGCATTCTGAATTCTACTTGATTCAGACCATGAATTTGACTTCATATCGTACATCTGAAGCAGTTTTGGTTTAGAGTTACTTCCCTTTGCTAGTGTCAGTGACAATGAGACTAATACACATACCACGTGATACCTGTTCACGTTCCATATAATAAACGTTAACATTTGTGCGGGACTAGTATCTCTAGTGGTAATTGAACGTAATCTTCTGCTGAAATAACGTCTGCGTTGGATATCATCTTTTGACGTCATTCCATCACCAATTGAAACATAAGTCCCCCACAAATGTATAAGGTATCAGGTGGTATGTGAATATTAGTCCCATTCATGATAAAATAAACTGACATTGAGAACAATGTCAGTGTTTGTTTTTGATTGAATAGCATGGAGGGGGAAAGTGACTTTTGATAACAACTGTTAGTCTGTTACCACATCAAACCTCTGCCAGTATTTCATGCAGACTGCAATTGCAATAGTATTGTAATGGTATTGCATTCTGAATTCTACTAAATTCCAGTCTATGAATTGGACGTCATGTCGTACATCTGGTGCAATGTTCATTTAGAGTTACTTCCCTTAGCTGTGTCAGTGACAATTCATCATCAAACACACTGACAATTGCAATAAAGAACAATGTCGGTGTTTGTTTTTGAATGAATAGCATGGGGGAAAAAGTGACTTTTAATTGATAGTTTGTTTCCGTTTCAAACTTCTTCGAGTACTATTTTAGTCCAGTTAAGTCTGTTTCTGGTAATTCTGTCTGGCATTCAATGGTAGGATTTACTAATGCAATACTTTTTTCTATTTCGGGGAAACACTAATGGGATAGTTTAACTAATGCAGACTGCTATTGCAGTAGTATTGCATTCTGAATTCTACTTGATTCAGACCATGAATTTGACTTCATATAGTACATCTGGAGCAGTTTTGGTTTAGAGTTACTTCCCTTTGCTAGTGTCAGTGACAATGAGACTGATTCACATACCACGTGATACCTGTTCAAGTTCCATATGATAAACGTTAACATTTGTGCGGGACTAGTATCTCTAGTGGTAATTGAATGTAATCTTCCGCAGAAATAACATCAGCGTGGGATAACATCTTTTGACATCACTGCATCACCAATAGAATCATAAGTCCCCCAGAAACGTTATCAGGTATCAGGTGGTATGTGGATATTAGTCCCATTCATGATAAAATAAACTGACATTGAGAACAATGTCAGTGTTTGTTTTTGATTGAATAGCATGGGGGAAAAAGTGACTTTTGATAACAACTGTTAGTCTGTTACCGCATCAAACCTCTGCCAGTATTTCATGCGGACTACAATTGCAATAGTATTGTAATGGTATTGCCTTCTGAATTCTACTAAATTCCAGTCTATGAATTGGACGTCATGTCGTACATCTGGTGCAATGTTTATTTAGAGTTACTTCCCTTTGAGAACAATGTCAGTAATTGTTTTTGATTGAATAGCATGGGGGAAAAAATGACTTTTGATAACAACTGTTAGTCTGTTACCGTATCAAACCTCTGCAAGTATTTCATGCAGACTGCAATTGCAATAGTATTGTAATAGTATTGCATTCTGAATTCTATTCAGTTCCAGTCTAAGAATCGGCTGCCATGCTGTAGTTAGTTTAGAGTTCTTCAACAACCACTTATCTTATAGAAGTGTTCATAATTTTCTTGGTATTGATAGAATGAGATTATCTACTGAAGCTTTGTATGCAGACTTACATTGGCAAGATCTTGGATATATTCGAAAATCAAAATTGTTATTAGAACTTGTGGACTAAAGTAAATATTTTCTGAACTTTATGAAATTTTGTATTTTAGAGTTATTGCCCTTTGCAATAATAACCACTATTGAGCTAATTAATTGTGCTTCGATTGCAGTTTGAGTGCTATCCCATGCTTAGTTTCAGAGAAGAAGTCCTTCATGTGGAAATAGCCAAATTGACCCCTTTTGGCCCCGCCACTCAGGCCTCCAGGGGGTCAGCCCGACCATTTGTACAATTTTCAGTCAGTACCAGTCAAATTTGTTAAAATCTGACAAGCGGTTATCGAGAAGAAGTCAATTGTTGACGGACAGACAAGGGACGTCATGGTATCGCATAATCTCACCTTGGTCCTTCGGACCAGGTGAGCTAAAATGACCAATCAAAGGTCTGAGGGGATTATTTTTGAAGACTACAGAGTGTGATGATCAACTTCCAAGACCATACAGTGTACATTTATTTGATCATTTTGATGTGCTTCAAAGGACCAATTCAAACTACCTGTTGTCCACACAGTGTACACTGATCCTTCAGATTTACTATGGCATAGTCCAAGGGTGGAAACAAGAGGCCAAGAGGGCCTGTATTGCTCAACTGGTTTTTTTTTTAGTTCTTATCACAAAGACTCTTACAATTAGAACCAGAGGGATCTTGGTGCCCACCAAAGAAAGATCTATGTTTGACAATGGAACGAGGGATCTTTTCCCTGCTTTTTAAACTTTTTCAAACATACTACATATAAAATTTCAGACAGATACCTTCAGTACTTTCTAAGAAATAGCTGTAACAAACTTTAACAATAAATTCAAGATGGTGGCTGGTTAGCCATATTGTTGACCGATCAATCCCAAAAGGCATTATGCACAACTAGGGCCCTAGGGGAACCTACATATGAAATTTGAGACAGATCCATTCAGTTCTTTTTGAGAAATAGCTATAATAAACTTTAACTATCAAAATCCAAGACGGCTGCCTGGCGGCTATTTTGTTGACAAATCAGTTACAAAACGCAATATATGCACAATTAGGGCCCTAGGGGAACCTACATATAAAATTTGAGAATGATCCATTCAGTACTTTCTGGGAAATAGCGATAACAAACTTTAACTATCAAAATCCAAGATGGCTGCCGGTCGGCCATCTTGTTGACGGAGCAGTCCCAAAATGCAATATCCACAACTAGGGCCCTAGGGAACCTACATAAGAAATTTAAAAAAGATCCCTTCAGTACTTTCTGATAAATAGCGGTAACAAACTTTAACTATCATAATCCAAGATGGCTGCCTGGCAGCCATCTTGTTGACCAATTGACCCCAAAATGCAATATGCATAACTAGGGCCCTAGGGCAATTAACCTACATATGAAATTTGAAAAAGATACCTTTAGTACTTTCTGAGAAATAGCGATAACAAGAATTGTTAATGGACGGACGGACGGAAGGACAGACGGACGGACTGACGGACGGACGGACGGAAGGACGGACGGACCACGGACCACGGACAAAAGGCGATTTGAATGGCCCACCATCTGATGATGGTTGGCTAAAAACTCAACATTTTCATCTGTTATAGAAATTATCTAAAATCAATTACACTTTAAGAAATCTTCTTTGATGGCGAAAAAGAACATTTTTTATTTGTCCTAAGCCATTATCTACAAACAATGTTGGAACCCAGAAATATCAGTTTTGTAATCATCACAAAATTTTCTGTGGGGTCTGTGCATTGAAATAACATCACAGAGACAGCATTGTTTGTGTCGCTATAAAACATTGAATTTATTGCAGTCGCTGCATCAAATATTCTCAAGGTGAAAGGTGATTACGTGTCACAAACAGAACAGCGCATCCTGTTCTTTCAATTCGTTATGGATCCTTTCTACAAGGGAAGTTGTATAACAAGACATGTCTATTTATAGCCCAGCTTAATTATAGTCATGCATGTGTAAATTCAAATATTCTATAAATAGTAACAAAATATCAAACTTGCAACAATTACATACTGTAAACATGCAATATAACATTATATAAATAAATATAATGAATTAAATGATTGAATGCCGAACCTCAGTGGGCAGTTTATACAGTTCAATTTAGTAATTATATATATATAAAACATGCATGGATCATTTCAATTTTACACATGCAGGGGAAAAAGTTACCATCCGAGAAATCAATAAATTTCTATATCACTAGACCATTTGTCTGGAAATACAAATTGTCCTATTGTAGTGGCCAAGTGGTTGAAATGTCCTGACATATAACCACAAGTCCTCCACCTCTGGATCACGAGTTTGAATCCAATGAGTCAGGCAACATATGTCAGGCTGTTGATGAAGGTCACATTTTATCTCTAAATCTTTTGTTTGAAAAAAGTCTAATTTGAAATTAAAATGATGAATTCTAGATGTTTGAATGAAGTTTTTATAATCTAAGTATTTAAGTTGAAGTCTAATTTGCACTTAATTGACATATCAAAATATACTGCTATTTATGTATAAAAGATATTGTAGATATTTGTAATGGTAATCTATTTTTAATTCTTCGCATTTTTGTACACTAAATTTTGAAGTGATTCATGTAATCTGAAATGCGTCAAGAAACATTTTGACATATGTTTATATTTACGCGCCCCATAGAATATATTCTTAGAGGAATTGCTCCATACAAGCATGGTTAACATAAAAACGAAATCCAATCCCTATATGGTATTATCATAAGGTTTTAAGAGATTGACATCCATATCCATATAAATAAAGGAAATGTCTGCAAATAATTGTGATTATCTCCCTTTAATTTTATTTTTAAGTAGACACATTTACCAAGATGATGTACTTAGTATGTACTGTACTCTATAGGTACCCAGGTACAAATTGTCCCCCATTGTTTCTAGGATGGCATGATATAGTCACGCTCTACTGATGTTACAATTTTTTACTTCAAGGCTTCAGTAATTGAATTTCTTAACCCTTTAAATATATTTTTTAAAATTATTCATAATTGTACATCTAAAAAAAAAATCTGTTTTGTCTAGTTATTTGAACACCTTCCAATTAACCTTCAAAATTTATCTAGTTTAATGTCACAAAAAATTATCATCGTCTCCATTTGTCTGCCAATTTTGATTACGGCCCCCTGCTAATTGCTAAATGACCTGTGTCAATGACGTACGCGCTGTAAATGATAAAACAATAGCGTGTTCAGGTCGTGTTACAGGGTTGCTCTATACAACGTCCGTCAAAAATAACCAGAGAGGATCTAAATATAAAATTCAATAATTACAACTGTTACAATCAATATATAAAGGAAATATTGGACCATTTTCACCACAAACATGATATAATAAACAAACAAATGTGACGACATAGAGTGTATACATAGACAGATTCTAATTAGTAATCAATGCACCATTTATTAAGGAATATTAATTAAAACATCTATATGAACTGAAAGTTTCTTTTAAATCAAATTAATTGTTGTCTATACTTGCTGATATCTAATATATTTTTTTTTATTTTCTTTTGGCAAGCATAATTTTTTTGAAGTATTGAAAACTTTTTTTGATATCACAAATGTGATAATATTGAGTGCATACATATACAGATCCTAATTAGTAATTAATGCTCCATTTATTAAGGAATATCAATTAAAACATCTATATAATCAACTGGAAGTTACTTTTCTAAATAAATTAATTGTTGTCTATACTTGCAGACATCTAATATATTTTTTTTAATTTTATTTTGGTAAGCATAATTTTTTCAAGTATTGAAATTTTTTTTTTGTACTTTTCTCTCACACACCCAGCCACTCCCCCACCCTCATCCTGTAAAAAAAAAAAACAACAGAAAAAAACCTATAATGATAAAATCCAACAATGTGACTAACACAATTGACATGTGTGTAAATGTTTATTGTAATAAGTTTTTATATATAACAAAATGGAAGTAACACTGATTGTGGATTAAAAATTATTTTTGACATAGAGCCCAACAATATATATCATAATCAAGTTATCAACTCAAAATTAAATCCACCTAAATTTTCAGACTCTGAAATGTTGAATCTATTTTTCATTCAACAGCAAGTTCAGGTGTGTGTGTACATATGTTCTGATGACTATCTAATTCAGATAAATACCCATTAAATCATGTGGTGATGTATAAAATTGGAAAACAAATTAAATGGAAGAAAATCAAAGGCTAAATCGCCTGATCGAATGGCGGTTATGGTCTGTTTACCAGGTATCTTTGATTACGGATCTTGATCGTTCTTCCTGCTTCATACTGATCACAGTGGAGATCCATGCACTGTTGGGGAATCGTTTGAACATTTAAAATTAATGAAAAATTATTAATACCCTACATTACCCACGCACATATTACAATGATTTAAACCGACATGCAGAACGATCATAAGGACAAAAGAAAAATATATTAGTTTCAACATGTCTGTCAGTTACAATGTATATAGTTTTCAGAAGATTATTCAACATTGTTAAGTCTTTTTTTTTTAGTATTATCTTAAACTACAGTGAAGATACTATGTATAATTATAATTAACTTGAGATTTTAAAAGAAGACATCTCTGGGACATATTTGTTGTTTGCATAAGGTGCATCTATATAGCAATCACAGGAAAATATTTCACACAAATCATTTTGTTCTGATATATGTAGCTTACAAAAATCTGATTTTAAAATCTTTTTTAAAAATTTAGTTGATGAAAATTGTTTACTTTGAATATCAGAAATCTTAGCTATATTTTAAGACAAAAAGGACAATCAATTGTAGAAACACAACATTAACTTTGCCTGTCCTTATACAATACTTTTTTTAGGTCGTAATGTAACGGACTATACCTTGACCCGTATTTACCTCCAAGTACCGAAAAACAAATCACGATTAAAATGATATCTTTAGCGTTTCATCCACCTGACTGATTTCCATTGTGCTGTTGAGGGAGCGTGTGAATCTGTCTATTAGACAAGTACAAAACAGAATAGACCCAACGCCAAGATTGCAACATATATATGTATCATCTTGTCAATGTATTCCACATTATAAAATCAAAATAATATATCAATTAATTAATGCAATCAATGAAGAACCCATACTGAATTATTATTATAACCAATTTAGGGAAAAACTTTTTATCACTCTAGCAGGACATCAAAGAATAACTTAATACATATGTATTATATATGGATTTTGTTATTCATAATAATTCTGAATAACAAAAAAAGTATTGTTACATAGATAAAAAAAAATTGAAAAAAATTAAGTTAGTTTTTTGTCTTATCACTACCAAGGTTATTAACTTAAGGATGTATTAGGTTTAAGTAGGAAAAGGAAAGCCAGAGTACCAGGAAAAAAAACACAGTCCAACTGTCAGTACCTTTTTCAACTATCTGATGTTCAATGAAAGAATATATAGTCAAACCTGTCTATAAAAAGCATAAAAAGGACATGAGTAAAATTGTCCTTAATAGACAGGTGTCCTTTATTTAGAGGTGTTCTTTAAAAATAATATATTTAACTGCATTGTCATCGTATTTCTGGTTTTTTCTTAACTTCATGAATTAAAATTTAAATATTCAGTAAAATTGATTGATATACAGAATTAGCCAGGAGATATTGATTGCTACTCATATGGTATACAAATGGTCACAAATAATAATTAGTATCTTAAGTCTAATTGAAAGAGGTGGGGGTGTATACGTGTGAAAGGGTTAGAATCAACTATTGATTAATTGGCCCATTTATTGGACACCTCATAATGAATATGATGAATTCTTAAAATCAATAACATATTATGATATATACATCATTAAACATATCGTTATTATGATTCAAATCATAACTATGTATCACCAAAGGAAATTCAATACAGATATTGAATTATATCAGCGACAATGCGAACAAAAACAATAACATATATATTTATATCAATTAATCATTTAACAATTCTCCATGATAGAAGTCGATCAATAGCGCCATCGGTTATGTATGTGACAGGCATAGCTTTTGTTCTAATATGACAAAACTCCAAATAGAATCATATTTCATTCAAGCCAGGGGTCGGTTTCAGATCAGTAAATTTATTCTTACACAACTTAAATAAATACAAATTTTGTTCAGGTTGATAATTGAAAATGTCAGAAGTCATCAGTTCTTCCATGGGACAAATATGGAGCAGTGTTAATAATATGTCAAGCCAGTCAGTTACGGTTGACCGGTACACATGTTCCACATAAACCAGTTTTCTACTATGTACATGTAATTTACAGTTTTAAGTAATCAATTACCAATCAGAACTAATCAGTATTTAGATGACTCATATTTATCTATTACGGCTCAGTTGAGAGGATACTATTTATCTATTATGGCCTGGTTGAGAGGGCACTATTGCCTCATAGTATTGTCGAGGGAGAGAATAGTGCCCGAGCCGAAGGCGAGGGCACTATCCCATCAGGAGACAATACTATGAGGCAATAATGCCCTTTTAACCAGGCCATAATGGGTTTGGTACATCATCCTCACATGAGACCCGTTTCCATGTCATCGTAACAGAAACAAGTCAAGCGACACTTGCAATGATATCTTCATTTTCCACACCATGTTGTTACATTAAAAGTACAACATATCAATTGTTGCAGAAAACTGTGTTTCTTTAAAAACAGGATTCAGCTTCATGAAGATTAAAAGTATATGAACATGAGTAAACTGTTTTTTGTAGAAAAGCAACATTTGCTTCCATCCCCGCACACAACAGCCTATCTGCTTGTCCCGGCACTATTGCAAATAGCACCCATGGGTGTACAGGGATCAATCTAGGGGAAAAGTTTGGCCAAATATAGGGGAATTGGAAGCTTCTTATTTTGGTTCAAAATTATATTCATTTTGACCAAAAAGTACTGTAAAACAACTAATTTTAATTTTAGATTTCGTAAAGCAAGATTTTAACCTCAATAATGAAAAATTTGAGTTTATCATAAAATATGCAGTAACTGCATGATAGATATGAAGAAATTTGTAAATAAAAGTCTTACAAAATTAATGAAAAATAAGTCACAGGGGAAATTGTTACAAAAACGGTCATTTTTTAGCTTCAAATGGGGAATTTAAGGCCAGATGGGAATTCATCCTTGAGGGGAAATTTACCCATAAATGGTAATAAATCTGAGCTAGATTGATCCCTGCAGGTGTAGCCAATCAGAATCAAGTATTCTGTCACGTGATGTACTAATCAGAATTGGGCGGTACTAATGCCTCACTATATTCCATCAAGGGATGGAATAGTGCCTGAGCTGAAGGCAATATCCCTTTTGTTTGCTTGTTTGTTTAGTTTTACGTACTATCAACAGCCAGGGTCATGCTAGGATGTGTCAGGTTTGATGGTGGAGGAAAGTCGTAGTACCCGGAGAAAAACCACCGACCAGTAGTCAGTACCTGGCAACTGCCCCACATGAGATTCAAACTCGTGACCCAGAGGTAGAGGGGTTTTGGTAAAACATCAGGACATCATCGCTCTGCCACTGCGGCCCCATCATTATCCAATCAAGAAACAATATATCAGGCATTCATAAACATTGAGAGTACAACTAGTTTACTTTTTCTTGTTTTTCTTTCCCCTCAACCACAGCCCATGTACATCATCATTTTGACAACCTACATCACAATTTTATACATGTAGTGATGTATAGTTGTGATGTCACAACAGATTAATGTTCAATAGTATCCAGGGATTTAGCAGTAGCTATAGTTCCTGATTAGGGATGATTCTATTATGCATCTTGTTGTGTTTTTGCGGTTCTATGATTCAAGAACTATGCACCACTGCAAGTATTATCTTGATGTTTAACAACGTAACAACAACATTACACATGCATAGTAGACCAAAAGGAATCATTGATAATCATCGCAGATATGACCAGATCTGATATGAACATAACACATCTCCCAAACGGCATCCCTTGCATACAATGTGTTATGTTTGGTACTTACCACCCTCGATACTCAAAAGGTTACTATCGCTGTCATTATATCCACCTCTGGAGTATCAAGGATGGGTGCTTACTTGTTCTTGACCAACCTAAAGTGCTATCTCACTGAAGCATACTTTCAAAGACATAGAACAGCTCACCATACTTACAACTTAAAGGAAAACCAATTGTCACACTTCCTTTATGCTCAATGTTAACAATTTAAGCCTCTACGTATTTATCCTTTATGAGCATGAGAACTATCTTTTGTCAGCTAACAGTTAATGCAATATGTAAACTCCACAAAAACCTGAAGGCCACAAGCATCTAATCATCAACACCGACAACCTGCCCCAAACTAAAAGATGAAGAAGTGTGTATAGATTGTAACAAAACAGCACCTTGCAAAAATCATGCAGATTTAGTCACCAATGATGAATGTTTTGCAGAATAACTTTGAACTCATTCACCCCTGAAATTTCATAATGAATTGTTCTAGCCTTTGAATTGGAAGTGTTCAAATGTGTCTTCAAGGGGTGAATGAATTTTTTCACTACTATACTCAAGTGCAATTTGAATATACACATATACTATCTTATGTTACATGTAAAAACTTTTCAGTCTTTATTAAGATTCTTACCTGGGAAATTGGTTAACAATAACACCAACCAATTGCTGAAGATTTGTTGGACTTTCAACCCGGATTTGTGCTGTCTTTTGTCCAGCTAACTCACGACTTTTGGCAAAAAACAGCACTGATACCTGAAAATACAAACATATAATAATACTATTCTGCTTTTCATCATAATCTGCAAACACCCTATAGGCTACAAAAACCTGGACTGGGCTAAGTATCCTTGGTCTGTAGGTCAGATCATTGGTAAGGAAAAATTGTTCACAGCTGATCAAATTTCACACAGAAGAGGAGAAAATGAAGCAACCAGGCCAGCATATGGATCCCCGGATCTACAAACACTACATTGTAGCTGGATGCTAGATCTACCAATTGAGCTACCTGCATGGTCACTGATGATCGACGAAGTTCAATTCTGCTACACTCCCCCTACTTTTTTCAAGTTTTTGCTATAGAAGACACAACAATTTAACTTACCAATTTGCATATCCCCATTTATAAATGAACTCTCAATACTTGAAGCTAGGGTTTACAAGCTTACTAAATATTTACAGGAAATATGCAGTAGTCAGACCAGAGTTTGACCCAGAACCTCTGAACATATAGTGAATACTAGCTTGATGCTCTACTTATTGAGCTACCTAGTCAACAATAACTTTGGTAGACCACTGGAATCTATACATCCTTAAAGCTTTACAAATGTTTATGTTTAAAGTCAATAAAGATTAAAAAACCCCAACACATACACATAATTATTTTTGTACTAGGAGCAAAAGTAGTGTGCAGGTAGCTGTATGGGATCAAACCTGTAATCCTGGGCTTACTAATTTGCTGCTTTACCGCCTTAGCTGAAGAAACATGCCCTATCTATGTAAGCACTAAAAGGTGATCATATCATGATTTACAGTTTATATAACGTGTTAACGATGTATGCTGCAGATCTTCATTAAAATACCCAGTAAAGAATTTTCGAAAGGTACTGAATGAAGTCCTTTGATAGTTTAGATATAATTATAATCTACATTGTATGTAACAATTCTGGATTTGATCAATCGTCTGAGACCAGGACTGATGGAGGTAGCTCAATCAGGCTATAGCTAGCATATTAAAAGAGGGTCCCAACTTCCAAGTTTGAACCCTTACTGATTGTGCATTTTTAGGCTCTCGTACTACAATTGGTGCTGTGATCTACTATCTTATTTCAAGTCAGGTGAATCCTCAACAAGATACCCGTACCTGGGTTTACGTGCAAGTCTTGTGGTTAATGGCTTTGACTTGGGTTGACTATCGGCACACCTAGTTATATGTAGCTCAATAGATAGATCTTCCTGCTAGTGTTCAGATGGTCTCAGGATCGAACTCCTGGCCTTGCATTTTTCTGCTCCTACTGTCCTATATTTAATATATAACATAATACATGTGGGCGTGTTGAGTATCAAGCTAAATGGAGTGTATGCGTAGAAGTGTGCATGTGCTGAAACAAAGACCTGTATATATTGTATGTTATCACGTTATGAAAAGTACATGCCCATAAAGATTGAATTGAAAAGGGAGATAAATGTACATTTACAGATGTACAAAAATGCACAGTGTACACGTACATCATTTGCATGATTGTCAGATCATAAACTTAAATTGTAACGTAAATAGTCTTTATTTCCTGCATAATAAAAAGTAAATGTACATAATACACATCTGTTTACAGCATACGAGATGCAGTGGTGCAAATGATACCATCAGGATACGTTTGTTTATTCACGGTATTTAAATACCTAAATAAAGCCTTGGTGTTTCGGATCTCATATTCATTTAGATTAACTAAATAAGATATCCATCGCATGGCAAAAATACCCTGACAACGGTTTTAAAGACTCAAAAACAAAACATAATATGTTATGGGAAACACCTCTCACCTCTATATCAGCCATGTGTACACGAATCAGTGTTAATGGGACGCTTTGCTCACAAGTACCCACCCCAGGATTTCAAGCATTTCTATGACTCTAGTTTCGTTTTGCACTGCGCATGTTTGGAATAGGAAAAGCAGTCGACACATTTTGCTGGAAGAATCTGTGCTAAAACTTCGACGATCTTGCTTAACTGAAATTACAGGAAAGGCTAAGAAGACTCATTGACAACTTCAGAATGTATGTGTTGGTATATCAAACATTAACTTGATTTCCTTATGAAGAAAAACACTTCAGGTAGCGTTTTATCGAAAACTTACTGTAGCGGGAAATTCAATTTCGGTCGATTTTGTAAACAATGATTATTTTTTTTTATTTGACGTTTGAAAGAAGATGTTGTGCACCTCCAACTTATTTCTATGCATGCTTCAAACGTCATATTCTAAATCTTAACTCAGAATTATCTTTTTTTTTCTTATTTAGCAATGATAATACACCACTGCATGTAACATTACTTCTTTGAATGTTTCTTCAGAGGACTCCAAAAGTAAAGTTCTATTACTGATCTGTTGCACCCATTAATTACATGTTTCTTCATGATCATTGTCTACAATTTGCTCTTCTGCACTGCAATTATCTTAAGACAGACAGATCGTCACAATTAAAGTTGTATGGTCTATCACTTTCGCTCTTTTTGCAGCACTGGAAGTAATTTTAATTATAGAAGTAAAAAATCTTTTTAACGTGTACACGTCAAAAATAAGCTAGAAAGATGCCGAATCATTCCGAACTCTTCCGAACATCGTCGCGACAATCTCGAAGTAACACCAGAGTTGTGAAACCAAATGTCAACAATGTTTTTTCATAAACAAAACATGCGGTCGACCTCAGCAGACTGGATCTACAAAGAAAATAATGCTTGCACATTACAATATTTAATACACACAATATTGAATTACGGCAATGTGTGAATTAGATGTTTCAAATACTCGCTCTGTGGACATATACCAGCACGATTTGCTCATATTAGCCAGAAGGAAAACGTAAACAAACGCATATGCGCTTACACTAGTTACCTGGATCACCACGTGCAGGACGTGTGGACACAAGTCACGCGGTACGATTTGGAATGCCGACAAAAGCCGAAGGTACTGAAGATGGCGGTGTTTGAAGGCGCTGTATTCAAAACCAGGAATATATGATCCCTAGATTTCGACATATTCTTTTGGGGAGCTTAATCAATAAGTTACATGTGCATGTTCAAATATCAAATGTTTAAGCAATATATCGTTACAGTGAAAATTACCAGAAATACAACTTTAAACCTAGTAAGTCTTTTTTCAGTGAGATGTCTACTGGATATATTGTTACCTTGAGGGTAAAAATCAACATGAAAAACATTTATCCCAACTTAATAAAAAAATCTATTACCAATCTTTCTGTCAGGGTATCTATTCACTGATTCTTTTATAGTTTTGCTAATTAAAGCAACAAAACACTTTAAAATACCACTGATCTCCATAATCAAATAAATTAGACCAGATAATTTACATCAATTTGCACATAATTGTACATGATGGGATTGCTGCGTCTGTCCAAGGTTAGAATTGCTTGAATGAATCTAATTGGCTGGATTACTGACTGTGTACAGTTTTTCCATAATTTATTTATCAAGGTTGTGGATTGCTGATGTGATCTAAGACTGATGATTAGGGCAATTAATTCAGGTAAACACTGATTATAAACATCATCCATATCACTTACAACTTTCATGATAAAGCTAAGTTCAATTGTAATCAGTTAACATCGTCGGCAGAGAGAGCATCGTAATGCCGTACCAATGACCATGTGTAGCATGATCACCGATACTGTAACGTCAGCATATATATATATATATACTACATGTAGATGAGCAT
The DNA here is from genome assembly GCA_004382745.1 of Argopecten irradians irradians. NCBI lineage: Eukaryota > Metazoa > Mollusca > Bivalvia > Pectinida > Pectinidae > Argopecten > Argopecten irradians. The sequence continues at coordinate 2,715,640 of SAYR01028201.1, read as the reverse complement.
ATATAATGGTACATATAATTAACAATTATAATAAATAACAACACTTTTATTAGTTCTAAACATTTTTTTTAATTTTTGTTAAAATGCTATTGAAACAGTTTCGTTTTTGAACAATGTCTTTTCAACACACTGAGACAAAAACATGACACCTGACACCTGACAATATGCTCATCGGTCACGGAGGGTAAAAACCCATCTCCGCCTATTTGAATACTCCGGTTATTTGCATATTTTCTTCTCGAAAATGACTTATTCAAATTAGCGAAATCCTCTGTATAAACAAAAAAAAATCATTTCTGTGAAGGTTTCATTCATATAATAGAATTAGAAATCTGAATTATACTATAAATACATGGCAGTTTGAATTGAGCTCTATCTTAACTACTTGCAAAACCTGGCAAGTAGATATCTTCAGAACACCTTAATATTATATCTATTTGATCCACTTTAGAAAGCAAATTGATAAAAGGAGTGGTCTTTTATAGAGTTCATATCTACGAGTGTGTATGCACATGCACTCTGGCATATTATATGGAATCATGGATATCATGTAAAGGATTGACCAGTTATATAGAGGTCATGTGTAAGATTTATCATTTGTATGGTGATCATGTGTAGGATTGACCATTTGTTTAGAGATCATGTGTAAGAGTGACCATTTGTATGGAGATCATGTGTAAGATTGTCCATTTGTATAGTGATCATGTGTCATATTGACCATTTGTATGGAGATCATGTGTAGGATTGACCATTTGTATGGAGATCATGTGTAGGATTGACCATTTGTTTAGAGATCATGTGTAGGATTGACCATTTGTATGGAGATCATGTGTAGGATTGACCATTTGTTTAGAGATCATGTGTAGGATTGACCATTTGTATGGAGATCATGGGTAAGATTGTCCATTTGTATAGTGATCATGTGTAAGAGTGACAATTTGTATGGAGATCATGTGTAGGATTGACCATTTGTATGGAGATCATGTGTAGGATTGACCATTTGTTTATAGATCATGTGTAGGAATGTCAATTTGTATGTAGATCATGTGTAAGTTTGACCATTTGTATGGAGATCATGTGTAAGATTGTCCATTTGTATGTATATCATGTGTAGGATTGACCATTTGTATGGAGATCATGTGTAGGATTAACCATTTGTATGGAGATTATGTGTAATATTGTCCATTTGTATGGAGATCGTGTGTAAGATTGTCAATTTGTATGGAGATCATTTGTAAGTTTGACCATTTGTATGGAGATCATGTGTAAGTTCGACCATTTGTATTGAGATCATGTGTGAGAGTGTCCATTTGTATGGAGATCATGTGTAAGAGTGTCCATTTGCATAGAGGTCATGTGTAGGGTTGTCAATTTGTATGGAGATCTTGTGTAGGGTTGTCAGTTTATATGATTATAATGATATGAGGGATTGTCCAGTTGTATGGAAATCATGTGTTAAAATGGTCAGTTCTATTGTCCAATTGTATAGATATCATGTGCAGAGGTGACCATTGGAATGGAGATCATGTGTGAAGGGGTGACCATTTGTATAGAGATTTCGTGTGGAAGTGTCCATTTGTATTGAAATCATGTGTAGGATTGTCAATTTGTATGTAGTTCTTGTGTAAAGTTGACCATTTTTATAGATGTCATGTGCAGGAGTGACAATTGGCATTAGTATGGAGATCATGTGTAGGATTGTCCATTTGTATGGAGATCATGTGTAGGATTGATCATTTCATGTGTAGGAGCGGCCAGTTGAATACTGTATAGAGATCATTTGAAGAAGTAGCCAGATGTATGGGGAGTATGTGAAGGAGTAGTCAGTTCTAGTCAGATCATTTAGAAGTGGCCAGTTCCTTAGAGATCACGTGTAGAAAGTTTGCCAGTTGTTTAAAGATGCTCCACCGCTGACAAATGGTATTTTTTCTCTATCAAAAAACAGCAGCAGACGATTGAGTAATTTTCATCTGTTACAAAAGTTACTTTACACCATTACTAACATTGAAATGTTTGAGCTTCTAAATTTACGTCAAGATAAAAATATTAAAAATTATTAACTGCAGCCCGAAAAAAATTCCATGGCACTATGTCCTATATGGAATGAAATACTGATTGATTATATCAGTGTCATTTATGCTCTGTCGGCGGTGGATCATCTTTAAAGATCTTGTGTACGAGTGGTAAGTTGAAGTGAGATCACGTATAAAAGTGGCCAATCGTATTGTTACCTACCTAGAACTGTGTTGGTAGGTTACAGAACCGCATACATGCTCAGCCGATACCATTTCTCATTGTGTGTTTCGACCCCTTATTCTCAAAATGGTCGTTCTCAGTGTTGATTCGTCACTGCTCGGTGGTGGGTTTCCAGCTACTGATGTCCTTCTTGTATCCACATTCCGCATAAAGATCTTTCTGCTGCCATGACCATTTTGTGTATCGCTGGCTGGGCTCACATTAGCTTTCCAGTTTGCTTAGCAAAAATTGAGAAAATGAGTCTGTTCTCTATAGCAAATAAGAACGATGTTGGAGCTCGTGTCAGTATGATTGGATATTGGGCGAGTGAAGGCAAACTTAAGTATTTTTTTCCTACGAATTAGGATGAATTTATTTTCGCAATTAGCCAGATAGATTCGCTTATAACCAAAATGCGAATGGATAGCGTGAGCACAGGAGCCTGGTTTTCTGGTTCTGCCCGACAGATCTAATGCAGATAACATTATCCACACAAACTTTACAGGGAAGCCTCTGCATGTAGTCTCAAATGGGTAGTTCAATGCCTCATACTTTGCTCCCTTTCTTTCGTGGGTTCCACAGTACCTTTCTTTCCATGGGACTGTTTGTTCGATGACAATAATCTTCTTTGTCCTTGGTTGGGACAATATCTGGAAAAGCTAATCTCAGGTCAATGTCCATATCCAGCTTTCAGTTTCCTTGTTTGACTGATCTCTCTTGTCTAGACTGACCTTGGTTGGGCGGTCTTTTTTCCTAAACGTCTCAAAGAACGTGGTTGTAGCTTCATGTATACCTCCTCTGTGCTATGATCACATGACAAGTGATAAAGAGTTCCTCTTTGTCGACACCGAGGGCAATCCGGTGTTTGCTGGTTTTGGTCATACAAATATCGTCAGAGAAACTGAAGTTGGAATTAAGGGTACTTCTATATCGCATAAATTATAACATACGTGGTCTGTATCCCACTTTGTTCAGGTCTCTTTTAACGCCTGTTACTCTGAATTATTCGGGTTTTTTCTTCTTCGCTACTAACATCGTTTTGACTGATATGGTCATTTAAAATCGACCTCCCATGTATGCGTGTGTGAGGTGCGTGTATGTTTTGGAATATTGCAGCATGTTCATTATGTGTCTGTAATAACGGGGTTCTTGTACTATTCATAGTCCTTGCCCACAGAAGTATGCTGACGAAGACGCAGAACAAAACAATCAACCAGGTCATATTATACTAACAACGGACAAACCAATCGTTCCACTCCCTTCTTGCTGAGGTTTAAGGCGAAGCAGAAACTACCACTTTTTATAGACTAAATGGTGTGTCTCGACCAGGGGACATAACCCAGATCCTTCCCCACCAAAGCGAACGCTCAGGGCCTCGATAGCCAAAAGTGAGGCGATGTCAAAGGGACGTTGAGAATTAAAATCAGAACTATTTCAATAAATGATCAGGAACAACTGTCATGTGATCTGATCATAAGATAGCACAATCGATTGACTGTCCTAAGAATACATGTACACCCTCTCATGGATTATGAATGATTATCATATCAACTAGATACAGTAAACAGTTTACACAATAAATGGTTTCTTAGTATTTTTTTCTCTTTCAGTCTTTTGCAGCAACAATAACACTGAACTACCTGTACATATTGGATATTAATCACTCTTAGATTATAAACATTTCTGAAAAGACCCTGAACAAAAGAGAGTTTGGTTTTCCAATGCAAATTGTATAGTCCAATCTGTCACAACGATTTGACATGAAAGATGTCGTGCGCTGATCTCAATACCAATAATGTCACCACCTTCTCTTAGCACTATTTGTTGTTGGTTTCTATTATGAAATGCCATGCATGGTTTAGCAAACTCGATAGCGAACAGTTACCTGATAAAGCGTACATTGACAAGGTATACACATATCTATTAGCAGTATGTTAAATTATGTAGTGCAATTTTATATGTGTTTGTGCCGTCATGTGCATGCATAATCACTTTCAGTGTGGTAGAACATAGAAAATTTGTCAATACAAAGGGACCCACTTTTCCTGTGTAAATTTGTCATCTTTAATATTGGATCTATAGCATTTAAGTGTAGATTTGTTTTGTTCTTTAAAATAGCTGCTTAAAAGGAAAAGACTGGAATATTAAATTGGTATATAAAAGAAATAATAGGTTGATTCTGGATGTTTAAAAGTCCTGAGCTATTATGTGGGGCGCAAGTTTGAATTCAATAAGCTTGTGTATCGCGTTATGTTCGCGACTCTGCTATGACAATGAATAGAACACAGCATATATTTTTATGATTGGGACTTATACACAGACCATATGAACCAATGCTTGTGAGCTGTAATTCCATGTGTACCGGGTCGTTGGCATTGTGAATGGTTTACTTTCATTGTCCGTGGTGTGACTGGACGGATATACTGATTTAGAATAAGTATTGAAAGTGAATCGTCTGCTCTTTTTCTGTATCTTCTTTTTTGTTTGCAGTTCGTTGTGTGAAACTCATTTTAAAGAGAACTTGTTTTGTCTAAGGTGTTGAAAGCGACTGAATTTGGTTTGATTGAAACTTCGTTTTTAGACTTGAGGATCCGTAACTTGGAGATATCTGCTTATCATTCGGGCCATTCATAGGTAAGTCAACATTGTTCCTTGTTAGTTTTGATAAATTACACTGTCTACCACAAACATTGGCGTTATTAGTTGTTTCAAACTCGTCACATTTGGTTGTTTCAAACTCGTCACATTTGTTTCGTGTTATGTACTGTTTTTGTTATGAATGTTTCCTAATTTTTATTTAAAATTTATATTTTCTGTTACGAAATTTCTAACAAAGTTTGTCGTCTCTAAAGCAATTTATTGTCAATTCAAGGGAAGAGGACTACATATTTCAGCGCAGCCATATTAGAGAATATTCTATACAAAATAAATTGCACGAGACGACGAAATATGATCGGTAATTAGTATGCATGCCTAAGAAATTAGGGAATGATTATTAAAATACAATGTACTCGTCGAAAAAGGCTCCGTAGCTGTTTCAACACGAAATTGGAACTGTAGTTATGAATTGCAAATTTCAAGGAAAATGTCGTCGAGTTTATTTCGAAATCATACACTGTATCAAATAGCGTGATAGCAGAGATAATCGATGTGGACGATAAGAGGAAGTTGTTTATTCTGTACACAGATCGGAGTCTGTGAAGGTATATCTTTGTCTAGGTAGAATGTGTGAGAAGCTGTTTGTTTTTGCATAATCTTTCCCCGGTTAAGGATGAACTCTATAGGAAAGGAGTTCCTATGCTTTATATGTGTTTTGTATGATTTTTTAGAAAGAGGCTTATTTGTCTCCTTTTCACAAAATTTTATAATATCACATTGCCAAATACATGTAGTACTGCCCGCTATATATGAGCTTAACTATAGGAACAAAGCAATGATATGCATGTGTTTCACATTTTCATTCGTCAATAGCCCATTTTCGTTTTGTCCAGCCTCTTCTAGATAAAAGTCACATTCTATTTTCTCGGGAAGGTAGATGTTTCTTAAATTGTTCAAACTTTTGATTTCCTACCACATTAGATCATCCAGTAGGCCATATTGACGAGTAATATCTTCGTTCATTAGTTTTCTTATGTTAAGTTTGATTTATATTTGTTTAACGTCCCATGCCAGTAACGCCAGTGTTCATACCACAGTTTTTTTAAGATAGAAGTTAAAGCTGGAGTTCCCGGAGAAAAAAACATTGAGACACCTTGGCCATTACCTGGCAATTTTTCAATGTTGGTTCCGAATTCTCAACCCTGAGGTAGATGACTAGTGATAGAAAGTCGGAAAACATAAACTGCTGCCGCCTCTGTCTTTGTGTTACGTAACATGTAAGACTATTGCATGTATATGTTATATCCCAATGTTATTTTAGCATCATTGTTTACCGTAATGTACGGCCAATACCAAATGTACACTGTACAATGTTCATGATATTCATCGGGGCTTAAGAAGTTTATTCAATATTCATTTAGTTAGAAGAAAGGTCACCCTGACCATCATTTGACTTTTTGTTTTGCTCAAATGATTATTGCTATTTTTCATATTTAGATTTATCTTAATGTTTAATGATTTTGTGCTTTTGGTTCTCACAGGATACCCATACAAGTACACAAAAACTTTTCAATTATCCCCAACTCTAGTGTGCCGTTGCCTTTTATATTTCATTTTGTGTTTTCTTTCCCACTTCGTGACGAGAAATTTACCACTTTCAGTGTTTGCCATAATCAAGAACTTTTTTTATTTGAAAGTGTATAGCAATATAACTTTTATTTTTGTTTACTTGTTTAATGATCAGCGGTGTTACGCGATGCCTGTTCCATTGAAGTCCTGATTTTAATGGATTGCATTTTCTATTATTTGCATTATTTTATTGTTTAGATAATACTGATACTCAAGTATGAAGTGATAGTTACAGGAGCTGTGTTGTCAATGACATTAAAACCCCCTCGTGTGTTAACAGAAGACATTTAAAGTGTGGATTGGTAACGACTTCGGAGAGCTGTAGCGGAAAGTGTATTACCTCTCCTGGGAGTTACTCTCTGAAGTTATTATTGGTGTCATACTGTCCGGTTTTACGACTGTGCTTTGTAAGCCTGTACATTAAAATCAAATAAAATGTCCACGTTTCACAAAGACTTCACACATACTTAACGGCACATCGGCCCAATATCCAATAACTAAGTTTGTATTTCACAGAGATAGTGAACTGGGAAGGTGGATCTCAGCAAATACATTTGTATTGATCCTTGCTCTTCACTACACAGAAAATTTAGTTCATTTTACACTCCCCTTCACCTGATAAATACATCACAGCAAATAAACATGTAGTAGTCAGTTCACTTTATATCTACACCTACCGGGATGACAAAAAGAGTATATGTCAATAGTGGCTGATTATTTCTACGCCATCGCAGTTGAACTTTTCAATGTAAATATAACAAGTAAAGATATAGTCCTACAGGTATCATATCATATTTCAAGGTCTACTTTTCTGCGTGATTTCTGAACTGGCGTGCAATATAAGTTTATAATTTATTTAGTACGCGGCGTCTCAATTACTCGGTGAAGACTACCGTGTTTGAACAAGCGTAGGCGAGACATTAATTTTATATATTAAAGTACGAGACTATTCATTAGTAAGGATGTATTCAGTAAACAAATCACATTCCTTGGAATGTATATCACAGGCGTGATTTCTTATGTTACATTGTCTGGTTTCACTCTTTATCATATATGCAATTATATGTGTGTGCTGTAATAAGATGCAGATTCGTATCAAATACCTAACGTAACCCCAATGTTATTTGGAAACATGTATCTGCTATCTATGCAGTTTATCCCATCCATGTTAATAGTTATCTGGGTTTTTTTAATGTAGAAGCCTTGTCAAAATAGAGATGATCACGAACAATTATCTCAAAAAGTTCATATTTGCAATGCAAGAATATGCCAATGTAGTAGATACCAGGTATGATAGCTATAGCAAATTCCCATGTCTGATCCAAACTCAAATATCAAATGAGTTATGAATATAACATTTTAATTTGTATAGAAACTTTTGTATAAAGTACACATTTAGCAGAACCAGATATTCCAATTGATTGTCGACTCTCGACTAAGAAATCTAGGTCCAGTTCTGATCAAATCAGAAAATATCAAATGATAATGATGAAGAAGTTGAAATGGAATCGACTTCATCATTAAGGTCTTCCCGAGATTTCAATTATTTATTCCGAATGTCTTTGCTTTCTTGCTGATAAGATAATTATGAATATTGTATAAGGTAATATTGGCCTATAGATCTCGTTTCCATACAAAATGATTCCATCTCCAATAAAATCTCTTAACCAATAAAACCAATCACCCGTCCGTCTACCAAGCATGAATATTGTTTTCAGGAAGTATTTTCTTTGAGACAGAAACAAAAGGGAGAAAATGTAATAGTGTTTGGACCATATATCAAAGTCCTCTCTTCCCATGTCCTCAACACTCATTAGTTCTTCTTAACTTGGTCCCCAGACAGGTTGACTTTTAAGCAAGGTTTCCATCACATCGAATTGTTGAAATCTATCACAGGTCTGCCTTCTATCTCAGTCCTCTAGTGTTTATTTTTAAACTCACCAGACAGACCCTCCATTTGATTTACTACATTGTATATTTGATATTCTTGGTAAAGGTTGTTCAATTTCAATTTATTTCATTTACGTGAAGTTGAAAATAGTATGAATTGCCTTGAGAAATCAAAAACCTTACTAGATAAGGAAGTCACTCAAATATGTAAATTTATTTAATGTTTAAATGAAAGTTCTTGAATTTCAACGAAAAAAACCTTCGTGTTGGCTATTAGATTCGCTAGTTTATAATTTGTTTTGTTTCTGAGGTAACAAAGAAGGCATGTATGAAAGATTAGATTCTTTATTTCCACTAATATGGAACCATGCTAGTTGACGTAAAAAAATATAAAGAAGGTATTTGTCACTGTGAAGTCACAATCGTATTATATGTATAGCAGATAAGAAGAACATCCACATGTACTGTGTCTCTGGTTCCAGGAAACACCGATCAATGCGCGATAATATCATAATAACTCAGCATTTTGTCAGGGCCGTTGTAAACGAAAGGGAATCTAGAGATAATTCCACATGCAATATGTCATTCATTATGCACATAATCGCTATGATATAATTTGCTATGCATAAGCAAATAAATAAACCTGTTATTTTAGTTACGATGTGGACAGAATCGATAGATTGACTACCCTTTGGTCGCTGCACAAGACACCAAGAGACTTGCCGTTGTATATTAGATTCCATACAGGTGTTCTTTTAATAATACATAAGCATCGATTATTGAACTTAACAACCGAAGCTGCTGTTATGATAGGGGATCAGCATGCATCGAGAATAATGAAAGCTAACATGATTTCTAAAGACTTATTTACATATAGTGTATATGGACCCATACATTGTAAGCTCAAGTTTTCTTTGAATCCAGAATTAATTCCAATGAAAACGAAATATTAATTCACATTTAGAAAAAAAAAGTATTCAGACATGACGTTATATTCAAATAAAGATAATGTATTGTTACATTGATAGTACATTTGAACTTAAAAGATACAGTATGTAGTAACTATGAACCAATATTTTTGGCAAATAAGTATTTACGTCATTCCCCTACCACTTGAGCACAATAGAAAGGGTGTCTTAACTCACAAACGTGGCCGTAATTGTTTAGCTATTCCAGTCACTTTTCACACATCAATAAAACTATCTTCGATATGCTTTGGTCTACTTTGAACAATGGTTTCTATATGCATTGCATATCAAATGTTTGGTTGCTTGAATCAAAAAGGTAAATTGATTCAGTGCCTGCTAGCGCCAGATAAAAAATTATATTGCAATGTTGATCCATGATTTTTGATGTTGTAGCACACTTGACTCTTAATATCACGATTAAACTAATATGCTAATATTGGACATCAATCTTTTTGAGATATGAGCATTTGAAGTCGAGTTTATTTTATTATAATTTTCAATGAATCAATGTCTGACAATCACCAATTGCAAAATGTTAAATAGCACAAAAATGTGAATGTTTCTTTTAAGACCGAGTTGTGAACAAGTAATTTAGTAAAACTGATCAAAGCATCGGCTATTATTAAGACTTGTTTTAACCCGGGAAGCTAATTTCTGGGTATAAATAAAAGAAAGATTTCTCCATGAATGAAATTAGTTATCTGGTTGTATATTCTATTAAAAGAATAAAACATGTGGGCATGTACATGAGGTTAAGTCTTCGTTTATCAACTTTTGGAACCTATAACTCAGAGTCGTGTTCCGAGACGTAAACGTGAATATAGAACACAAGCATACAAATGAAATTGTAACCCTACATCTATAAAAAGGAATAATTAGGTTGACGTAGATACCATATAAAGTAAATGGGGTGTAAACCGGACGTCAGGATTTTAACACAATTGCGTTAACATTGTAAACCGTTTCAAGGCTACAAGGGTAACGAGTATCTGTGATGTAATTGGTGCCAAGTTATAAACTATATATAACCTGTATCATGATCATATTACAGACATTTTAATTACATCCAGTCACTGTAAACTGTTCCAGATATCGATATAGCATGATAATATTTATTCTGCATCACTTAAGAAACATAGTTGGTTGTTGTCCCGAATTATCTGTTGTAAAAGTTGCTATGATGTTAATCTCACTATTTGTCTTACTTTAACATATATATTTATAATTCTGTTGTACAATGTACATCTTTTTTCAAGGTTTTAAACAAGTAAACCATATCCGTGGTATAATGTTTCAAGATTTATTGATAACCGTTTTGGGGTGGTGTCATTAGTAATACGAAGGTTGAAATTTCTACCTTGTCTGCAAACATGGCGTATTTTAAAACAAAGACGAGCCATTTTACAGTTTCTACTTCATGGCAATGTAAATACATGATACATATATATGACCTGTTCACTGATCATGCTCCATCTAGTACCTAGTAACATACAATAATCACTGAGAAATGACTCGCCTTTTCCCAACAGATACCTAAATTGGATTTCAGTAAATGGTAGCAAAAAGATGGGAGCAACTAATTTTATCTAGGCATGAGGCTATAACACCAGCACGACTTTCCCTTAATGATATTATTTATGATGCATCCATGTACCCCTGAATGGTTTCCTGTTCTCCATTGACGTTGCCATATATTTAAAATGATATTCATTTACGTAGCTTAGCTTATTAATGGTTTGTCTATGTCGTGTTTAGTTAAAAACATACCTTAGTCCAAAAGTCAAGCATTTTCTAATAATTTTGATATACATTGTACGTGCACGTTCCTAATCAGAGGCTTTTAATTATAATCATCTTCATAAAATAATCTTTCCACATTAGGCAGCTGTAAAGTACTTGACATATTAATTCGGTGATATTTTCTCCGGGTACACTAGTTTTCATCCACTGTCAAAACTTTTCATAGTAACAGTTTTTTTATATATAAATTGAAGCGTATTAAACGGAAAAAGGATGGCATTGGGAATTCTGTATAAAAAGCGATTAGGTTACAAGAAAAAAATAGCACTTGTAAATAATGTTAACATCTCGTTCCATAACCGCATTTTCAGAAAAATCATATACAGTCATTAATAACTGGATATTTTATAATAAAACCCAATGATGCCACGTCAAGTTTTTAAAGATATAGACCACACAACTAGTGAGCAATAGGCCCATTTCGTATGTGTGAATGCCATATGTTGCATAAATACAATAGGGATGGATGGTAGGATTTGTTACCAGGGTGCACCATTATCCGGATATAATAAAGGAAATGACGAAGGATTTCTTCGAGCGTGTTGCTGAACAAATCATCGATTTGCTATGTCATATACACCACAAGGTTAAAACGAGATGACTTCTTTTATGATAAAAGACCTTTATAATGTATATAACACTGTCCTGCTGGTCCTGATTATTTACTCATTCAGATAAGAAATTCAATGTTGCGCAATGATTTTTATTTCCGATGTGATGGTACGTCTTAAATTCTTCGTCAGTCTAAACCTAAGTGCGGTCTTTGTATTTGAAGGTGTAGTAGTTGCAAATGTTTGTTTTTGTGTATAATGAATATGTTTGTCAATTGAAATCGAGAAGAATACGTATACCATTGAGAAATACCACTCTATGTTAACACATTGAGTTTATTTTTATTGATTATTTTGGCTATACACCCATGCAAGGGCATACCATGTAATAATTAACATACAGTTCCCTGTCCAACTTGGTGTTGGCCTTAAAACCGAAGTGGACCAAAACTGTGAAATAAAATCTGATAGCAATATGAGTTGACTTCCTGTTCTCGAAATTCGCTATGTGACGTTAAGAAATGACTGAATATAGTGGGTTTTGGGTTAATTTTCAAGATTCTTTCCCTTAAATCATTTTGGTTTTATTAGTTTAACGTCCTATTAACAGCCAGGGTCATTTAAGAACGTGCCAGGTTTGTTAATAGAGGAAGCCGGAGTACCCGGAGAAAACCACCTATCAGCGGTCAGTACCTACCAACTGCCCCATATAGGAACTGCTTTTCTACTCTGATTTTTTTTATATATACAAATATACAATGTATTTAATTGTAAAGTAAAAATAACTAGTTTTTTATGTAAGCTACTTGCTTTGGTCATATTAAACGTTTAACGACGGTCGTGATTTCATGTTTGTTACGGTCGAGGGCTATCGAATTTGTTCAAATGTGTGTCACACATTATGAAAAGTATAATCAATAAATTCAGTGTTACTTAATCAGTTGTCAGAATTGATATTCATGTCTCAGATCAGTTAAATTATTTGTCGAGTAGATTACATTATGGCCGTTATCTTACGTATATTTACTTTCTGTAACAGTTGATTGGTCTATGATAATAAAGTCATTGATCAGAATTAACTATGCAACAAAAATAGAAAACACTGCTTATAGTTGACAAGGTTGTGTTGTTACCTTTTGTTCGGATGCTAGAAAGAAAAGAAATACATCAAACAAACCACGAAGACTCATTCAAAGAGGAGTTTTTCGTTTGAGTGTGTCTTTAAATTTAATGGTTACTTTAGTACCAAAAATGAGTTGCGCAGATTTGATTCATTTATTCTCAATTTACTTCATAAGAAACTAAGAAAGAATAATGTTACTTCAGTTACCAATTTCAATATAAAAAACGTGATGTAACTTTCAGATGAATGGTCTTTGTTGCTAATCACGACCTGCATGGATACCTGATTATTTCGAAAGACCACAATAAAAATGTCTGGTACCACTTCACTGCTAATGTATTTGTTCAAACATCACGCTTGGTGTGAATGAGTATTTGCCCTTTAACAAACCATACACCCATAAACTACTAATCTTTAGAATAAACGTTTAATTTATACGGATAATTAAGCCAAAGTTGACTAAGAGGTCGCGTACATGTGTGTTAAGATCTGGTCATACAACTGTTGTAAAAGGTCGTTTTAGAATCCGGACTGGCGTAAGACATATTTTGCCTCACCTTACCACAGAAACGGATTACTTACTGCTGTGTCCCTCTTGTTTTCAATTCATGCTAAAACCGTGACTATAATTTTGCACTTAGCATAGTCGTTTTAGAATTAGATCTGGCGTGAGGAAGATTTTTACCACACCTTAATATTGAAGCCGATTACTCTCTTATGAACTCGTGTTTTCATTTCATACTTAATCCGTGACTATTTTTTTTCCTGGTCAAGACGATACCTTTTTTTCCTCGGGCGAAGCATCTATACATTCATTGAAAAAATGAATCATTAAAGACAGTACTTCGTTCGGCAAAGTGTTGAAATTCTCATTATAAAATGAATCGAAGAAAATTGATGACACCTATTATAATGTGGCAATAAAGCAATTATCGAGTGATTCCCTTATTTTGCCGTATAAACGAAATTCGCCATAATTAATGGACACCTTGGGCCGAATTTATTAACTGATATGAAACTTAATGTTTAAGAACTTTCAGTGGCAGTGAATGTATCATTTTAGTAATCCTATTAGAATAATTGTTTTCATTGTTCAGGATAACCCCATTTAGCTTTATTCCGACAACCTGAAATCTCTTTAAAAGTTGCCAATATATTGTACTGATTTGAGTTTATTGGTAATATAATTCTTCTTTCAGCTCCGATGACAAAGATTATTTATCACTGTTATTGTACGTGATTTAGATTGTTCATCAATGATTTGAAGCATAAATAACAAATCTGACATTTAATCATAATGCGTTCTATATGCTAATTATTAAATACAGATTCATACGTATTGCTCATGTTTAGTGCATGCTGTAATTATTGTTCTGACACAATGACTATGTAATGTACCCATAATATTGAGAGTTATTGCATCGTTATTATGATGCAGGGAAGCAATAACGGTTTTTGTCAAGACCAAATTGCTTTTCGCTTATCCCTGTTTCAAAAATCTGAAAACGATTTTTATGATCGATGCGCTTTATTATCCGTTTGAGCCGTGCATCTTGGACTTTGTGGCGCACTTAAATCCAATGATTGTCTATTTATTCTGCAAACTTTCAAAGACATTCACTCGATAGGCGATAAGCAGGTCTTACCATTTGACATTTGAGTTTGGAATTCTTGCGCACCTTGCACCATAACACGGGCAATCAGTCCCATTCCAACACTCTGACTGCCATTAGGGATAAAATGCCACTGAGCCAAGTGAAGAATACCTAAAACTGGCCGTAAACCATGCATGCATGCCTCAGTTATCAATACTATAGCGCATTACAACCAAGCGATTTCTCAATTATTAATGTGTGAATATAACGCACCAACAATGACTTTGACGGTGATGGTAGTTTCTGATATATACCTGTGAACGGCATATGCATATGAGTATTAACCGTAACGAAAGGTAATGAGTTTTCACCGTACGTATTGTTTTATTGATAAAATGTCCCGATTGTTGAGCGTATAGATTTGCTAGATAAACGTCATTTCCTATATAGCTATTAGGCCGGCATCCACTTTAGCCAGCTCTGCACTTAACAAGTTTCATAATTGAAGGAGACGTTTGCGTCATTGTTTCCATTCATTCTCCAAGAATATCCTGTCGAGATTAACTGACGGAAGTATACCATCCAAACTGCACAAACCAACAATTTACCCAATGACATCTATGAAAGCACAATTTCTGTGTGAGCTTCACCGACAGGCTGAATATTAGCAGAGGCGATATACTTCATCTAGGTGATCGATGGTTTCCACAGGCACATATATACCTGTATACTTGTCACCTGCCATTGTTTGGGCTCCTGATATGAATATGTAGGGCCTATATCTAAGCATTAAGATCGATATCGTTTTATTTTGTTTTACATACCATTTATGTTCCTGCATCAATTTGCTTCCAATAAGCCACCAAGAGCTCTATGGGACACTTATCACACTAGAGTCAAAATGACCGATTTCGTTCCACCTGGAAACCATGTTTGTGCCTTCAGTTAACGGTGTTTCAAGGACGGACAGACGTTTCGGAAATAACTATCACAGAAAATATGCATTTATTCGTGAAACTGTGATAGATGGTACAAATCCTGTGGAAAAATTGTACTTTTAAAGGCACTGTTTTTAAATGTTGCCAAGTATACACAACGTATCAACGTGTGGGTAAGCATCTGCATCCTGTCTTCTACCTTTTTTTTAATTCCTTTGACAGAATTATTTTAAAGATTGTTAATGTTAAAAATCATATATTTTCATTGATTAAAATTGATCTTAATCCGAAATATATTTAAAACGTTTGAATGACTTAGTAGAAATACTGATTTGTCGGAAATTGTTTGACGATTAAGGATTTTCTGAAATATGAAGTTCAATGTGTGACATTTTAAATTTCGGTACATTTGTATTTCCTTGATTATATGTACAATTGTCTGATTTTTTGTGGTATTTCCTGAATTCTATATTTACTAACGATGTAAAGTAATTTTACTATTGCAATTGAGTGATATTAACTATTGACGAATAGATATTTCATTACTATGGAATATTATGTATCCCTCGTTGGTATGTACAGTAGCCATGGATGACAGAAATTCTTTGTTCCACCCCCGACATACCGATGCCATCGCATGCCGCTACAGCGGTTGAGAGCACCTGTAATGGCGCTTGTCAATCAGCAGTACAAATCAATGAACAAATGAGTTCTCTTTTTTATTTCCATCTATGCGACATTCTATTGCATTTATCTGATGTAATTAGCTAGATCACTCTGTCGTGTGGTCAACCATCATTCATTGATGTCTAACAATAGTGATTTCTGGTAAATAATTCATTTAATTAGAGTCTTAATGCCCTTGCCCGTTTTCGCGTTGCGGTAAATATTTTCTTTACATATGGAATAATTTAGTTTTTAACAATACAATGTTAAAGTTCTTTTGACACATTGCATCTCAATGTTTTATTTATGAAGGCACGACATATAGTCGATGTACATACCAGAACTATTTAAGGGAAGAACTGATAATTCTGGCATCTCTGTCAAATATTGCTTTCAAGAACAAGAGGCCCATGGGCCTTAACGGTCACCCGAGTTCAGATACAGAATGAAACAAAGACATGCATATAAACACTAAATATTGGCCCATCAGGCCCTTGAAGTCGGTCAGTGATTTTATAAATTTGACTTTTTAATCTATGAAGATTATTTGGTTCCATCAAATCTGTGGATTCAGAAGAAAGATTTTTGAAATGTTATTCATTTTGACCCATTTTGGCCCCACCCCTCTGGCCCCTGGGGGGTCGGCCAGGACCAATATGGATATGATGTTAAAATGATATCTCAGGCTAATAATTCTAACCCAGATTGACTAATTTCCTATGAAAACTAAGCAAATAATGGTCCTAAATATGTTTTACCTATATAAACTATAGTAAATTTGACCCCCTCCCCAGGGGAAAATCGGAGATCCCAGGGCCATAAAATTCACATTTTTTTTGTAAAGGGCCTTAAGTCCTTCCGATTTATCAAGAGTATCTGGTGTCATCAAATCAGTGAATTCAAAAAGAAGATTTTTGAAATAACCATTTTGACCCCTTTTGGCTCCGCCCCTCTGCCCCCTTGGGGTTGGCCATGACCAATAGGGATATGATGTTAAAATGCTATTTCAGGCTAATAATTCTAACCCAGTTTGACTAATTTCCTATGAAAAATAGGCAAATAATGTTCATAAATGTGTTTTTCCTATATACACTAAAATAAACTTGACCCCCTCCCCCGGGGGAAACATGAGACTTCAGGGTCATATAATTCACAATTTTTGTAAAGGACTTTAAGATCTTTCCATATATGTAGAGTATTTGATTCTACCAGTTCCAGAATTTCAGAAGAAGATTTTTGAAGTTTTAGCCTATTTGACCCGTTTTGACCCCGCCCCTAAGGCCCCTGGGGATCAGTCATGGAAAATTTGGTAATAAGATTCAATGGCCATCACATAGGGGTAATTCTGACTACAATTGCCTAATTTCCTATTATGATGACTAGATAATGCTCAAAAATGTGTTTTCCCTATATAAACTATAGTAAACTTAACTCCCTCCCCAGGGGGAAACATGAGACCCAAGGGTCATATAATTCACAATTTTCATAAAACACATTAAGACCTGTCAATCTATGACGAGTATTGGATTCTACAATTTCCAGTATTCAAGAAGAAGATTTTTAAAGTTTTAGCCTATTTGCCCCTTTTGGCTCCGCCCCTCTGCCCCGAGGGGGTTGACCAGGACCAATATAGATATGATATTAATATGTTATCTCAGGCTAATAATTCCAAGCAAGTTTGACTCACTTCCTATGAAAATTGAGCAAAAAATGCTCATAAATGTGTTTTCCCTATATAAACTATAATTAACTTAACCCCCTCCCCAGGGGGAAACCTGAGACCCCAGGGTCATATCATATACATTTTTTGTAAAGGACCTCAAGACCTTTCCATCTATGAAGAGTATGTGATTCTACCAGTTCCAGAATTTCGAAAGAAGATTTTTGAAGTTATAGCCTATTTGACCAATTTGACCCCGCCCCTAAAGCCCCTGGGGGTCAGTCAGGGAAAATTGGTTAATAGGATTCAATGGCCATCACATACTGATAATTCTGACAATATTTGACTCATTTCCTGTTACAAATGATCAAATAATACTCAAAAATGTGTTTTCCCTATATAAACTATAGTAAACTTAACCCCTTCCCCAGGGGGAAACCTGAGACCCAAGGGTCATATTATTCACAATCTTTGTAAAGGACCTTAGGACCTTTCTATCTATGAAGAGTATTTAATTCCATCACATCTGTGAGTGGAGAAGAAGATTTTTGAAATTTTAGTCATTTTTACCCTTTTTGGCCCCTCCCATAGCTCCCTGGGGGGTGGGGACCATATAATTTACAATTTGATTGGCCTTATGCCTTAGAAGGTTTGTGCAAAATTTTATTGAAATTGCTTCAGCAGTTTTGGAGAAGAAGTCGAAAATGTAAATTGTTTACGGAAATACGACGCACGACGGACGACGCACGACGACGGACAAAAAGCGATTTAGAAAAGGTCACTTGAGACTTCGTCTCAGGCGACCTAAAATGAATTTCTGTACACAAAAGGTAGCACATCAGCAAAATTATCACTGCTGAATACTTTCCTGCAGTTCATATTGAAACATCGCACCAATGTTTTAGTAAGATTAACTAGAGAAAAGTCAGTGTAATGGCTTTGATAATGCAAAATGGTACATTGAAATTCAGTCCAAGGGGATTATGATGATGATGATAATGATAATGAGGATAACGATGGTGATGATGATGATGATGATGATGATGACCATGATAGTGATGATGTGGACGAGGAATAGAGGATAATGACGATGACAATCATGATATCATCGACTTAAAACTTTCCAACGATCTTAAGGCATTATAATTTTAATAAAGTTAATACCGTGTAATATAACCATCAGTAATTTATTCCATCTACATTAATCTGCATTCTGTCAATTATTGTGACAAATGTGAGTTAAAATTAATACCTTAATATCGTGATATCGAGAAAGACGTATTGGTCTTTTTATTTTATATCTTTTTAACGTTGACTGAAAATATGAATCCTATTAAACTCTTTTATTTATAGACGTATCAAATGTCAGACGTTCTTTCTTTAGCATATTAAGCACTTATCAGTAGCTATGCCTCGTCACACGAATCTAATGTGGCTAAAGGGATATTATAGATGTCTTACACTGACTTACATGTACAATGTAGATCATTTGGTTTACAGAGACTAAACCTAAAAAGGAACTCGAACGTATCGAGGGTGGAGTACGTCACTTTAAATCTTTAAACCCCATATCATAATCGCTCGTCCTTGTTCTACATATCTGAATAGATCATTACCAAAAATCTTTTAAAAAGATCATTTCGTCTGAGTGTCCGCCTTCTAATGTCGCATATTTTAGACACATGTACATGTTAGACTGGTGCCATTTTTGTCTCTTTAACCTTAATAAGTTCTCACCTAGTGGAACATTGCCACGCGGGTGGATACGAGAAGTATTATGGATTGTTTACCCTAGAAGCAAGTTCAAGTGAGAGAGTACTTATACGCTACCTATATATTTTATTGATTGATACACCTTATTTCAAAACACTTACCTGTTTTTGTGAAATTTGTTCTCACCTCGAACTCCGTGCTTTACATGAACTGAGATGAATTGAAATCACTTCATTCATTATACTTTATTTGTACTGCCTATTATACATGAGATCCATAATTATTTTAATCAAACTTGTAATATTATCATATTTTAATTATTGTTAATTTGAAATATGTTGTATCTATTGCTGTCAGTGTATGTTACAAATCACATTGAAAGAAATATTACTTTGATCAAAAGTCAAAGTGCGTTTAAAAGGGTATTTAAATGCCCCGCTATTTACTTTTGTACTTTTAGACTTACTTTGTAAGGAAGGTATTAGTTTTACGTTTTTTGTTTGGGGTCAAATATCTTTTTGTCTTTCCCTGAAAAAATACACCGTTTTGCTCACAAACACACTATGACGTAACAGCGAATACCTCCTCAAGAGCAAATGAGATTGTTGTACGCAGTGAATGCGGAGTTAGTTTTTCTTGGCACCTTTCGTTCAAATCTCAATTTAACAATAGCTTACCCTTAATGTCAACTTTACTTTTCTACTCATGATAAATGGTGAGCAAGACAATTATATGAAGTTCAAAACATGAGGACTACACATGTAATTTGTTGTTGAAATATGCATTTTCACTCACTGGAATGTAAAAAATGAAACATCTCAGCCGTGTCATGCAGGCGTAACATTTATTACTCAATACGAATCATATTAAACTACGTTCTATGACTTCAACAGCATGTAGCCCGAACAACCCTCATCCAAACTATTCACCAATGTCCCTATGATAATGTGTATTACGATGTTTACTGTCGTTTAACGACACTTTAAATTCTGAAAGTTTAACCATTAGGAATGTGTGTTTCATATGATAAATATTGATAAATACCATGTTTTACATATTTCCATTACATATCACAGACAATGCTTTTTTCTCTCTGATATGGCGAATAAATATACTAATATACGGCGGGTTATCTTTAGAGCATTTTCAATATTTTCAACATAAATGAATTGACGAAAAAGACATGATATCTTGAATGCTTATCACATTTAAGATAGTTACTAAACAATCTCTAAAGCATCTAGGCTTATTATTTGTAAATCGGAAGAAAATGAGCCTTCACTTATTTTTGCTCTCTTTTAATCAATTTAGAGATTGAATTTTTCTATCGTAATCAGGTCGGTATTCTTTGTTACGCTTTAACGCAAGAAGGATTTTAGTTTGAAAAATAATTGAACTCTCTGTAGGCATTATTATTCCATACTGTTCGCTATTTCAGATCGTACGTAAATAGTGTGAAACCTTCTTTGTTAGTTTGTTTTGTTCTGTTTATTCAGCTTTATTAACCAGCTATGTACTGGGAATGAACTTTTCTGATAGTCGATTCGTCGTAACTCTGTGGAATCGATTATAAAGAATAGCATACGTCATTCGACCGTCTGGAATAGAGGTGACTAGAATCTACTTATGGGTCCCTGAGAGGATATCCATGTCTACCTATGTAGCCTGATCTATCGTAAGCCCTAACTATATGTATGCGATTTATATACAGTTACTGGAATCAAATGACGTTCTTATTTACTTTCCCTGGTCCCATTGTCACTTATTGTCTTCCACGACTCCATATCTTATTTATTCTTAACGAAGGAAACGTGCAGTGATTGAGAAACAAAAAGATCAACTTTATGTGCTCATAGCACTTTTTTGAATTCCAAAAATAGTAATCGAATGTAAGGCAAAGATTGCTGTTTTTGCACCTTGCAATTTCCTTCAGTACATTATATAAAAACTCGAAAGATCAGTCACATATATATTCCATATAACTGAAGTAGTATCGAAACCAACTTGCGTAGGGAAAACAGTTATACATTGTTTTCTAGGATTATTCGTCCTGGAACTACATTATCGAACTCATTTTAAAAGTACAGGAAAAAAATGTCCGTTGTTTTGTATAACCTAATTAAAATTGGTCCCTTATCTACTAGACTGGTTTAGTGACGTTCTGTGCAATTTCTACAATTATGCTAATGGGCACGGTATAGATTTCAGAACGTTGAATAATCTGTTGTTGTTTTCTCCTGAAAGATGCAATTTGCAAGCGCTTTCACGATTAGGAATTTACCTGACATACAACAGCACGTCCTGGATCAGGCCTCTGTCATCTGAACCACAAAAGACATTGCCCAGACCTTTCAACGCTTCGATTAGCATGACATACATCACTCAGACTATTGGCGATACTATCTCCCGCTTCAGTCTCTTCAGCTAATTGCATGATAGCTTTATTTCCTTGTAACTCAACGATTTTCCTATAAATGAGTACGAACGTGACGCTCTGGTGCAATATCTCCGAGGAAAACGTCTGTTCTGTATTACTTTCCAAATTGTCTCCCTATCGTTATCTTTTCTGGTTAGATCCCACATAATATATGCAAAACCACTATGACATTGAGATCAGACTACAAGCATTTCCAGACGACTGGAACAGATCTGAGTAGATTAAGTAAAAATGTCACACAATGTATACGACTTGTGATGAAATCATAAAATAAAACCACTGTATGAAAACCAGGATTTGAATTACCTTTGCCCGTACGTTTATATTTATGAAGTGCACAATTATCGTTAATTCTGTATAAATTAATAATTTGCATGCTCGAAGGCGAAACATTACACCAATTTTGAACATTCGACAGCAAGGATTCAATTGATAATTTGAGCGACTCTGAACTTAGAAAACGTTCATTTGACAGTTTGTTGAATTTGTTCAAATTACATTAAATCGGTTATTATTCGATACATAGTCACTTTATTTTGGCGCTTTCAACCTACTCCATTGATCCACTATATCTGAACGTGCCATAGTAACATTACCTCTTACAATATGAAGAAATGTCTATGCATAATTCATTACTCAAAAGATTCAATCATGTATATCAACATAACCATTATAGCGCGACTGAATGTTCTCTCTATCCTCTGGGCGCGTTCGATTAACATTGATGTATCGTCGGTGTAGACATTCATTACATATATCTGTATATCGAGCTCTTTAACACTGATTCGGTTGAATGATTTGTCTATTTACATGTAAAATAACATTTATCCTATTTCTCGATGTTCGTATAAATCCTGCTTTTTCTGACTATGAATTTTCCACTTTTTTATTTTATGAAGATTTTGCTTTGTGGTTTTACAGGTACAGTAAAACACTGTTGTAACGAACCTCTTGGTTATAGGCATAGTTCTCATTTAATAAGAAACATTTAATAAGGACTTTGTTGGGGAATGACAATTATTACGCTAAAACCACGAATGTGTTGTGAGCGCGTTCGTTATAAAAATGTTTTTACTGTAATAAGCATATTATGAATTTAAAATTACTTTATTAGGTATATTGATTATATTATAAGTCGATTTTCATAAACATCTCAAAAAGTCATTTGAAAAGTAATTCCATAGTATTTCACTTGATAAACAGATTACATGTACACTATGTTTAGAAAGATATGTTAAGATGAATTACTCTCAAAAGGAATATGCCTGATAATGATTACTTTTCACTTAGTATGAACAGATTTCTTCAAAGAAGAAGTTGTTTAGAATGAAATTATCTTACACTGTCTCCTGTGAGTTTTTCTCATCCGTTTAATAGTACTACTTAGGCCTAAGTATGATATTGACAATTTACTATGATAAGTTAACGCTATTCTTGACGAAACATAAACCCATTACCAAGATAGTGTCCACGGCACATATTGTGCTCCATAGATTCAATTAACAGAACTACTGTCATAAATTGATTTTCGTTTTATGGCTTTAATATACGGTTGTAGATCGCGGAAAGATCCCCATGAGTCTTTGTCACAATCATACTGTACATACTGCGGGCTTTGTTGTCGGTACATATGATCCATCGCCCCGCAGCCCGTGTAGAATTAAGCAAGATAAACTTTGGCATTGTTTTGAATCAAGTAGGCTTATCGAACATATGTATAATACAAATCTCGCACACTTTATGATTCTATCTATTCTTTGTGTAACGGGCAGACGCACATGCTTACTGGACGGTGTGACGATGACAAATTTAATTAAAACGTTCAAGTTGGCTGATTGATCTTGGAGTATATACTTACTGAACGATATCTTTATCTGACCAAATCGAAGGACTATTATCGACTTCATGACGTCAATAACCATATACTGAACATGTAGGACAATATGGACTTGCAATGGTTGTTTTGTAACTTGAAAATAAGGCAGATACATGTTACCTTTCCATTGGAGTCCCTTGTGACTTATGCTGCCCCACTCACCCACTCATTCAGAACTGTATTGCTTGCATCGACTGATATGGGTATTATGTTCATGCATTTTGTTATTATGACATATTGCGAAATGATTTCCTCTAATTTTTTCACCATAATTTAACCTAGAATTGATTGTTTAAGCATCTACTGTATAGATGCATCTCTTAGTTTAAGAGGTTTTGAAATTCGGTCGTTTGCTTTATTCACCTAAAATTGTTAAAAAGTTTTCACGTCTGAAATATATAGTGTATTAAGTTTTTTTACTATCATACTTTTTTTTATCATTAAGAAAACCAGTTTTGAAAAAAAAATCATCTTTTCATTTTAGTACATCAAATGTGTTCTTCCAAATGAACAGGACTGATTTTTGAATAAGTTTAACTTAACAAGTAAAAAAGAACCATGAGAAAGCGCTAGGGCGGAAAAAACTGTTTTATAGTTGTGTTTTCGTTTTATATATATATTCATATTAGTATTTAGTTGTGTAGTAAGAAGAAGACCAGAATAGAATATGAATGATGTCCAATCCTATTGACATTTACTGTTTTAACAATGAAATATTAATATTTGGAAATTGAAAATGAAGTTATGTGGTAAACGTACATTAGATATGAAATAATAATAACAGTCAGCTGACCCGACTTCATCATATGTCTCACACGAGGGAAGCCATCTTAAAGACCGTAGTTGCTGATAGGACGTTAATAAGACTAAAACCAAATATTACATTGATTTAACCTGATGAGTGATGCGTCTAGTATAATTAATAGTTAACAACGTATTAATCCAGGTCTTTGTTTAACGTTTTGTATACATTTCTATTATTCATGTTGCGTGACCAGACAGAGGTTACCTTCTGACTATCAGAGTAGGAGACCTATAGAACACACATGGCCATCAAATGATTATTTTTATACAAATTAACCAATTAATATATTTATAGTAATAAAGAACGAGTATTGTTCAACTCGACTTAGATACACATTTATTTGAAGGAATTTCAATGATGTGTTTTAACAATTTGATTTTTAACTGAATATATAGTACACATGTATATGTGGGATAGCGTTGCCTGAGAGGTTAAGGTATTTCTAATATATTCCAGTAGTTCTCTGGATCACGAGATTCATGTGCACGTGGAACAGTTACTGGGTACTAGCCACTGGGTGCACGTATGGCAGTTACTGCAAAACCTATTCGGAGAGTAGTTTTTGCTCCTGATCTCCTGCTTTCAACGCAACTAAAAGACAGATGTCCGTAACTCAACAACAACAAACCATAACTAGCAAGCGTTAAGATCACTTGTAACGAACAGATGTGGGTGTACAACTCGCAGCTCGATTTAAGGACAACCAGGAATAGCCATTAAGAAACAGATTATGGACACTGTCTGCTGGAATAAAATCATAATCCTATTTCTTTTTAGGTTAAAGAACTTTAAAAAATAAGTATATCGCTGGCTCTCCGCATGAGAATGCGATTGATGTAATCCGCGGATATATTTATGGAAACATTTATATAGTCTCGCATGTTAATGGCAGTTAAATTATTGGTGGAAATAGTATCGTTAATTGTTCAATTAAAAGTCGACCTCTGTGCTATATAGTTGTTCCAAACATTGATATTTGAAACACAATACAGTATTGTTGATGACAATACACCTATTAAATGATTCCATTCTTGCCCAGGGCGGAGCACTCCGTGATCAGGCTTGCTCTGAGGGGAAAAAACCTTTCAATCGAGGGACACAGCACTACCTGAGTTTGAGTAAGGCCTGGGTCAATATCATTATTGGTGTGTCGGGCCATAGAGTTCCTATCGTGTTGATCTATGCACCTGAGATCGATCATGTTGATAATCGTAGAGGAGGTCTTTGTGGTTGCTCTGATCATTGCCTGAACTCTAGTTAGTCCGATACAGTGTTATTTAATTGTTTCAATGAGCTCGCCATTAGCGCTGTCCTCCCACCACGAATTCTCATAAGTTATCTAATAACTTCCAGCTATGCATCACTGATATACAAATGTTCCGCCGTTGTCTTGTTCATGGCTATTTACCGGAATTTTACCAATAGCTCGTGATGTTTATTCAGAAGACATATGTGGATGCTCCCATGGGGCTCTTGATGATCATTAGACCAAATGCTTCCAGCACAGAATAGTTATCGTCTAGCACTACCCTTTCTGTATTGATTATAATGCATTTTTATTGTGCATCACAATACCATTACGAAGTTATACCATAGTGTTTCTGTACCCAGAACTTCCGGATTTCTTTTATAATTGACCCAGTATTTCCAATACAGAAGAAATTCCATCAAATGTCGATTTGATACATTTCTTACTGCTGTGACATTTTCTCGTGAAATACAGTTTGACAGTATATTTATTGTACTTAACGTTTTTAGTTATAGCACAATATACAAATGGTCGATCATAATGTTGAAAATGAATGTGCATAAAAATGTGCATTCGTTAGCAATACATGAAATATTCTAAACTAGTATATAGATCTATTGTTTCTATCCACATGACAATATTTCAACGCCTTAACTAGACCAGACCAAATCGTATGTCAGTGAGAGATTTTGATTGAACAATGCGTAAGATTAAAAAAAAGAATTGTTTTCTGCAGTACTAAAGGTAAAATTTTCTTCACAGGGGTGACAGCTATATATTCAGATAGATTTACATGGTAAGTGTTAATAAAGGGGTATTTTCTTTATATATGTAGTTTTGTATAGCGCTGTTAAGAATTTATGTGCATAATTCCCTTTCATAAGCGTTGTTATAAACCGAGATAGTGCTTAGAGTATAATAATTTTTATGACTTTAGTCCTTCGTGAACTCCGGGTCACATTAAGTGAAAGTGGTTTCTGCTACACGAAAGGCTATAGAGCTTTCTGGATTGTTATGTAACTGGTTTAAATGTCATAATGTACCATTGACTTAGGAGGTCAATATACATGTTTATGCATTGTACGTAGCTAAGTGAAAATATATAAAGATTGACCTGGTCAGGTTTATGTAAAATGTAAACGTATTATTCTTACAATTTGACCGTAAAACGCGTTAATTGAACTTGTTTTGAACTCTCATCAGTCCAACATCATTGGAAAGCCATATTTGTCTTATATAGATATATGGTAATATTTACATAAATGGTTAAAAGTTACTGTTAAGTCAATCTGATTAAAATCAGCTGTTTGGTACTCCGCTTACTTCGTGGTCCGTTACAGTATGTAGCGGAGTATCAAACAGCTGATTTTAATCAGATTGTCTCAGCGGAGTATCAAACAGCTGATTTTAATCAGATTGCTGTTGAGTCTTTCTTTGAGAAGGTTAACTGGAATTCCCTTTATCAGTCATGCTATTCCTGATCACTGTTGCAACTTAAGGAATGATAAATAAAATCCATGAAATTGTCAAGAAAATGAATGCTTTAGCATCGCTGACAAACTGGATAGACACCGAAGGGACTAAGTTGAAATTAATATCCGCCAAAACGAAGTCTCATGTGACATATTCTAATCGCCTTTTGTCCGTCATCGTCCGTCGTACGACGATAAACAATTTACATTTTCGACTTCTTCTCAATGAAATGTTGCACGAAAATTTTAAGGTATAAGGCCAACCAAAATAGTGAATTAAATGGTCCCTATCCCCCAGGAGGCTGTGGGAGGGGTCAAAAGGGGTAAAATCCACTAAAATTTAAAAAAAATCTTCTCCACTCACAGATGTGGTAGAATCAAATACTCTTCATATATAGAAAGGTTTTAAGGTCCTTTATAGAAATTGTGAATTATATGACCCCGAGGTTTCCCCCGGGGAGGGGTTCAAATTTACTATAGTTTATAAAGGTAAAAACACATTTATGATCATTATTTGCACAATTTTCATAGGAAATGAGTCAAACTGGATCAGAATCATTAGCCAAGGATAGTATTTTAACATCACATCCATATTAAATTTCAAAACATCTGAATTCACAGATTTGATGGAACCAAATTACTCTTCATAGATTATAAAGTCAAACTTATAAAATCACTGGCTAACTTCAAGGGCCTGATGAGCCAATGTATAATGTTTAAATATCTTTGTATTTCATTCTGTATCCTAACTCAGGTGACCGTTAATGCCCTTGGGCCTCCTGTTGTTAATTAAGCCTCAGTGTACTTCATTTCAAATTCAGTAATATTTTAAGACACCCGACGTCAAATATAGTGGGTCAAATTATAATTCATAAAAAATGTAATTTTTATTGAACTTCCCTACCAAATTTATTGAAAACTGAATAAATTATTAGCAACGATTTCATAACGAACAGGCTTAACTGTTATTGATTTTTAGGGAATAATTCGGACCAAGTACTAGTAGTAATGTAATTCTTGAATATTATAACCAAAATGAAGGCACTGTGTTTGCGATTAGATTCCGGATTAACTAGATTCTATAAGTGTATGTTATAAAGCTTGTTTCAGACATACTCTGTGGGTATTGTTTGATTGAAAGAGGTATACGCTTTCGCCGGAAACGCCTGGAATCGGATGTCTAAATGATAGTTGATCCTGGTGTCGGGCACCATTGATCAATACCTGATATATAATAGTTGAGTTTTACATGTGCCCATTGTTGGTTTAGCTTATATTATTTATTTTACCCAACACACAAACCTGCCATCGTTGTTGGGTCCGGGTAGGTCGATCATGTAGAACAGGCTATACTCGGATGGCATTGTAGATTAGTATATATATATATACCCATAGTGTCCTGTGTAACGCTGAAAATCGAAGACTTATTTGGCTGGAACATTGAGCTGTAGATGTGAACAGCGGAACAAACAAAACGGGACGCTGAGTACATTCTCTATTGCTAGACTAGATCTCTCTCGGGTATTGAACACATTCTTTTATCCTCTCTAGGGTATGGTACATATTCTTTTAACGTAGACACCAAGGGCAATATCCCTCTGTTCGATTTGGTCATCAGCATTAAAACTGTCATTGCATGTCTGATAAAACGGAAGGCTAGTGGTAAGTTTTGTTACCGATAATTATACATATACCATCAACGTGTGCATAAATCTATTGCTGATGATAACATTCAATAGCCAGATTCTATTTTTCAGTTTTAAATCAAAATGTTTATGCCCAAGTAATGAGAGCAATGCATTTCTAACGATTGCATCAGGCATAATTGTGAAAAGAAGAGTAAACGTATGTAGTATTGCAGAATGTCGAAACAACTATGGTATATGCATTTCGATTTATAAAAAAAGTTGCTGAAATCCTAAGGAAAAAATTATTGAAGTGTATGGAATTTATGTTCAAAATACACATTTGTATTCATGGAGCAAGGTTGCACTTGCTGTGTCCCAATATCTGATGGGTTGCATTTTTCTGATAGTCAGAAAGTAAACAATTCTATTTACAACATTGAAATACCCCCAAGGCTTTCTAAACGTGGAAGTGAAGATTATTTATTAAAATGTCTAGACCCTAATGCGAGTTATGCATAGCAACATTCTACATTCCTTTCTACTTGCTATGAAAGGCTACAAAAGAATGATTGGAGATTGGCGATCGACTTCTCAGGCAAGGTCTGTATCAAGTACGCAGTGCATGTGGAATCAGTGCGCGAGTTGACATATAAAGAATATCTTAAAATGGATTAAAAATAAACAGGTTTGTGTTGGAGGTAATTGGCAGATAGGCACTAAGCTGGAGTTATTGTATTTTAATAGCCATATAGAATTCAACAAATACAAGACAAGAAATACTCCAGTCTGTCGTGAGCGTGGAACAAATTTTCATATTTGTACCAACTATATGATTTATGTACACGCTAACATGCACCAGAAAGCCCATTGAGTTCCTTTGTCTGAGGAATCTTGAACTTCATTTCGATTTTCTTTTCAAAACAACAGCGGAAAGTCGACCAAGTCTCGTATCAGCTATGCACATCAGAAACGCCATATACTTTGTAAGCAGGTCCAGTTTGCTTATTTCTCGGCGAGCTGGATCCTGCTTACTGTGCACTTTTATTTGAAAATTTTTACGATAAAAGGAAACGTTGCGTGCTTAATGAGATGAACCCCGATGACAGGTCAGCACATCGAACAGATTACTGTGCTATTTTGCTGATTACATTCGCGTCATTAAGCCAGATTAACTGATAGAATTCCTGAATGCAATGACGGGTAATTTTGTGAGATACTCAAAAAAATTGTCACACTGTAGACAAGTGATTTGTAATGTTCCGACAACCTGTCTATGGTGGAGAAATAAAAATGAATATGCTTTTATACGTGTCTGTATCATCAGACATAGTAAAATATTAAGGTACATTCATAGTCAAACTTATTGATTTCTCAAATAGTATGGATAGATATTTTAAGTCATATAATATTATGATAATGAATGACCAATATATAAAAGCGCCGTTTGGAGTGTGTATTTATAGAAACATTCACGATGGCCTTGAAATCGGGATTGATACTACTCTCGATTTTTTATCACACACAAAAAAACAAACAAAAATCAAATAACAAATAAACAAACAAACAAACAAAAACACAAAATTCCTCATGAATGTAATTTACATAATATTGAATAATCGATATTCAAACTCGCGTTTTAATACACTCTAATGCGGATGACGAAGTAGAAAACGCTTTCTCTTAGGGCATGTCTGATTCTATTCGGGAGTACCTTATTATATTCGTGAGTACATGATAATATTCGGGAGTATCTTATATTATACGGGAGTACCTTACTATATTCGGGAGAATCGTATTCTATTCAGGAGTGCATGTATCTATTCGGGAGTACTGGATCATGTTCTAAATACAATTTATAATGAATTGCCTAGTTTTATCTGTGTATGTTGTATTCGTGAAATCGATGCTATGTCAGAGTATGGATACTGTGCGTATTACAATTGATGTTTTTATTAAACAGGAAATTGTCTAAGTGCATTCCATTGCATAAAAAGACAATGATAAATTGAAAGAATAAGTGATCGATTTATTAACTACTATCATATCAAACAGTAACGACGTTATTACTTCAACAATGTGAGAGATGAAAAAAAGACAATCGCTACCACAATGCCCAAGGTTTAACAAAGGGAGTATTATTACGGTATAACATATTTATCTCCCTTTGACATATGTTTACCTCCCTTTAATACCGTTGACAATATAACGATAAATTTGACCTGTATTATTATGTATTAGAGGCCACGGGATATACTTATGTAACAGAGATTTGATTGACATCTTAAAGCGAACAAGTCCAGGTCTAATCCATGGACTCTTTATCCCAATGTAGGGTGTACAATCGGATTATCCCCGATTAGTAGTACTGGTACAATTCCCTCTTTTATTAATTAATACCTTATAATTATACAATAGGAAAAAAACACAAAACACGGGTTTAAACTTAAATAAAACATTATCGCTGTCCTTTTACAAAAATGTTAACATAAATATCTCTGAATATCGGTGTTATTTAAGCGATGTCTTTTTTTGTTTGTTTGTTTGTTTGTTATTTTTTTTTTTTGTTTTTTTTTTTTTTTTGATATGCTGCACATTATCTAAAATTGCACTTGATACAATGAATATAGTGCTTGCTAACCTTAGAGTTACAGACAAATTTCAATTATTCATTATGATGCAAGCATATATTATTCAACATTTTAGCATGTATAAAGCTTAGTATAACGCGGGAAAAATAGTTTATATTTATTTTAGTATCATTGTTGGAGACCCATTGTTGATTGCATAACGCCGAGCTGCACTGGTCACAGCGAAAGTGACAAGTGGAGCGTAGCAATAAAGAAATGCATCCAACCGTGAGGGATAAGTGCAGCGTAGCATTGTTTAATCAAGCGTTGGTCTCCGAAAATATCTCAGTATTCGCTATAACATTTACTATATTATCTACTTAATTACAATTTACAATATATGTTGTGTATCAATTTATACAATGCAGTATTCACCTGTGAAATCTAATAAATATATTACATTTAATGTTGTTTTCACCTGTATATAAGGTGAGTAATTACATGTACTTTACCAGATTGATCACACTTATCACATATTGTATCTGTATGGATCATCAGAGAATGCCAATGACCAGCAATGTTACTTGACATTAATTTGTCCATTGATTACAACGCCTGGACTACTAATTGACGATCGTATTGATATACAGTATCAACATTCTGTAACAGAATGGTGTTATACATATGCGTATTAATTAAAGCTTAAAATGACCATACCACCTATTTCAAATTTCATAACGTATATAACGCCATCGGTTCTACAGTGTTAAAATCGCACAGGTGACAGCAATTGGTGTATATATAAAGTGGACTTTATGAAGAAACTTGGCCATGTCATCCTTGATAGATAAGAGTGCTACGACAGGGAATCGTAATCGGTAAGATTTAAATAGATATCAAACGATGCATCATGATGTACATCGATTACATTCGGCATGTCAAACAAAAGAACGAACAAAAATAATGACAAAAAAAAATAATAAATATGTCAACTTAAACTTTATATGTGTTTCGTAGAACTTGTTTGTAATTCTTAATCTGTTACATATGTATTCACTCTTAGCACTAACACGAAAAGCAAACAAAATTAAAACAAATACATATGAGAGATCAGACGGACTCGTTTAGAAAACTGAAATCAGGCCTTGTACATATGGTGGACGGAAACGTTTTAATTGAACCATTCTGGACGACCAGAATGACAAGTATTTGTGCATGTAAATTGTATGTTAAGTGTTTAACAGCGAAGGGCTTATAATGCGATTTAAGAGGGGCCAACACGGACCCGTATTGTGCCCAGGGTGTTAAGCCTTAAGGTCAGCAGGAGTCCTTTTTGGTTCTGACAGGGAATCGAACACACAAACAATATCCACATGTGTTGTCCGTGTTAATTCATTGTAGGGATCGGATTGTAAAATGACAATCTAACACCCTTTAGGGCATTGCATGTATAGTAGCGCAGCATTCATCGGATGTTGGATACAAGTGTCAATAAGAAAACTATACTTACTCACGTTCTTCAACCGTTGACATGTACAAATTAAATGACCCACATTTCTCCCTGTCTATGGTCATCCCTCGTTGGGTTTTCTCCATCTCTTCATTCATGTCCCATAATTGTTCTGTGGACAGGCAAAATTGATGTATATATTTAAAAACAGCGTCGCAATGTGACTTTGAATATTTGGCATATTTGATGATGATGGCGAGGCCTTTGACAATTTTCTGTATCGTATTTTACCCAATGACTTATGATTAATTAAGACATATGCTACCGTACAATCACCACAGTTGTATGTGAAAGCGCATTTGCTAGAATTGAAAAGACGCTAAAGTAGATTAAATATTTAATGGATCATTTTCATCTCACTACTATTTGGTTCACAATTCTATAAGAATTAATGATTATATTTATTTGTACATCGAAGTGTTGTTTGTATTATCATTATTTAGGTGTGGTAAAAATGATAAAGTATAGTTGATTATGGAGTGCTCGGGACTGAGGTGAGTCCTACATTTTGGATATGTAACTTAAAGACATTCAAACGAATTACAACCAATGAAACAATCGTCAATTGTCGTCATCTAGAACATTTCATATCATTTCAAAAGATGTCATATTTTGTTTAATCCGATAACACATTCAATAAGTTTAGAAGACAGTACATTTAATAATTACCAATATACTGTATGCGTACGGTAAAACTAAAGTCCCTTATTCCTTTACATGGTAATTATACATAGCGTTTAATGACAAGCAGTCATATAACGGTACAGGGAGTTAATTGGGGAACATTTATGCTTATAAATGACAGTTAACACGCTAGCGTTGAAGGGTTCCTTGGTCTTTTTTTTATTTGTTTGGTTACATGTCAAGTTAAATAGTGTTCTGTATTGTGACCTTCTTAATATTTGTTAAGAACCATACATACAATATATATATGTGGTTTTCTATATACACGTTTTATATAAATAGTTCTAACCGCCTCGATTTGACCTATAGCTATATCTTTCCGAGTGTTTAATACCAGATCACAACAGAAGTTAGTAAATCTTCGGTATCCAAAAGCACTGTACATGCTTATTGCATGGGTATGACATAAAGACATAACGGTTTTGGGACGTGCTCAGTGGACCATTTAATTTTATATACAATTCTCTGTGACGTGTCCACCACTGGGGCTCGGGGTACGACAAGCCTAAACCTTTTATTAAACGTCTCAATACAAGCTTATTGTGAAACACAACTTGATATAGCGGCTTTACACAATGGGAACAATCCGTTTGTCACTGGTCGGGTCGTGCGCATTAAGCTCGCCTCACTGTTGGTATTAGAATGTAAGAGAAGTCTCCTTACTGGATTTGTTTAGTGAACGTTGGCGTGGAGAGTTTTTATTATTCTCAGACATAATTTCTGACAGAAAAAGGGAAACTAGAAAATATTTCTGGTTATGTGAATCGCTATAGAGTTGGAAGTACTATCGGACCATACAAGTGACGTCATTTTCCAATTAACGGTCTAAGAAGAAAGCAGGCGGGATTAAGTCAATATTGCCAGTAGGTATCGAATGGAGACCGACTTATAGCTTTTCTGCCCCAGGTTTTGGTGTGTTATGAAATGTGGAGAGTATTGTTCGTGGGATGTGCCTAGACATTTGTGTTTTCTGTCGAGAATTTATTTTGTTTTCCTGTCGGAATTTGTGATTTTCTAGACGCGTATTTTCTTTTGGACATGTCCGTTCCAAACTTAGTTTGTTGATTCTTCCAGTGGAATTATCTGTGTTTTCAATATTGGTTTTAAGGAATGACAGAACACAGGTTAAATATTTTCAGGCTGTTTGAATTTCGAGGGTATAGTAATGTATAGTGTGGTAGTTGCATAAATTAAGAATTTTAACATTCTTTTGAAGAAGACAAGTTCAATGTTCTACATGTATGTTGACCTCAACAATTAAGTTTCGTCTTCATTCCGAAAACGTATCTGATAGTGCTATAATTAATCAATTTCATTTAATTAATATTCAATTAGACTCGTCTTAAAATTGAGGTTCGTCAGTTCTTTTAACAAT
This sequence comes from Argopecten irradians irradians, assembly GCA_004382745.1. Classification (NCBI taxonomy): domain Eukaryota; kingdom Metazoa; phylum Mollusca; class Bivalvia; order Pectinida; family Pectinidae; genus Argopecten; species Argopecten irradians. Next base: position 2,680,671 of record SAYR01028201.1, on the reverse strand, counting down.
TACGTTTTTGATATTTTACAGAAATATACATGTACATATTATACATATTGACATTTTGTTAGATTGTTCATGTATATCTGAGTACTATAAGACAAACTAAATTGTTTTAGCAATACAAATGGACAACATTGACTATTCTTCAGAAGAACAGATTTGACATTTTACGTCGTACAAATGACAAACCCAATTGAATACCAATGCAAAACTTTTCTTGTCCTGATTACGTATAAAATTAATTTCAGTTTTTAAAACCTTAAACCTTTATGATCCGAAAGTGTCATTTCGTACAGATTTAGTTGAATTTATCAAGTGGCATTGACAGTGTCCCTAACAACATGTTAGAGACAAATTGACATTGTTTGACAATGTAACCAAATTCGTAACAAACTTTGTCTTGACGTTTCGTATAACCATTTCATACACCAGATTAATTGTCTGTGCGTAGTTTAATTCATATAGTTACTTCATTATTCAGTATTTTGATATTGATATTTCTACTTACTAATCATGATAATTTCGGATTAATATAATCTAATGGATTGATAAGGTGGAACAGATTGATTTGTCTAAGACTTCTATATAATTGGAATGGATTTGACATGGTCATATACTCATATCACACGTAGCTCTTAACTGTTAAAACTTATGTTGCATTTGACTGTAAATGTTCTGTATTTCTTATATTTTTTTCTCAATTTTGTTTCAGAAATGTCGACAGATATCTACTAAGAATAACACGATGACTTGAGCATGAGGTGGAGAGGCACCTCGCGTTTTTCTTTACCCGGCAGCTTAAATGCTTGTGTGTGTTTCGACAAATTCCAAACGGATTATTATATCTGGCGACACCCGAGGACCGTGTGTTCACTTAAAGTTGGATAAATGAGTGAAATGAAGGGAAATGATGATAAAAATCATCTCAGTCCCTACGAGAATGGCGTTGCCCCAGCAGTTGCTGAGGATGGCACCGATATCAAAAGTGTGCTGTCTTCACGGCCGACGTCAGCCATCAGCGATGTTTCGTCGCGGATCAAATTCCGTCTGTTCACTGACGAATCTTGGACTAAACAGCTCAAGAAGGAAGAAGAAAAGCGAAAGAAGGAGGAGAAAACAGGAGGCATCGCAGAAGCTCATCTTGTTGACGGAGAGTTAAGATTCGATGACGATGAGGAAGAAGCGAAGAAGGAGTGTGATCCAAAACTCAAGGAGGGAGATCTACTTCCTCCGGATCTGGGGGACATTTTCCGGACAGACTACTACGGTAAACCGCTCGAAGAGATCGATCGGTTTATCAAAGACAAGGTAAAATTGTCAAGTTATTACCGAGTGTGATTCTGTCAATGATTCCATAATTTGGATTTATACAAATTTCAGTCTTAAAAGTGTTTTGGGATTATAAGGAAAACGGTAAGTGCGTTTTTTATACTTTAGCAAGAGGACTGGAGATTTGCAGGTAAGTGCGTTGTTTGCTACACGTAAATGTTTTTTTTTAGATTTATATTTCTTCAAAACGACTGTTGTGTAATTTTCTATGCATATATATATATATAGGACATTAATGGTTAAATTAAAATAGGCAACACAGGAGATTTCTAAATCTCAGGAAACGTTATATCTAAAAATACGGTATTTAGGCATATAAAATGTTTAGATGATCAAAATTAGGTGACATTGTCCATTTGTGAATTTCAAGTAGGAAAATACATATGTAGATGTAATATGTATATGACTGTATATAATCTGCATGAATATAACAGTAAAGAACAAAAGTTATCTCCCTTTACAAGAACTACAAGGTTTACTAAGTTGGAAGAAACAGACGTTTTCAAAATTTCACTTGTTAAATCTACCAAAACATAAGATTAACTTTTTTTTATAAATAACATCATATAAAAGTTGAAGAACCATAAAACATACTTCTAAATTTTGACAATCATGAACAGCGTGCATCATTCACAACATGCAAATACACTTACTAATGATATCATGTACTTGCCAAAAGAAAGTTTATTAAAGTCTATTTCCTCAAATGTCTGAAAAATATGGAATGTTATAAGATAATCAAGTAACACTGTACACCAATATCTAAATCATTTACTTTTGTGATCTTTAAGATGTAAAATGTCAACCTTTCCCTTCTGAAAATTTGTGATAAGAAAATATCAAAATATTTGATTTATAACTTAAATTCTGTTTGAAAGTATAACAGATTTTTGGAAACATAATCAAGTCTTGTCAATCTCTGCTATAGTCTATATGAGCTGTAATTTCCATCCTTCAGAAAATTTATGATAAGAAAATATCACAGTATTTGATTTATAAGTCAAATTTGAACCCTTATTGTATATATGGTTCCTCATATTTTGTGGTGAAAACCCAATCAGATGAAGTGACCCAGATAAGGGTGTTTGATGACCCTGATAAACCCCTCATTATTGGTTTTGAATAGGGGTCATTGTTTGAAGACTCCATAATGGAAAAGATTGAATGTGTTACATGAAGTTGTGGTGGGGGATTTAAATTTCACACCTGCTCAAGTGACCAGATAAAATAATCTTTGGAAACTGTACACACTTGTATAGATTTTTGATTAGGAATATTTGAAACCTTAACATGTAAGGTCTGAAAATTACACTTTTTAACTGCTATTAATGTAAAACATATGATATGATATATATCATTGTCTGTATATAGCAGGGCACTCAGACAGGAAAAGTCTGCTTTGCCTTTTTTTTTAGTTGTTGCTATTTAACTTATTACATGTTGAAATTAAACTTATCACATGTTCAAATTAGGGTAATTTTCTTGGAACTTTAATTGGCAAATTAAACTTGAAGTCTAAACATTCTGAAAACTTCTGTGTTTTTATCATGTTAATTTAACACTTTACAATGAACATATTTTACATTTCCAAACAGTTTCCCATAATTATTGTTTCCAAATAATGTAATTCTTGATATTAAGGGCTTTAAATAGCAAGTCAGCAAATTAAATTTCATGCTAATTAATATATTACCATTATCAAATATATACGATGTAATATGTTAGCTAATAATAATTAGTCTATTGTAGTATTGTACATTAAAGATGCTCCACCGTTGACAAATCGTATTTTTTCACTATCAAAAAGAGGAGCAGACAATTTAGTATTTTTCTTAAGTTACAAAAGTTACTTACTTTACACCATTGCCACCATTGAAATGTTTGAACTTTATTTAAAATTAAAAATATAAAAAATAATTAATTGCATCCCGAAAAAATTCCGTGGCACTATATCCTATATGGAATGAAGTACTGATTGCGCATGCAACAAAGGCAAAATAAATTATTTTATATTAATTTTTGTGTTAATTAGACATATATATACATGGTTAAACAACAATTATTATTCAAATGATTAATAGCATTTATGCTCTGTCGGCGGTGGAGCATCTTTAAACAAACCTACTATTAGCAGACGATTACAAAATGTATTATACTGGTATTACTACTAGAAGATTATAATACCTCATAATTGAAGAGTATATATACCTAACACCAATCAGTACATTTCTTTTATCAGAAAGGATTTCTAATCCAGATTTATATCCCTAACATTATGTCACTGCCAGTCTATGCAATGTTATCAAAATCATTACTAAATGATGATCCATAGATGTCAGTATAGGCCGTGATGTCATATTACCACTTTATTGTGTCTTGAACCACATTACTTCATATTGTACCATCATGACCATCAACCTGTCAGCAGGAATTTTTTATAAAGCACCTTATTTGACCCAATAACTGGCAATAAGGGCACTTACAAAATTGAGGAAAAAAACCAGGCTTTAAATTTGGGCTAACATTTCACAAAAAATATTGCACAGAGTAAGTCTTTAATTAATTTGCAAAATAAATCAAATAGAGAAACATACACAGTTTGTAGTTTCAGTCTGTATTTCAAATCAGTTTCTTTAAGTGAAATTGAGGCCTCAAATGAGGGAGGTCTGGGGTTTATAGGGATTAGGCGCTTATTTATTTGATTGAATATGGTAAAAGTGTACCAGTAAACATCACCTAAATGGTAATATCGTATTTGACCAAACCAGCACCCAGCATGCTTAAAAAACTGAAAAAATGAAGGGGACGCTTAATAGGACGATTTTGGCTGTTAGGGAAGTCTTATTCTTCCTTTTTTTTTTCATAGGTAGATTTTGTTTTTCTATATCATATTATCATACCTACAATTATAGTCACCATAAATTCAAAGAAAAAAATCTTTGTTGTTTAAGTTTTGGGAGAAAATTTGAAGTTTCAGAGAAAGGTAATGTATTTCACTGTTGTTTAATCCAAGTTATTTAAAGAATTTCAATAAAGTTGTCAGATTAGTAATCAATCTCCTTCTTCCTTATATTGATTACATACAAATCTGTATACTCAAGGCGCTAATTGCAACTTTGCAGAAATTTTCAAATTTTCTCTCAAACCTTATTCAAGTGTTTAAAAGGTTTTAAATAATTTTGTTCCTTCTATGCTCACAACTTTCCCCCCTAATTGATTAAGATTAAACAGCATGTAGTGGTTATAAATTGATATTATAATCAAATTATCTCCCTTTACATGCACCCATTTTAACCCTGCTATCTGTTTAGCCGTAAAATTCATGCTAATATAAACAAAAAAATATATCTCAACATTGACTTAACATTAGCATACCAGGTAAATTGTTAATTACAGGTAACTTGTGATAGGGGTCACAACAGCGTACACCTATGTGCCTACCACAGATAGACGTAACTCCGGAATCATCAGGATCATGTGTACTATTGAACAATAACATGTGATTTAACCGAAACCTAAATCCCAGTGGCATGTTTATAGAAACAACAGCGAGAACTTAAACCGATGAAATCCCGAAGTGAATAAAGCATTTAAATCTCCCATGGATTACATATATATGGTTGTGTTAGCGATAGATTGGCTCCATATTTCTTAAATATACTGCAAAAATGTTCTCAGTAATGTTTATCGGCATGAACGGTTATGATATTTTATGATCCTCAATGATTAATTAAAATGTGGTGTTTTTTAAATTTGAAATTGGAACAGGATGTGAATTCAAGTCTTAAATATTTAAATATGTTGGTTATATTTCAATAGAGTTATATGCAAATTTCTAATTTTAAAAAGAAAACAATTTTAAAATTTGATATTTCATCTGGATGATCTGCTGTGATAAAAAGGTTCTTTAATTTTATGTATCAATCATTATTTTCATACAATAATACTGTATGAAAATAAAATATCTGTGGGTTTTCCTGATTTTGTAGGTTAAGGTTCTGATAACTCAATATTGGTAGAAATAGGTACACATGCACTTTTATAACAAGTTAGATCTGCCTGAGGTGGAATTTTATCATTCATTTCTTATTTTACAAATCACATCCTTCTTGATGATGGATATAGAAAAAATACGCTAATGTAGTTAAGGTGCTCACTGCTCAAAATTCTACCACTAGCCCTAGCTTAGCTTGCTTCTGGATCAGTTATATATAGGCCTCAGCAACATCACTTCTGTGTGTATTAGTTGTCTGGTATGCTCCAAAAGTTGTTGGTTTTTCTCTAGAACTCTGACTTTTCTTAACCTAACATTTTGCCTATCTGGTTTCTGGTTTTCTCAAAGGAACTCTTGATTTTTCTCAGCTAACATTGAATAAAACCTGTAACGTGTTACCTTCGTGATTGCAGGCTGTCTCTTGGGAACTCAGGTTTTATTCCATGATTTCATCACCCAACTATGCATGCATAGCTAAATGATACCATCTGGTACAATTCAACAGCAGCTCTTGATCTATCTGCCTGCCATGATTTTTAATAACACAGACATAATATTAGCAAACGTTGTAAACAAATGTTTTTGTGCCCAAGTGATGACATTTACAAATGTCAAATTTTCAGCCTTGACAAAGGACCATTTTTCTATAATTGATGAGTTTGATACTGGTAAAAGTGTATGCATGTGTGAACTGTTCATGCAAGAGGAAATCAGATAATTGTATACAAATAAACAACAATATGGATAGGAGTGCATATACATTAAATCTATTCAATTCACTATATACTACAAGTGTGTATAGAAACCGGATACGAAAACATACGTTTGAAATTTTATTTCTTCTGACAAGGAACTTCTTTCTTTTTGAATTTAGTACAAGTGTAAAAAGCAATTAAACCTATTAACTCCTGTTCTGAGAAAATTTAAAAATGAGATAAAAGCTTAGTCAACTTTTGTATCTTTGTTTAAATAAAAAGTTTTCAACATGGGAGATAATTTGATCATTGACACTGGACCTGAAGTGTTTCATTAAATTCTGCTATCTTAAAAAAATAATGACAGTCACATATAGCTAATACATTTTATTTACACCAATCAAAATATCGCAGTTTGTTCTTAAACCTAATTTATTATCTTCTACTTATATCATGTACAATAAATTGATACTCATTACTCAATAATTAAATGTTTTCAAAAAACTGTCTGGATATAGACTCAGACATTAAGCTATTTCAGCATTATAGTCTCAATTATGTCAGTAATTTGTAGAAAACAATTTAGAGTGATCCTATTTCGTAACTTGGTCGCAGATCAAAGGAAGTCAGATAATATATTTATTTTAATGATTATTTGAACTATTTGTCGCTCGGTATGTTAAATTGAATATGATGTAATGGGAGAATTAGCTGTTAATTGTTTGAGTCTCTGTACTGTCTGACAAAGAACAGCCCTGTAGAATTCATGCAGACATGCTAAAATAGTACAATATGGCATCATAATACGACACCTTAAACATTTAAATATGAATTACCATGTAATCTTTTAGGTTTGATTGAAAATGCAACATATGTATGATGTAAACTACAAAATCAATTAACACAACAGATGACCAGCATCATTAATCTGATTGGCTGAATGATAAGATAATAATGTAGCTGATTGGTCAATCAATTCAAAGTGTCTGAGTGGTCATCAGATCAGTAGAAAGAATCTAATTGGTTTTAAAGCTTGATTATCTCCCCCTAGATTGAAACTGAGATCAGAGAAGTCCTAATTTTATGAAGTTGCATCATGTTAGACAGTATATATCATTGAGTTGAAGGACAGTCTATTTTATTAAAAAATAAACTTAAATGTTCTTCATATATCCAATTAAAAAGGGAATGTCTGCCACGTACAGAGATTTACATTTGCATATAATTTGAATGTGCTATTATTTTGTACATTTGCATTCACTAAGATATACAAAAGAAATGGTAACTATTCTTATACATTGATATGTATTATGGTAAGTGTAAATTTACTTTAATATACCTAGAAGATGAATAAACTTTTAAATTTTCTAAAAGGTTTATTCATAATAACGTATGGCACAATTCATACATACTGTTTACAATGTCTGTGATGTTTACTCTTGATGCTTGTATCAATATTTTAAAAATTTTCCCTATAAACATCTAAAGGTGAACATTTTGCCACTAGCTAGCTATGTAAAGTTCAAAATCTTATAAATGTCTTCTGAAAATTGATCATGTTCCATTTACACAGGACAAATTCAAATAAACTGATAAAGGCATTAAAGATAAATGTTGATCCCATCCCTAACATTATAACATGTAGTAGAAGGAAATTTAAAGAAAAATGCCATAAAAATAAAATTAACATCATTCCCATTCAATTTTGTTTGCCATGAACATATTAGAGTATAATTTATAACTGCCGGAGGACTTAGAACTTAAGGTAAAATGGGATCCACAAGCATGAAGGTGTAATAAAAATACTATTATCTGTTTTTAATTGCACTTTCAATTAAAGATACATTAATTGTTTTCTTTTTATGTTTCTTGCAATTTGTGAACTTATACCGATAAGGTCAAACCATTAACTTACTAAATTTCAATTTTGATACATCTTCCAATTCTTTGAACTTCAAATACACCTGATTATACTGTGTGTTTAATGTATTTTATGTTTTTTCAGCTTAAAGTTGCTACTTTTTCAGCTTTAAATTTCTGACAATTATGTATAGATTATCTCCCTTAATTTGAATCTTAATAAGGCTATAGAACCCAAGATAAAATGAAAAATCAAGTATTTAATGTTCTAAATGATAGGACCAAATATAGGGGCACTTAATGACCTAAAGATTCTGTTTAAAATATATGTCTTTCTTTACTGATGGCAGGCCTATATATATCATTACAAATATTATTTATCACAATAGATACATTTTGTATAATGCCAACATGAATTTGTAAACAACAGTGAAAAACATATTTTTCAATCTACTGTATAGTTTTTAACACTAACCTAACAGGATGTAACAAACTGTATTATACTTCGGCGATATTTTGTCCTACTATTTGTCGTTCGTATTTGATCACATGACTGTGATCAAGGTAGGGGCTTGCATTATATACATGTTTGTCACTGCATGTTACCATTCTTCAAAATGAACAAATATACATAAATACACGACGGTTGGTTTATTGGTCCAAAATAAGTCAAACATGTCATTTCATATGAACAGATTTAAACTAATGTACAGTCGATACGCTAACAGTAGTCTTGTTTAAAACTTTCATAGGAGTCGACTGATGATTTACTCATATGTAAATCGCCATTACATAATGAAGAGACGTCCTAGTAACAATGCGAAGGCTGTTTGCTATAGATGCAGTTGCATTTGTTACTATGAATGCGAGACTATAGGTGATAGAGCTAGTTTTGTGGGGTTTTAAAGCACAGGGGAAAAGCCGTAATGGAACGGCGGCTTGTATCCCGGCCTCAAGAATTTCCCGGTATCAACATCCAACAACATACTTTTGTTATCACTATTTGCATCCTGAACAACCGTTGTTGTATTGTACATTGAATGTCTAACCCAGCCTGTTCCTTTGCTGTCATTCGACCAGCAATAAATTTGTGACACACAGATCATATGCACATCCCAAATCTTTGTTGTAGTTTTAATGATGGGGAGCGAATGTTTCATTTGATGTGCTGCATATTTTTACGACATGTGGAATAAGCTTGGCAGGTCATTTAATCATATGTTTATCAGGTATAAGAAAAATTCTATTAGGGAATCGTAAATAGCTTCATTTCTCATGTTTAAATTGTAGAATAAATGTTAAGATACCAGTTATACAAATTAATAATGTTCATAATCATAATGTGCAAAACTGTATACTATGATTTGGCAAAGTGACTTTATTGAATTTAATCTAATTGCTGGGTCTTTTTTTGCCCTGTATATAACTGTTTGCTATCTTGATGAACAATTAATCTATATAAGATTTATGCTACTATAATAGTACTCAAAAACAATTTAAAATGCAAGAGAACTCAATTTACTTTCAATTTTTAAATTTAAGCTTCTCTTAACAAGAACCTGACAGATGTTGTTGCAGCTGCAGCCCTCATAAATTCAATAGTGCAAAGGCACCAAGGTTTAGATCTGAAAATCTTTAAAATTTAAGTCAACCACTATGGAGTTTTAAGAGTTCACAACACATGCTATTTGCCTGTTACTCAGGTTGTAGGTCAATGGTTTTCCTCTGGATACTCCAGATTTCCTCAACCTCTGACATAATCCTTCTATGACAGGATACATAAGCTTTAAAAAAGATTATTAATCAAACCAATTAAATATTCATAAACTTCATCCTGGATGGTTTGAAGTTGTTGCTAGAGAAAATCTATAACCTGTTGTAAAGCAATTTCAAAGTTGAATTTTAAAAAAGTAAACTCATAATCTGACTTAGCATGTTAATCTGATGGTCATGTTTAAAATCAACATCATATATTTTATCGTTACATTTCCAAAGCTCAGGCATACATGCTTTATACCATAAAATCCTCTTTAAATCCGATTGCCAAAGGCTTGATTATAAACTTCTAATACATAATTAGCTCAACTAACTCACGTAATAGGTCAAGCTTACCTCAGGGAAACTGTATCTACAACATATATACAAAACAAATAACTTCCCTCGGGACAAAAGAACTTATACTGTTTATATAAATTATGATGTGTATTCAATACACAAACAAATACTTCAAATATGTTTACAATATTTAATATTATTCATATTAAAAACCAATAATATTATTACCTAATTACAATATAAACACTTTTCAATGTAGTCAAACTACAGTATTGTAGACCACCAATGAAATGATAACAAAGAAAAATATTGTCTCTATAGCCAGGTGGTCTCAATAGTCAGGTGGTGTCTGTAGCCAGGTGGTCTCTATAGTCAGGTGGTCTCTGTAGCCAGGTGGTCTCTATAGTCAGAAGGTCTCTATAGTCAGGTGGTCTCTATAGTCAGGTGGTCTATATAGCCAGATGGTCTATAGTCAGGTGGTCTATATAGTCAGGTGGTCTATATAGTCAGGTGGTCTCTAAAGCCAGGTGGTCTCTATAGTCAGAAGGTCTCTATAGCCAGGTGGTCTATATGGCCAGGTGTTCTCTATGGTCAGGTGTTCTCTATGGCCAGGTGTTCTCTATAGTCAGGTGGTCTCTAGCCAGGTGGTCTCTATAGCCAGGTGGTCTATATCGCCAGGTGGTCTCTATAGTCAGGTGGTCTATATAGTCAGGTGATCTCTATAGCCAGGTGGTCTCTATAGCCAAGTGGTCTTTCAACACAGGTCAATGAAATAAGCTACAATTGTATTTTAGAAAGTGGTTGCATTAACTTATTAACCCTTGAAATTTCATAATGGACTGGTCTAGTCTTTGATTTAAAAGAGTCTAAATGTGTTTTAAGGGGTTAGTGAGTTAATGGTTGTTATAGAGAGGTTGTCTTTAAGGCAAGTTTTACGGTACAGTATGTGCATAATTATGACAGTTTCTAATTGCAATATTGATTAATACACAGCTAGCAAATAGAAAAAAAAATGTGTACTAGTCAAGAACAAAATTTTCACTCACTGAAAATGCTTTCATTATAGCTTCATAAATCTAGTTATGTCTCCTTCGGGTGGCCATTTACAATTTTTGTTCATGTTTGTATGAAACTAGTTTTATGGACTTGCTTATGAATGTCAAGGGCATTCCCACAAACAATTTTACATTTTGTTATTCAATGCTTCATGACAATTTGTTAATGTATGTCTATTCAGTATTTTAACACAACATCAATGCTATTTAGTAGCCCAAAGAACATAAAGTTTCTTGATTTTACATCCATGCAGTGATAATATTTAGGCAATAAAATTTCTACGCCGCTCTCTCATTACTTGTTTCTGTCAAGGTTGCACTCACAAACACTCTGAATACATCTCCCCTCATGTCACTTTGACAGTTAACCAATAACATTGATTAAAAGCTACACTTTTTTGCATGGAAAGCAGAATTTATTTGAAAGAGCTGTATTTTTGAGTGATGACTTTTTTCAGATTGCGCAATTTCAGATTTCATAAAACAATAAAACATGGTTTTGAACCCATTACACATCTTAAACATTAGCAAGGCTTAGATAAAAAGATAACATACAAGAATATCAAATCAGAAATAAAATTTGAACATTTAATTTGGTATATGAAAGATTGGAATTGAAGCAATTTATCAAAATTATTTGAGCTTTTTTATCATGATATGCAGAAATCTTTGAGCTGAAAGAAAAGAAAGAATACAGTTATAGTGATATTTGCATTCAGAAAGAACTTGGGAAAAAAAAATTATGAAAATTTTAGAAATTTTCTATTTAATGCTTATAAGGATTTGTTCTGAAATCATTTCTTTAAAAAAAAAGTTTAATATAGATTTTGGATTTTTTTCACAAACGATTTCTTAACGTTTAAGCTATGTCATGTACCAGTTTAATGTATGTGCTAATGAAGTGTGAATTTTAAAACCTCACAATATATTCTATGACGGATTATAATGGCCTAATACCAGTGGGTTAGATCGGCTTAATTTAAACCTGATAACAGATCATTCTCATGTACCAATGTTCCCTTTGAAATCTGATATTTTCCAGTGTAGTCTTTTGATAAAAAGAAGGCTCATAACAAGGACTAAAAGGAGTGTTTGTTTACCCAGCCCTACCGTATAGATCATGAAGTGTTGCCATATTTAACTTGACCTTCCGATTTCGGTGTTTCAAACAGGAACTGTCCTTCAGAGATCAAATGTAAATAATTCTTATTTGTTAGTATAAATAGTGATAGATATTTGGACTAGAAAATTTATTATTTTTCTATGTAAATAAGCAATTTGACAAAGGGAACTACAAAGATGTAATTTAGCACAGGTTGCTTTTTAAATTTTAAAACTTTACTAAAAATAAATAATGTTTCTTGCTGTTTTCATACACAATTCTGTTTCTCTTTGATCTGAAACTTACATAATTTGCATTTATTTCACATATTTTTTATTTTTTTTTTTTTCTGAAAAATGAAACTTTGTTCCAATAACCATATCCACTGGGACCAGATTATTTGGCCAGTATGGCTGCCAGGATTCAGGATTATATAAGTTATTATGGAAAATGCCACACAATTATACCACAATACACAGGTATCTAGATAAGACAGTTTAGAGTACTAAGTTATATACTATAACTTAAAATTGGTACATGTATGTAAATACTGAGTAAATCTATGTATACCTTAATAATATGAAGAGTCTGTTTTCTCAAGATCAAAACCTTGTCTTATTTTTAGATTTCTTGATAGAGACATAAGCAAAAATAGTCTTCATAAATTGATATGTATATTCATAATAATTTATTCCATTCTCAATGGTTATAGTGTAAAATTAATATTGCCCTTGATAAAGTCCCCTGAACAGCACCTCATGCCCAGAACTATTATATATCAGTTCTTATCTATGTTCAGGCTTAAAATCATGTATAGATTCAAAATCGTTCCGAATAATCGTTGCTCCATTGTTTATAAATTTGTATTATTTCCAACAAAAGACATATATGTAACTACAAAAATGGGCAACCCACCAGAGGCCAAACGGAGTTAAATACAGAATTCATGCTAATAGTTTTTAACAAATCATTCGGAACGAAAAGCATGGATAAGTCTAAACAATTTACCTCATGGTTAGATAGACTTTGTAGAAGTTTTAAAACTCCATTTATACTGCATTTAGCTATGAACTGAACCAGATCTTAAGTCTCTGTTACATGTACATGAGGTAATTATAGGGAAGGTTAATGTCCTCAATATTGATAGTACAAAGAATTTGTTACCTAATTGTCAAGTGTAATACCTTTCATTGTCACATCATTCATATAATCAGCATGTACAATAAACATACCAGTCATTCAAAGAAGTTACAGAATTTAGGTCCGTTTAAAAGTTGACCTGTTAAACAAGATAAAGAATTGTTTGTATCATTTCAACAGTTTTATCAGTCATCATTTTTAGTTAAAATAATTATAACTGAAAAAAAACACACTTTGTTGTGTTATTATGTTTGTGGAATAGTATAAAAGTCACACATGATATGTGCACATTTCATTGTATGTTTAATGTCATGTTATATTCAGTAATGACTTTAAAATTCAGATCCGCAGATTATCTCTGATGTATTGAAGTCATCTGAGCATTGATGACCATAAATTCATAGTTTTGGTGACCTTAAATTCAAAGTTTTGGTGACCTTAAATTCATAGTTTTGGTGACCTTAAATTCATAGTATTGGTGACCTTGAATTCATTAAAAGCAGCACATTGCATAAACTTTTATTTTTTGTTTTTTTGTAATGTTCACAGAACATAGAAAAATTTCTATTTGCAAAAGAGGATCCAGAATCATTTTGTAATCTTTCTACTATATACCACTACAGAAATTCCAACAAAAACAAAATAATATCACTTGAATTGTCTCCCTTTTTTGGAGGCCCTAGGGCCCTATTTTTGCCTATTGCATTAAATGATTATGGCACCAACCATGAACACTATGACTGACAGGTACATGTAGCCATCTTGAATTTGAAAAGTTGAAGTTGGTTACTTAAGCTAGCTAAAGAAATTATATTCCAACCCGAGGGAATTATTCTGTCAAGGTTGAAACACTGCCCATTTTTAGGCTTAAAAAGAATTTTGCCGGAGGGAAATAATATGCTATTGTTATCAGATAAAAGAAAGGTTTAAATCTCATTCATGGTATATAGCATTACTTTGTAATTATACAACATAAAGATATTGCATTAGCTGTGACTACATACTGAAGTAATCCACGAGATAATGTGTAGTATTATATACCATCATGCATTAGATATATTAATGAAAAATAATTGATCTCCTTTATTTGATCTATGATGATTATGGTCAAAGATTTCAAAAACAAATTATCCATTGTAATTACAATGTAATAATATTGAACCAAGAACTGAAAATTTGTTAAATGAGCATACAGTTTAGGATGTGGGGAAAAGCCAAAGTACCTGAGGAAAAACTCCAGACCTTTGGTCAGTACCTAGCAACTATCCCATATAAAGATTTCAAACTTGGAACCCAGAGATGAAGGGCCAAGGATAATGTGTCGAAACACCGCAACCACTTGCTACTAACTGGCCTCCTGTAGGACTAAAAGAAAATTTATTTGTCAGATAGCAACATATCAAAATAATGATTTTAAAATTCAAAATGATTTTGGTAACACTATCTCAGAAGGCTAGAATCTCTGCATGTTGATATTGTTTAACAAGCAACAAAACAATTATACATGACTGTCAGTTCTATTTTGGCTGAACTTCTGGACTGTCTCACTCTGAGACCGATGCCTTAGGTGGCCGGACTGATTGATTATATAGATAAACAAGAGCCTTATGTGTTGTTCATGATATTGACCAGAGAAACAGATCATTAAAGTCAGAAACATGGATTAGAGTAGGGTAATTACTGGCCTCACATGTTTGTCCACCTGTATAACTGTTCCCAGGTATATAAGTGACTGCATCTGTCTGCAGGGAGATGTTTATTGTTCTCTGGTTCACCAACCAACATCACTACATCAATCATTTACATAATCTTAAGGGTGAGTGTGCTACAAGCTTACGTTAGCTTTCACCTCAGATTTTCTTGAAAATACCCTGTTCAATTAATTCCTTGTTAGATAAATATATACATTATTACATTACAATTGTGTATCCATAATCACAGGCTTTTGGCTCGATCTATGAATATATGGAAACCTACATATAATGTGTAATAAACAGCACTACAAGGTGTCCGTTATCTATAGAGCCAACGGCCTGTGCTGTAACTATCTTAATAAGTATAATTTTGGAACAATTTGTCATGCACATGCTATCTGATGGAGGGGTGGTATAGTAGTGTAATTTTGAGGATGCTCATTTGCATTCTGCTCCATCACATCCTAGTGTGTCCCATCCCATCATATCCTTTCCCATTTGTCAAATATCAGATGGAGTCAGATCATGTTAGGTTCAACAGAAATTTCTACGTATTGCTTAATAGACATTTCTAATAACCAGCATTCAAAATTAACGCCTGTCCGTCTGCCCGTGACCAGCAACTTTATAGTTGGGCAGAAAATTTTTGCCATGTAGCTGGTCCTTTGACCGGGAACTTTTGGTCCAGATAGAGGATATACAAAGCAAAAATGGCGGTAGAATTGTAGAAAGGTGGAAGATCATATACTGTACAAAACAAATTTTTGTAGTAGATTCTATTCTGGTTTTCAGTCAACTTTGTTAAGAGGCTACAATACTAAAGCGAATATGCAGATCATATTTTGGTAGTAAAACTATAACTTTGTATTAAAACTATAAGGATGAACTGTAACTTCATAAGGACCACTAACTTTCAGTTAGGACCAGTAATTTTTAGGGTCAGCCAGTTCTTAGGACTAGTAGGAAAAAATCCTTAAGGGAGCACACTTCTAATAACTGGTACTTTAGTCATTTGTGAATTAAAATTTTAAAACTTTTTCTCCGTTTTGCTGTTTTGATGAATTACTTCTTTTGCAATATCATTATTTCACATTTTTGCAATAGTTTAGAAGAAGAAATATTTCCCACAGCGGTCTGATTAGTGTGTCCATGATCTAGATCTCCTGATAAAGGCCTACATACATCTCTGCATGTTAGCAAAGTTTATGTTTTAGATCCATTAATTATACATGACAACAGATTCCTAATCGCCTTTGTATTGATAAAGAGTTTACTTGTTCTAGTACATTTGGAGGTTATTGAAGTCTAAACATCTGCTAGTGACTATAGGAAATGGGTTCAGTTTGTAAAGCATTATAAACCAGTTTCAATATATTTTGAAAGTATGTTCCATTTATAATGTGTAAGGAATTCATTTATATGTACTATTTCTACTATCCATTATCTTTTTAAATCAAAATTTTAAAAAGACAAAGATAAAAACTACCACAGTTAGGGCTGAAGACGACAATCTGGTAGTTAAGAAATAGCCAATTTGTGAGTAGATATGTTTTGTAGAGAGACTAGCTATGTTTACATTTCATCTATTACGAAATAAAAAAAATTGTTTCATTTTGAGAGACACAGTTAAAAATTATTGAATTCATACAATGTTTGTTCGAATTGACAAAATATTTCAAAGTAATTTCAAAATATGAAAACTTTTATTTTAAACAAAATATAAGAATAAGACAATAGTAGTGTTTATAGATATGATACTGTTAGGAGTGTGACATAATGGCCATCAAGGAATATATAGGTAAGTCAGTAGTGACATGTTCAATGGTAAGTATTCTGTAGTTGCATATCACAGAGTTATCTGCCCTTGTTGGTAGGTATTGATTGTGATGTCATGTGTTTGCGGACGCAATCTGATTGAAATACAGATTCTTATAACCACTTTGTTCAATAGAGTATCTGACAACATTCCATAAGGGGTCATGTTTGGATGACCTTTGTACCACGTGTACTTCAGATCCAATTCATTTTCTACACATTGCTACATCAATTGACAACGTTATTTCATCCTAGTATACATATACAATAAGCTTTGTTGTGCTCTTTGGGCGAATTGACTGTATTTACACAAACATTATTCAGACTTTTCAAGCTATTTCGTCCACTTAAAGTCACATTCAAGATTCTGGCAGCAGTAATTTAATTTGGCCATTTCCAAAGGTCACTGGGACATGATCCCTAATGGGATGTTGTCAAATATTCATATCTAACTCAGTGATAATAAGGATCTGTATTTTAATGAGATTCTTGCGGGCGTAATGTCATACTTTTCAAAGAAAGCGACGTGAATTTTGCACACAAAATAATGACATCACAATGGACTCCTACCCTCAAGGGAGGTAACTCTATAATAGCAAAGATGGAAAACAGACCAGTCTCATCTCATCTCGCAAACGAAGGTGTGCCAGGTGTAATAGCCACACCACATGCTCATAAATGCATATGTGCTAGGTGTAATAGCTACATGCACCACATGCTTGCAAACACACATGTGCCAGGTGTAAATGCCATTGCTATTAAATATTCCCAGAAAAAATGAGGTTGCACCTTGCATGACCAATTTAAATTTTTAAAGACATGTGAATTATAATCTAAATTTATAAATGTTTTATTTGTGGATACATGTAAAAGTTCTTCAGTAATATTCCATTCGAAATCTTTCTTTTTTTCTCTTTTATCCTACTGCCCTTTAAAATCTTAAATTATTGTATAAATAACAAAAAACTTTGGTCTTTGATACTTCTGGTTGAGAATTCTAGCTTATGCTTAATTAATTCCAATATTTCATGTGATATTATTTTGTTTTACAGACTTTCGTTGCAATAGCTCCGAGATTTGGGAAGAAGTTCATCTACAGGTTCACCTCGACGAAGGCGTTCTATATCCTTTCTCCTTGGAACCCCCTACGGAAGCTAGCTGTGTATATAGCTACCAATCAATACTTTGATTACCTAGTCATTACCACCATTCTATTGAACTGTATCTTTCTAGCCATGCATAAGTCACCTGCTGCTGAAACTGCAGAGTAAGTTTTACAATGGGATAACTCAATTTATCATATTGCATTAGGTATATATATTTTGGACAAAAAGATTTAAGATCCTCCTTTTAGGGCACTATGAGTAAAGTTTCAATTTATTTCATTGCATTAGATATATATATTTTTTGGTCAAAATTTTTTTAATTATTCTTTTAGGACATCTTAAATAAAGTTTTCTGTGAAATAATTCAATCTTTTCACCCTCCATCATCATTTTGTTAAAATAAATTAATTAACTAAAAAAGAATATGTGAAAATTGTTTTCAGATTCTAAACAAAATTACAGACCTATAATAATTTATTCAACAAAAACCTTCAATTGTTATTGTTTTTAAAGAAAAACATAAAATATAATAATATGATATTGATACATGTCAGTTTGTATATAACATAGCTTTCATAACTCATTCACCCCTGAAATTGCATAATGGACTGATCTTGTCCTTGATTAAGGAGAGTCTAAATGTATCTTTAGGGGAGAATGAGCTAACTATTTGTGATTTTGATAAGACAACCTTATTGCTTATTTATCAAAAGACGTTGAAATTCCCCTATAATTTATTAATAATCTTTTCTTGTTTTTTCTTTCAGATTTGTTTTTCTAGGCATCTACACCATTGAAATGATTGTGAAAAATTTAGCCAGAGGTTTTATATTGTATAGGTTCACATATTTACGAGATCCTTGGAACTGGCTAGATTTTATAGTCATAGTTTCTGCGTAAGTATCACTTTCTAAATCAAGACAAGCAATCCCTTATATAATATTAAATCCTTTTGATGTAAAGCATCTTAAAAGTTTAAAAATGAGATAACTTTAATGAGCTTTTGACTTGAATATGCATAATGTATTTAGTCCACAAGCCTATCGTATCATTTTACTCATTTACCCCTGAAGACACATTTAGACTCTTCTAAATCAAAGACTAGAGCAGTCCATTGTGAAATTTCAAGGGTTAATGAGTTAAAGTAAACACACTTAACTTTTCATCCTACAGTATGTGCTATAAGCATGGAAACAACATCATTTTTCCTATTGGAGTCAGTGCTTTTTCATCTTTATTGAAATTTTGATTTCACTGGGGTTTGTCATTCAATAGCAAAAATATTTTACCGGATAAAAGAAAACGTTTGAATTTCCTTTTGATAAAAAAATTATTTTTTGTCTATAATCTAATTTTTAAACCGTTTTAGAATATATATATATATATAACTTATGACATCATTTCTTTCTTTGCCCTTTCAAAATTAGTCAACAAAATTTAACCTTTATCTTCAAAATATGACATCTTTGCAATCAATTAACTGGAAAATATTATCTACTACATATCAAAATAAACTTAAGGATTTTTATCTTAAACCATAGCAATTTTTTTTTGCTATCAGATATGGCAAACCTCATCAAAGTTACAACAACAAAAAATGTAAAAAAAGAAAAAGCACTTGAGCCAATTCCAAAATTACGTTGTTTCCATACTTATTGCATGGTACTGTATATAAACATAGAACAAGGTCTACATAGCTATATAATGTATTAATCCTATATATATATCTACAGTAAATTATTGTGTATATTGATCTGACTGTTTAATGTGTGGAAATTATTGATGCCCGTTTGGTTGGCTAACGCAGACATTAAGTGATGAAAATCGAAAGTTATGGCAGAATTCGCATGAATAATTAGTGACGGCTACTTTAGGGCAGACAGTAGGTTTATAACATTGTTATGTTTGTGACTCAATACTCCACAGAAAAAAACCAACATAACCTGCCATCCATTTGCAATATCCAATTGCACTAGAGCTATGGCATGCTTATCATTTCTATGTTATTCAGATATACATTTTTTGTCATACTGAAAACCAAACACAATGTAGTTTATATTGCCCAAATATCATATTACATCCTCATTTCTATATCCCAAATATTTTGACAGTCCTTTTACATTAGAATACATTATATCCTAGTTTATATTGCCCAATATTTGGACAGTCCTTTAATTACTCCAGAACCTTAAATCAAAAATTTTATTTCTAAAATGATTTGGCCATCCTTTACTGTAAAACTTCTGTCAAAATCATAGCTTTTATTTCTTCAATTTCTGGGTATCTCTTTTACCCCAGAACCATAAATCCTTGTTATAATGTCCCCAATACTTTGACATGAGGGGGAATTAAATATGGAAGAATTGCCTAGCCAGCAATAAATAGTGATTGTGTCGATACAGTTAACATTTACCTGTCGGACTATTTTTTGACTGCCAAGCTTTATTATTAATTCTAGTTTGAGTATTCGTTACCTCGGGTAATGAATCAGAGGATTAGAGTGTCAGGGTAGCCTAACACCTGACACTGACAAATGTGTATATATACAGGAATCTCAGTAATTCCTATTACATGTATAAAGACCTTTTAAGAGTTGTAATGAGAGATAAGTGTCGTTAATGAATAAACAATGAGCTTGTGTATTCTCTTTAATGATTCCAATGTCCGTATAAATATATGGTTAATTCGTGGTCAACAAGATCATCTTCCTGTTTACATTTCCTAAAACACAAAACAAAAATCACATTGAAATACACACCACCTATTATGTATATGTCTATTTGTACCTATAATCTATTCTCCGTTGTATATATAATGAATTGAAGTGTTGCCAAATTAGCTAAACTCAATGGTTAACCAAACTTTACTTCAAAGAGACTTTTATAAACATGCACGTAGATAATAAAATTCAATAAAAAAGGATATTTTCTTTTTGCCATTTTTTCAAATGGTATATCCTATGATATCATTCAATTAAGATAAAATTTGAATTAAGAATCATCAATTTCTTTAGTAATATACCTAAAATCACATTATCGCAGTACAGAATCATTTTGAAATATTTATGATAGTTTTGATAGTAGGATTACAGAAATCGGTTTACATTTAATATGATTAATTTTTGACAGTGATAGCAAAAAAATACTGTCTATAAAATGAAAAAAACAGTTTATTAGGGTTGAAGAAAAGTCTCTAATTTACGATATTTAATGGTTTGAAAAGGGGATTCTTGCTACACAGCCTAAACAGTTGGGATAATAACTAATGGGTGCCTTCTTTCTTTTTTTCAGCTATGTAACAATTATGATTGAAGCTGCATCGCCTGGAGGAGGAGCGGCAAATCTTCAGGGGCTTCGGACATTCCGTGTGTTTAGGGCTCTAAAAACGGTTTCCATTGTTCCTGGCAAGTATATTACATGAAAATGGACATTTAAGTCTTCATGGAAATTCATAGTAGATACTCCTCAAGCCTTGTCAGTCCCTCCAATTAGCTCAAAACGTTGAATGAAATTGCTGTCCACAACATACCATGTTTGTCTCTGAGGAAAGCTCTGCACGAATAGTTACATTTTTGATTGATTGATAAAAAAATGAAAAAAAAATGATTAAGATCATTAACTTATGTGTCATCGGCAGAGTTTTTTGGTGGGTATTCAAAGTGTTTTTTAAAATTTAGACAAAAGATCATCAAATTCAATCCAAGTTTTAGGTCACTTTACTCCAGACCAATTGGAATTTTTATTCCCTTCGACATCAAGAAAGTCTCATGAAACTCAAGTTGACATCATAAAACCACTTTCACTTTTCATGTTACCATCTATATTAAGATCACACCTGATGAAGTACTAATCAACCCATTAATAATATGTGTTTTTGTCCATTTCAGGGCTAAAAACAATAGTGAATGCACTACTGAGAGCTTTCAAACTACTCCTTGAAGTAATAATGTTGACAACCTTTTGTCTGATGGTGTTTGCTCTATTTGGGCTTCAAATCTACAAGGGAGTGTTACGACAGAAATGTGTCATCAATTTGCCAGAATTTGTAGCAACAAGCTCCATGAGTGTAGAAGCTCAATATGACGCCTGGATCAAGAATACATGTAAGTGAGAAAAAAAGAAACAAAAAGTCTGATAGCACGCGTAACCTTGGTTTTCTTAATAATAACAACAAGAAAGAAAGCAAGCATACAACATTTTTGATATCGTTTTTTTCTCCAATTTCCTACCATGTTGTTGCATTGGTCAAACAATGTCAGACATTATTGGTTCATTGTAAGATAATTTATAGTAACAATTAAGGTAGAAATCAAGGAAATAAAACGTTTGGAAACACTGATCAGAAAATGCAATGGACAGATCCATCCTTTTTTCATCCGTAATTAACTTTGGCAAACGGCAGGAGCCAGACCATGTGAAAACTTCGTCTTAGGATAACTTCATACTATCATGTTGTTCTTCCACTTCTAAGTTGCTGACATATATTTCCGTCCCTTTCCATCATTTTCTATCTGGATTTAAAACGGGAGTAGGCTCTTGTCTTACAGAATTTTTTAGTTTTTTTGTTGTTCTTTTTCAGCGAATTGGTACGAGTCAGATGGTGACTATGTGATATGTGGTAACGCATCCGGTTCAGGGTGAGTGCACAAATATCATTCAAATATTTTATCCTGTCTCTGAAAATTTGTTTGAGGTAGCTGTTATCCATGTGCTATCAAGTTGTCATCTGGTAGAATATTTATGTTGATGCTATTGGTATTTTAACTCAGTCTTTCCAGTGTCCCTGTCCTACAGAACGAGATTTTATTTCATCACCACTGACAATACATTTATGCTGTCTTAGATCAAGTATTAGAACAGTCTATTATGAAATATCAGTGGTGAATATGTTAAATGACCATGATTGAACATAAAACGTTTTTATATCCACTTATCATCCATACAGAGCTATTGTAAGATATATTACTGGTTTATGTTCCTTTATCCATTAACCCACGTGATATGCAAATTGGAAGAATGTCAGGTTCAAGTTCTATAATACTTTATTATTTTACTCGGTCTTTCTAACCTTCAAAGACTGTAATTTACATATATACTAAATTTGTCTTTCAAAATCCAAATATAGTTTACGCTCTTCATTATAGTCTGCTGTGAAGGTCATATACCTGCTTCACCTCATTGCAGCCTTGAGATAAAACATTGCTTTGGAATCTATGGCAGTGATTTTATAAGAATACTTAAGTTGAATCAAGAGGCTCGTATCCTCAATATCCCAATAGAGTATGATATTGATTTGCCCCACCTGTGTAGAAAAGCATTATGCAAAGGACAAATGCTGTGTCTTCACGTATTGCCATATATAGTACATAAGGTTTTTACCAATAAAAAAATCCTAATTGTTTAATTAGTGACGGCGTCTACAATTGATTTATTGGATTTCTTTATATTGTCTTTAGTAAAAATAATTCTCTGGGGACATAAATAGAATGGCAGACTTTATAAAGCCAAGAACGCACATGCAGTTTTGCTATTTACTGGTATCTGATACATACATTGCATATGTTCCAGCATTACTGTTGCCATAGGAATTTTATCATTGATCTCTTTTTGTCTTTGCCACTACAAAGAAATTATGCCTATTGTTAAAGAAAGCTAGCAACATAATTTAGAAAATCACATATCATCTACAACATAACGTTATATAAAATGCTTACAATGAAACGTTCTAAGTTATCATAAGAGTGAATGAGCATGGTAATGCACTTGCGATGGCTTTATCTGCATGATATTGTATCTCTGGAATATACCTCATTAATTAGTTTTGTTGAAGCAAAAACCAGCTGCATTCACTTGTATACAAAATGGAAAAAAACCTCAGCAAGCAACTGTAAGGATATAAGTATAAAGGTTTATACAATTCGATCATAATTAGTAGTATTACGTTTGAGTAAGATGTCTTGCTAAATGATGTTGATTTGAAAATTACACCAGAGTTGAGCTACAAAACCTTTTTTTTTAAAGGAATTCTTTATTTAATATCTGTATTTTTCTATAGTTCGTCTCATATTGCAATATAGAACACACTACACATGGCACTAGCAATATTCTTAATATAGTAATTTAAGGTTGCTCTTTAAAACAAACACACAATCACAATTCCTGGTATACAATTGTGTACTCTAATGAAGCATGGCAGTAGTCAAATCTGTCATTTGTGAGAAATCAAGCTTGTGTGAGTGTCATCCACTGATAGTTGGAAGATTAGATTATATCTGTCTATATCTGTTCGTCTTCATTCTGTTGAATATTCTATAAACTGGTGTCCTTTCATATGTTATCGGGAGATCAATATAATATCACATTGAAAATAATATAATCTTTAAAAAAAATCTCTTCAGGAAATGTCCAGACAACTATACTTGTATGGTTGACATCGGCGAGAACCCAAACTTCGGCTACACCAACTTCGATCACTTTGGTTGGGCCATGCTCTCATCCTTCCAGCTGATTACACTGGACTTTTGGGAGGATTGTTACAACAAGGTAAAACTTCACTAGAACTGGCTTAGTTTGTTAGTTACAATCATAGTTTTAGTTGTCAAACAGCAAAGTGGTAACACATTAACCTAGCTATCATTATTTGATAAAGTAAATTATTGTATCTATAGTTTATCCATGTTCCCCAATAAAATAATCATTGTTTCCATTTCAAACATTATCTCAATAATTTTTTTTACATTTTTGAGTAATATAATGTTTTCGAATGGGATTTCAATTCTAAGATAATTCATTTACAAGTCTCTGATATTGTTATCAGTTACTTAAACCTGTATGAAAGTTTTCCGTATCAATCTGAATTATTTATTTTCAACCTTTGCATATTTCGTCAATATTTTATCGTATCTACAGCATATTTCATTTCAAATCGGATATGATAAGTTTACCTTAGACCTTGAAAGACATTGAACTTTGTTTTCCATGTAGGTGATACGAGCATCCGGACCCTTCAACGTGGCTTTCTTCATAGTGGTTGTGTTTTTTGGTTCCTTCTATCTCATTAATCTAATGTTGGCCGTCGTGGCCATGGCATATGAAGAAGAGGCGGTCACCACAGAAGCGGTATTGTATTATTTTACTATTTTTTCTATGACCAATTTCATTTTCGATATTGTAGTACAGTTTGCAAGTAATAGACTTGTTTTCATGAAAGGAACTTTTGGAAAATGGCTGCTCCTTTTATTTAGCTTTTACAATTAAATAAATATGTGTTATGTTGCTTAATAGTTAGTAGATTACAGCCATTAAATGTTTTTCGTGTTTATCAAGTTTTAGAGAATACACTATTCGATCATGGACTGCAAAGTTTTTTAGATTACACATTTATAGTTCTTTCCACTGAACTTTAGATAAATTGCACTTTCGTGATCATCATTCACTCTCTACTCCAAGCAGTTTCATACATCTCAGGAATATATATTATCAAAACATTTCTAGGTTATAGTAATATACCTTATCAAATCTGCAACAATTCTAGGTTGATAGAATTTTTTTGTAGTTCTGTACATATAGATAATTGGCAATGCATGTGTACATATCGTCTTTTGTTTGTTTTTTATACAATATCTATTGGATATTATTGCCAAGTGAATATATAAAGGTCTATGTTAGTGATATCAGCAAAATTAACATATCAATAAATTGATTGAATCAATTTTTCGAGGAGTTCTGACACAAAACAGGTGATACAAAAATCATGTTTGAAGCTCACAAAACGTTTTTAAATGTATATTATATGTAAACAAGGAAGCTTTTTGGATTATATATAGATATTAAAGCTTCAGACATAAAATATTGCGAAATCGCGAAATTAGTACCCGCGAAAGTATATATATATTGGTCTACAGGACCTTTGTGGTCGATTGTACATTTGGCAAATAGATCATATTTGTTCTTATTTTGCTTTATTCTAGCTTTTAAAATCGCATGCCAAACGAAAGGTTTGTTTATGAAGACATATTTTACTAAAACTTATTAAGCTAAAGCACTGAGCTTTCTGGGTGCCACCTATAAATTAAAATTCCTCTAATTTACATATTATATGCATGTATATTTAAAGATGAACTTGAATAGATTTTTGATGTTATGGAGATATGACACAAGAATCTGAGCGTACTCTGAGTACTTTATAAACCGCAAAGCAGTTTGCGTTGATAGAACACTCGGATTATTGTTTTATATTGCCGTAACATGAAAATATCTATTCCAATAAATCCTTATAATTCGATTCACTACAGCTAATCAATTCAAAATTCATTTTGAGACTCTTTTTTTCTCCTATTAAGTTGTTACGTCGTTTTCTCAGTCAATCAGAAGAAACATTACAAACGGCGGCGACGCCATTTCATTTGTTCCTTTATTGCATGGCAAAGTAAAATTTAAGCCAATGAAAGTGCTTCTTACAAGCATAATTGAATTATATGCCAAGGGATTAACTTCTAGCTGGTGATTATTTCACAGAGAAGAGTATGGGGTAGACATAGGATGGTGAGTAGAGTCCCTTTATCGTGACTCTCTCTGTCTCTCTACATTGTGTATCAAACAATGGCGCTCATTTTAATAGACAAATACATATTTCGTCTTATATCGTAAATTTGCCTAAATTTCGATTGAATACTGGGGATTACGTCTAGGCTTTAAAATTTTTTTTTTTTGCAGTTTAAATAATGTTTCATGAAAAATCATATAAAACTAGAATAGAAAAATGTTAAAGATGCTCCACCGCCGACAAATGGTATTTTTTCATTATCAAAATTAATAGAAGACAATTTAGTATTTTTTTCAGTTACAAAAGTTACTTATTTTACACCATTGCCAACATTGAAAAGTTTGAGCTTCTAATTTTACTTCAAGTTAAAAATAAGAAAAATAACTAATTGCATCCCGAAAAAATTCCGTGGCACTATATCCTATATGGAATGAAGTACTGGTTGCGCATGCACCAAAGGCAAAAGAAATTATTTTATATTGTTTTTGTGTTAATTAGACATACATATACACGATAATACACCAATTATTGTTCAAATAATGAATATCATTTATGCTCTGTCGGCGGTGGAGCATCTTTAATATGTTCCATTGAAAATTTTATATTCCCATAAAGCAATTCAAATTGTACTTTTACAATGTTCTTTAAATTAACACGTATTTAAGTCCTGGCCTATCGATAGAACCATTTTAAGAATGATATTTATTGCATAACGTATAACATATTTTCTAAATTAATTGTTACTGCTTTTCTACATCAAACGTTTTATATCTGACTTTGTTTAACGCGTGGTGAAAATTCAGCAAAAAAGCAAAGAAATACAAACTTAAACATTATAGTTGTAAGATATCAATTCTGTTAAAATGAGCGCCACATCATATTAGGTCTTCCTAAAGCATGCCCAAACTCTGAAACAACTGAGAGATGGAAAATTCAAAATAGGATTGAATTTAACTATCTTTAGATGTTAATATTGATATCTGTATGCATTAAATATTGACCATAATCGTTAACCAAAATAGAAAAATATCGAACATGAATCAGAAATCGTTCATTCCATTAGACCAATACGTTACATAATTGATGTAGTTTGAATACAACTTGTGTAATATGTAACGTTGTAGATACGCTTTATTACTCTGCCTGCATTTTGCCTGTTACTTATAGATATATGTTTTGCTTGTTTCAACATACTATAATTTAGCTGCATTATTTTATTTCATTAATTTATATTATCAATAAATTATATGACTTAATGTAGATACGATATCCCATATAGGACTTTAGTATTTTTGTTTTCCCTTGGCCTTTTATGATATAATAGTGGCTATGAAGGTTTTTTATTGATACTTAACCATATATCATAGTTTAATCATAAGCACTTGCATTATCTATCGATTAATGCACTAACATATTGACTAAGCTATGCTTTCAATATAAGGTCAATGCTTACATTATAGATACATTATTAGTCGTTTTGAAGGCAATAAATGATTCGTCTTTTTGAAGGCAGTATACCATTCTGACAATTATCACAAACAATACATTTGAAATTCAGAATATTATAAAATTACTACCATGACACAAAATATAAAAAATATTATAACAGAAATAGTAATGTTACATCAACTTATTCACCCCTGAGGACACATTTAGACTCTTCTAAATCAAAGACTAGAGTAGTCCATTATGAAATTTCAAAGGCTGAAGGAGTTAGATATGAGACAATGTGAGTCCCAGTGGTATTTTTCCGCTATTCATTATTTTATGTATGATTTAAACATTCTTCAATCATAACTCAAAGTTTAGATGTAGTAATATATTTCTTAGGTTTATTGACATTTTATTAGATATATTAAAAGGCCATGGAAAACAAGTGATACATGATATGTACCTACTTTAGCAGCCTCTTCATTGAATCATGGAATTTCACCTGATGAATGTCGGATAATTCATTAATATGTGCATCTGCAATATATAAAATCAGAAAAAATATACAATTTAATTGTTTCAAATTTTCAAAATTAAATACATATTTTGTATAATTTGCATTCTCTCTTGGTTTAATTTTCAGGAAAATTGACCAACAGAAAATTGAAATTCGGAACACCTTTTAGGGCAATATATGTTTATATCTAAATGATTCGTCTTATATGTTTAAAAAGAACTGCTAAAAGATGTGCATGTTATACAATTGTAATGCTTAACTTTGTTCAGTAATTATACATTCTGTAGATACATTATGTAATTTAGATATTTATATTGTAGTGAAAATCTTAAACCATTTTGTGAATACTATGATATATATTGTTTTCGTTTTTTATTTGTTATCCTTAATTAAGACGTAATTAATTATATGCGTGTACATTTTTATGTTTTGTAATAAAATATTTTTTGAAGTCTTATATATATGAGGTAAATTTCAAGAGTATCATACCATATCAATCATTTTGATAGTAAACATCATTTTCATAACTAAGTGAATATTACGTTCCTTAAAGTTTGAATGATATGCAATGATCAATGCAAACAAGGACAAACAGATTTAATACTTTTGTAGAAATAAAACAAAAGTTAAATGTTTTTATTTTGGATGTATCATTACTTCAATGTATACTAACAAAATTAAATAATAATTGATACTCACATATAGAAAGCATAATTCAGTCATTATTACTATTAGTATAAAGAAATGAAATATTCCCATTTTATGTTCTTGGTGTCTTCATGGTTACCATCAAATAATTTTCAAAAGTCACAACTCAAGTTCTATATTCTATGCTGAATATGTACGCAGTATAAGTTTTGAAGGGTAGATATTGTTTCTATCCATTACTTTGCATCTATAAACCATGTTGTTTCATCTCAAATATCATCCGAGTTTTTTTTTCGTAATCGTTAATCATTTCATCTAATATAGCAAATATATGCAATCCTTTACGATATCGAGTTACACATGGTTTCCTATTTGAGAGCATACTTGTATTGAATCAATATTCTGACATCAGATACTTCTCTTCACAATTCTTTCATTATAATTTACAGGAAAGTGAAGAACAAGAAAAAAGAAAACAAGAAAAAGATCCGTTAAAAGAATTAGCCAATGCAACGAAAGCGGCAGCAAAATGGAAACCACCAGGGAAGGAGAAATCGGACCTTGGAGACGACAATAAAAAGGATGGAGGGGCGGTACAACCCAATGGAAAACTTCCAGATGGAGATGTAGAATCCGGGAAAGTGGCGCCAGGCACCGACCAATCCCTGGTAAAATATGGCAAAGGGAGGAAACCCATGGTGAAAATGCCAAGCAAGGATAGCGGATATTCTGTACAGAGTTCACAATCTGGAGGCTCAAAGGAAAAGGATGGGGATACGACCAGCTGGGATAGTATAACTAATAAAACTGCTGATTCAGGCACAGGGTCTATCAGTCATGGTCTTCTCGGAGATCTGCCGGAACTACCGTCCAGCGCAAAAAGACAGAATTTGGTCAAACAGCAAAGCACTGACAATGTAAGTTTGTGCACTAAATTTTATCATATAAAAAGAAACTAAACCTTATTTATCAACATATATCCAAAATATATATAATCAGCACTTGTAGTAGCGTTCTCGTGTGGAGAGGGGAGATAACTCTTACCTCACCACCGGGATGGATTCACCGCTTTCTTCCTAAATCTACCTGCGAACTCTGTACAGGAAATCCGTCTGAGACCGCCTTCTATCCTAACCCAACACCTACCATGGGCTTCTCCTGAAACTTGGTACCACCGTTTTCTCGTGTTTGCATGAAAATGATTGTTTCCTTATTAAAGTTTCTCTCATTTGATTTTTGGTTCTTTGATGCGAGTTCATCTCATTGAAATTTTTATGAAAACAAAATGTTGGTAAATATGATAAAAGTGTTGCAAGTTCCTTTTACACTAAAATAAATCATTATCTAAACAAAATCTTCATCAAAAATTAAAAGAGAGAAACAAGTTTTATTGTTGAATGCTTTAAAACAGAGCAAGAACTTTTCGTTTGTTGTTTGTATGTCATTTGGTGGTTCTAGAATTTCTGAATCTATAACTGTTGGGTTTTATTTAATTCGGTAAAAGGTATATTTACCTGAATATGAATTCAATAATTCAAGCTTTCAATCTAACAAGATTTTAATAGCGCATGGATTGATGCCTTTGAGTGCATAACAAATGTAAATTTGGTTATCAGTTATTACTATTTTGCTGTTAAAGTGAATTACTTCCAATAATTGAGAAAAAAAATAACTGTTTTGTTGAAAATGTTGTCCATGTATTTTAATTGCAGCATTCAGTGAGTTTGTTATATTTTTAAGCACATCATCTTGGTTAACAACATTTTGGTGAGATGACCGCCGAACGTCATGTAAATACTTAGTCCATATACATGTACCTAAAACTGAGAATTGTACTTTGTATGGAAAACTAATCGTTTGGGTGTCTTATTTCAGAAATACATCTTTCTATAAAGAAATATACACCGTATAAAGAGTCGTTTAGATTGATGCCTTTGATTAATGATTCAAATGAGCTAGATTTCATTTTTAGATGTTTCTAATCGATCACGTAGTAAGAAAAATAATGCGATATGCACAAATTAAGTCAATTTTTTTTCAAAAATTACATATAAACATAGCAACCAAAGCTATACGTCTCAACTGATAAACATTTTTTAAACAATATTGAGACCAGTTTGATATTCCAATATATTAATTTTTTCAATATCTATTGATCGACTACAGTGTGATTTTTTTAATAATAATTTCCCGGAGTGAAGGAAAACGCCATTCAATTAAAATGTTAAATTCGATATAAGATAGTTATAGATAGCTGAGAATTTTCAAGTGAACAATTTTATTTTTGGAAATATTCAAGAGAAATTCTTGAAGACAGCTCCATCTTTTAAGGTAATCTTAAGATCATTTCAACACTGAACGTGTGAAGGTACTTTTTATTAGGCTAGCTGAGGGAAATAACTCAAAATAATTCAGGGTATCGTTTTAAAAGTTTGTATGAAATGGTTGTACATTACAGAGATATGTGTCGGTCAAACGTCCATACAAAGTAAGTAAAAGTGCATGATGCACCTGCTGCACTACCCCCTGTCTATATGTTTAACCTTATGTTCACACCTTTTGCTACACTTTTAAGTAAATTTTTGAAAAACAAAATGTATTTTGATCTTGGATATAATTTATATTATTTCCTCATGAAAATAAAGATATTTCGCTCAACAAAAAGAATCCATGCATAATGCTTCATTAAAGAAAGAAAATTGAAGAAAAGTTGATAAAAAATCGAACTGTATCAATAGTTATGTATATGTATGCATGTTTTTTAAGGCTTAATTGTCCTTTGTAAAATCGTAACGTTAAATGGCTGGATACAATTGTGTTGTTCGCCCAATGTTGTCATTTGGCCACTTGTTGACACCTGATTGTGTACTTCACTCTTTGTCACATAAAATTATTACAAAAATTCTCTCGAAACAGTTATTATGTAAATGAGCAAACGCAAATATATATATATACACATGTATATATTTGTATTAAAAATGATTGTAGAAATGAAATATACATCTATATAAATGTTCTTTTATAATTCAAAAACGATTGCGCTTATGAGTGATAAAATCGGTTTTGATCGAGATCAGTCTATCAGTTTTGATCAAGATTTGTTAAATAAAAATCATATATAAATATTCACGCAAAACTTTAAGGCTATGCCATTAAATTTACATTAAACTTTAAATGGTTTCAACCATTAAAAATTATCACGTGCGCACGCTGGAATTCTTATATTAGACAAGTGATTACAATTGAGAGAGTAAAATGTCAAGGTTTATAGATCACATGCATCGAACGTTAAATTATATTTTTATTGCACTAAAGCATTATCTGGATGTTATTTTATGGGCTTTGCATGCCTGGTATTTTAGTCTTACATAATAGTGACCTATATTTATGTATTCATGTCAAAATAAAAAGGATTTATATGATGCATGTTACTAGGTTACTGTCAGTTTTCTGATAACAATGTACTGATGCAAGTCTAGCCCTGGTATAACAATAGTCACACATCTATGTACCGTGATACGTGATGAAATATTATAGATATATACTGATATTGAAAAACATTTAAAATCTAACTGGTTTATTATACCATCGACAGTTCATTATTATAAATTAAGAATCTTAAACAAAACTATGCATTTAATTTTTAAGTATAACAAGAAAGTTTTAAAAAATAGAAGAAAAAAAAGAAGAAAAAAAGATCGATTAGTCTCCTGCCTATTCTCCAATGAAGGTTTACATGCATCACTACATCCATGCCAAGTACCTGCTGTTTGTGTAGTATTAATTCAGATTTAATATCTCTTATTTTATATTTATTGATTATTTTTATTAGTGATTAGTTAGTTAATTGAAATGTTTCCTCTTCTTGATAATGCATACGAACCTGGTTTTAGATATATCGTTAATAGAATGATCGATCATTTTAATTATGGACGTTGGGAACTTTTATTTTCTTTTTTTATATATATTTATGCATCCCTTTTTAAGTAAATGTTAGCTTTGCATGGGCTTAAAACCTATATAAGAATAATTTGGATCTATACGTAAGAGTTCTGCTATATACTAGAGTTATTTATGACTATTGATAGATATTCTGGAATTGTTTTCAATTTCGTGTAGAAATGTTTGCTTTTAATAAGAACACGGATTTGACTCAAAATGTATTTCCCTGTTATGTATTTCTATATAGTTTGACTCAAAATATATTTCCCTGTTATGTATTTCTATATAGTTATAGGTTCAAATCTAATAAATGCAATTGATTAAGGAGAATTTTTTACCGGCACCTCTAAGCATAACAAATAATATTACCAGCAATTGTTACTTTCATTTCGAGACTTCATTGTACTTTGTCAGATTTAGATTCCAAGTCAGAGAACTCTTAATACTCACTCATTTTTTTGTTTTTGTTTATAGATATCTTCCTCTGCGATTCATCTGGAGAAAGCTGGGAATGAAGACTATCCAGTGAAAAAGAAGAAAGCTGGTCCAGAGATTATACTTGGTATGTTTAAGTAAAAGAACTTTATTATGTTATGTAAAATATATCTGAAACGGTGAATGACTTTGATATTTTGATGCATTCTTTCCCTCGGTAAGCCCTTGGCAAATGGAAAAACAATGCTTTGGACGCTTTAAAAGCTCAAATGAAAAACGACAAGGGCAATATCTCGAGAGGTGAAGTGAAGTGATTCATCTATTGAAATCTTTGGTTAGACACGAACTTTCATTCCACTTTAGCCTTCGATGGTTGGTCTTGATATTACTTGTATTGATTTATTTCACAATCATTAATACTTCTAAATGAAATACCAAGTATTTGGTCAGAACAAATTTTTGTATTTTGTGAGCAAGTAAACTTTTTGATTTCGTAAAATAACAATTGGTGCGAACACAATTTGACTACAATTCAAACGGGTCTGTGTATTGCGGAATTCCGAATAGACTTATTACACCTTGACAATAAAGGCTTGTTCTCAATTTAATATATCTTGTTATGCATAATATATTTTTGTGTACAGCTTATGGCGATGGCTACAAACCCGAGAGACAGAAGGGCCAGTTGATAGACCGGAACTGTGCCTGTTGTACTGGGACAAGCATCTATACCTACTGGCTCTATGTCCAGAATGGTGTAATGGCCATTGCCTCCGATCCCTTACTCGACCTGTTCATCACTATCTGTATTGTCCTCAATACTGCCTTCATGGCGGCAGAGCATCATGGCATGTCAGACGATCTCAAGGAGTTGTTGCGGATAGCTAATTACGTAAGCTACAAAATATGTTATCATAAATAAAATAAATGAATAATAAACATGATGAATATGTTGATTATGATAACTCTAATGAAAAAATAATATTATCAGAAATAGACGTAAACATGTTATTATATGACTCTATTGATAAAAAATATGACACTGAGATTTTTCTCCAAAGCAGGTTTTAATCTCGAGCATGTACAATAAATTATAACGACTGAGCCCGATCATTTAAAACAAAAAATGGATTAAAGATTTTTATCTTAAAAAAAACCCGAATAAAGAATAAAGATGACTGGAAGAAGAAATAATTAGAAATATTTTATAACATTATTATGGGAAATAAGAAATTGGGGTTTTCCTTCAAAGCAGGTTTTATTCCCGCATGAAACAATAACTTCCATAAGTTGACATGACCGAAGTTAGCATTTACCACATTATCTGAATTAATCGTTTATGTATTCTAGGTCTTCACCAGTATCTTCACCTTTGAATGTATTGTCAAACTGACATCACTCAGCAAGTTTTACTTCGGCAACGGTTGGAACGTATTTGACTTTATCATTGTGATAGCTAGTCTTGTGGATCTTGGTTTGGAAGATGTTGATGGCTTGAGTGTTTTCCGATCATTCAGATTGGTAAGTAACAACAATTTCCGTATGTACATAAATTATAGAATAATTTCTATGTAATTTGAAAGTTCATATCAAAATACAAACATATTACATTCAAAGTTTTTTTTTCAAAAAAGGATATATGTTTCAGATCAAAAGCAAAAACGAAAACAAATTCAACTTCAAATAAAATCTGCTAATCAAATAAAACTATTTTACGGAATTAATTGTAAGAGATACATACCAAAATCAAAATCAGTCAGAATCAAAATTAAAGATGAATTCAGTTATTTCTTTAACAAGGTTTATTTGAGTAGTATTTGGTATAATATTTCTTTCCATTACAGCTCAGAGTCTTCAAACTTGCTCAGTCCTGGCCAACCCTGAAACTGCTATTGACAATCATCTTAAGTACTTTAGGAGCGCTTGGCTATTTAACTATAGTCCTGGTGATTGTCATCTACATCTTTGCAGTTATAGGTCTGCAGCTGTTCTCTGAATCCTATACAGAAAGTGTATTTGGTGATGATATACCCAGGTAAAATAATGCAGAAACCACGCAAAGTTAAGATTTCAATGACTATGTTATGCTGTTTGTTTAAAAGTAACTATGTACCTCTATTATAGAAAATAAATTTTGCTTTAAATTCATTTTGAACAACTAGCTCCAAAATAGTTAGTTTATTATAGAATAGAGAGGTGAATAGAAATTATTTCTGTTTTTAAGGTGAATTATTAATAGCTGCTTCTAATAAAGTAAACTAAAAAATATAATTTAAGAAAAAAAGAGAATCGTTTTCTAGCACTTAAATACAATCACTGATAATTGTACGTTTACAATAATTAACTTGAATATTGAACAGAGATATTAAGGGAAGTAATTTCAATTTCAAGGTGGAATTTTAACGACTTTTTCCACGCTATGTTGATGGTATTCCGCGTGCTATGTGGAGAGTGGATTGAACCCCTATGGGACTGTATGCGAGCTGCAGACGAACTGTGCATGGTTGTTTTCCTCCCTACTCTGGTTCTCGGAAATTTCATCGTATGTATATTTTATAAATGAATGAATCGACAACCGCTTTATTTTGTCATATTTTTTCATTCCTAAAAAATTGAAACTGAAATTGTGAATTGGTTAGCTACTTATTATCTAATGATAAACAAGTTGCTAGTCAGAGCTTACACACTAGGATGATATGTCGTTAAAATCTAACTGATTGGGTGAAACATGCAAGTTGTTTCTTGGTATACATTGTCACTTACACTATGCATATATAGCTGAAGATCTTTTGCAACCATTGATTGTATTATCTCTAACATTTCTTTTCAGGTATTGAACCTTTTCCTTGCCCTCTTGCTAAATGCATTTGCAAGTGACACACTGGATCAAGAACCGAGTGACGAAGACAATCGACTGAAATTGGCATTCACCAGGATAAGAGAACTCTGTTGCTGTTGTATAAAGCCTAAGAGATCAGCATCTGTTGGACCGAATGATAAAGAGGAGGATGGAGAAGCCAGCACCGCCACAGACAAGGAGAGCAAAGGTTAGTGCCGGTGTTTTCACGTGATACCAATATTATTCTCACTGTCTAAATCTAAAATAAGGCAAACTTAATACAAAAAGATGCATCGGTTACATTTCAAAGTATACAAGAAGTAAGTCAATATCAAAGAGTATGCATTAGGATACTTGTCGTGGAAATAATGAATTGAGTATACGTAAAGGTGCGTTTAGATTCATATATATATATCAAACAATAAGTGAATCTTTGAAGCCATTTGATTATGATTGTATACACTCTGTATATACACATGCAGTTATTTCCAGTTGGAATGATATATAATGGAAATAAGAAGTGAATGTACTCATATAGCTGCTCATTTCACAGACAAAGATGCAAAGAACAAGGGAAAAGCTGAAGATAAGATAGCTCTCACAAATGGTCGAGCAAGCACTACAAAGAAGACCGACACAGCCAAAACTGGCACAGACGCCAAGAACAAACCTCAAACAAATGGAACCGTAGCAAATAAGGATGATAAAAATAAGGTAACGTTAATTCTATATTGGATGAAATAAGCATCATGATTCATAATCACTATGTTTTATTCACATGAAAACCTTATGTAAATGAATGGGATATAGAATTGTTTTATTTTACTTTGACACTATTTCACAGTTTCAATGTTAATGAAAGCACCTTAGTTATAAATTGAATCAAAAAGCACCAACTGAAAATGATGATATTAAGATCAAAGATTCATTGAGAGATTTTGTTCTTTATTAAGGGCAAAAAGCGTAGGAAAAATCGCAAAGCAGCTGGTTCTTTAAGTCTAAATGCACCACTTAAGGTGTTACCAGAAATTGTACCTGTACAGGTAATGAGTACACCTAATCGTCTCGTTATCAATATTAGAGCACCAGTATGTGTTGTGGCTTTCAATTTTCAACCAATCTACCTCTTGTCAAATCTGGATCATCGAATCTTTTCAAAATATTGTATTCTAAGATACATATGATTCAAATGGAATTAAGCAATACCAAGAAATCCTTTGAA
The DNA here is from genome assembly GCA_004382745.1 of Argopecten irradians irradians. Classification (NCBI taxonomy): domain Eukaryota; kingdom Metazoa; phylum Mollusca; class Bivalvia; order Pectinida; family Pectinidae; genus Argopecten; species Argopecten irradians. Next base: position 2,643,254 of record SAYR01028201.1, on the reverse strand, counting down.
CCTTTTCCAATTTCTATTTTCTTTAATACATTTTCTTGTACATTAGATTTTTAAAAATTGCATTTTTTGAATTTTTAATTAGTTGTTCCGTGGATAATAAAATGTTGTTTTTTAATTATCAGTAAAAACCAAGATCAAATTAAGATTCTCAATTCTAGTTTATTTCCAATTGTTCTTTACAACCCAACCAGAAATGACGAATGTGGATTTGACAAGAATTTAAGTTTATATATCTACCACTATAATCAATTAACGATGTATAATTAAGTAAATCTTGCATGATTTTTGTCTTCAGTTAAATGGTTCGATTTGTAACTTAATTTTTATATTGGGATTGGTTTTATATCAAATTTGGTATTGGTTTTGTTTATGTTGTATCCAATACTTATTATTTTAATAAAATTGTACCTGCTATCAAATTTATCAAATTATTTATATTGCAAAGAAACATTGCCCTATGCACATTTAACAATATGAATAAAGGGGTATAACTCTTACCAAATACAAAGGTAGAATGGGAAACGCACTGCATTGGTTTAATGCACCATATATTGTTTAATATTCGTTATTAAAAGTGTAAAGCCTACTTCTCAGAAGTCCCTTATTATTTTTCAACCAAAAAGGAAACTGTGTACTAAACCTGCATGATCTGTTAGCTGGTATTGTTATGTAAAATGTTCATGAATTTCCTATAAATGTCATCTACTGTATTATAGCCGTACAATGTTTTCCAGATCCTACTTAGATGCAGAAATGGGTCACCTTGCCAATTGTTATTGCAAAATACTTTAATCTGTTAATTGGTTACTTTAAAGTTTATTTTAGTGAATAATACTTTTTATTTCTAGACTTATTAGTACAGAGACATTTTACAGTTAAAATTTAAGTTAAATGTGACAAAAAGATTACAAAATAATTCTTTTAATCTTAAATCTATTTTTTTCAGTATCGATTAACCATTTGCTTATTTTCAAATATTAGTCTCATTTCATTTTGTAAATTCTTCTTTATCGTCATACAATTTATCAATCATGTAGCATTTCTCTTTGAAGTTTTAGATACGATTTTCCTTGATAACAAATTTATTTCATAACCTCATATGGTTTAAAGTATTTTTTAAACATTGAACAGAACAAAGTTGATGCAGCCTTCAGCACACAGAGAGAAGAATTCTCTAGTTTTAATGCCGCCATGAAAGCTAATGCCAATGATTCAAAAGGTGAAGGGGCTAAAGCGGATGGTAAGAAAGGCAACAAGAAAGACGACAAAAAAGATAAGGAAGATGACAAAGATGATGATGACCTTGCGTTGGGTGCTGAGGCTTCGACCATGAAGAAAAAGGAAAAGGAAGATGAAGAAGAGGTGAAAGAGATTGTGGTCGAAGACTGCTTTCCCGAGGCCTTCTATAAACGGTAAGTAAAATATTATTATACTATAATGCTACAAAAGTATTGTGTAACTTACTTCAAAAATTACCATCAATTCGATATCTATATACATATAAACTTTCATTGTACCTTTCTTTTTATGTAATGTTACGTCTTCAAATAGAAAGACGGGGAAAGATCGATTGTCAAAATATTTATGTTGAAGAAAATTTTTGGTTACATAACTTCTTATTATTTTGTATGGTATGGTTTGTTTAAAGATGCTCCACCGCCGACAGAGTATAAATGATATTCATCATTGAACAATAATTGGTGTTTAATGATGTATATATATATGCTTAAGTATATATATATATATGCTTAATTAACACAGAAAGTAACAAAAAATAATTTATTTCGCCGTTTGTGCATGTGCAATCATTACTTCATTCCATATAAGATTTAGTGCCACGGATTTTTTTCGGAATGCAATTAATTATTTTCCAAGTATTTAACTTGAAGTAAAATTAGAAGCTCAAACTTTTCAATGGTGGTAATGGTGTAAAGTAAGTAACTTTTGTCACTGAAGAAAAATACTAAATAGTCTGCTCTTATTTATGATAGTGAAAAAATACCATTTGTCAGCGGTGGAGCATATTTAAGTTTATGAAATAAATTATTTAAAAAACAAATATAGAATAAATGCGAGTGTTTTGTGAAGGGTATGGCATTGACGGTTGTTATGAGAAAGACACTATAAGGATGGGGGAAATGAATCAAATATTGATTCATACACTTTTATATACAAAACCTATGTACTGTATATCTGATGATGTTGGTTTCTTACCACCGATACATACAGTTGTATCAGCCTGCAAAAATGGATACCTTGGTAAGAATCGACAGTACCGACCAACCCTAGAATCACAGGTTTACATTCAGGTGGTACAACTCTCACACATAAGTATCACAGGAGATGTTCCGTTCACCTGGTCTCGTATCTATTTCAACTTTGTTTTAGGTGTCTATATAAGCAATAATAAAAATCATATAGACGATTTTTTTTTCAGAAGTATAAAAAACAAATGTCATGATCGTCTTCACACAGGTTAACATTGTACATGAATTAGATATTTAAGATATTTCCTTTTCAAGACGAGTTTGCGATGAAAGACCAAACAGAGATAGCATGCATATCGTTTGGTAGATAAAATATAAAATGTCTAAAACAGTTTGGCAACTGTAACGATTTAACATAGCACATTAGGCAAAATTGTCTAAATGGTCCAGTTTTCTTCATTTGTTCATTTTTATAACTTCAAATGCAGGAGTATGGGGGTGACCAGGATAGATATAATGTTTTAGAGTTAGGAAATATTTAAGTTATTACTCAAAAACAGGCCAGGTGAAATATTGTTCCTGCTGGTGTGAGAATTGAACAGAATGAAGTCTTGTGTATAGGATAGATTTAGTTTTAATTGTAGTCTGCAATCATCCTTATATCTTCAAAAGTCATTTGTCCGAGTGTTTTATTTACAATTGTAGTATGTGATGATGTTGTGATTTCATATATATCCAGTTATCTTACGTGCGTTCTATTTTTTTTTTTTTTTTTTAATATTTGATAGATTCGCACTCAAACTGTCCTTATGAAAAATAAACGAAAAACTAAACATGCCTACAAAGACATGAAGCTGCTTAGGAATATTTAAAGGATTTTTCTAATTTGAATGAAACATCTTTGTCAATATTATCACGCAATGTGATTTTTTCCAAGGACTTTCCTTTAATTTAGGGGAAAAGGGTTTATTAATTTAGATTTATTTCTGATCTATCAGTTACTTTCATTCATTTCAGACCTGACAAAGTGAAAGGAAGAGAAGTAACTCGAGAGATCAGAATTATATAGATTCGGGGGAATGATAACATCAAACTACAAAAATGTGTTTTATAACGATATTAAACAATTTAATTTTCATCATTTAACGAATTCTTCCTCATTTCTGCTAAAAACGATTACTGAAGATTCTTCAATAATATTCTATATAACAAGATTAATTTATGAAGTAATGCCTTAGGCTTACAGAGAACGATGGTTTCAGAAATTGATTGTCATTTAATGAGTGGAGCTTTTCATTTGTGTGTGTGGTAGTATCATATAAATTCGTTTTGAGTCTTTCCTATCAGTAAGTATATATTAGTTCAATAAGATTCATTCATTATACCTATCATTCTTGGTGATTTATTCCATGTTTAGAATATTGATATACCAGCCCCCAGTTTAATTGATCTTATTAACATCATTTTATTATTTTACCAGAGATACTGTCTTTATCATGTTTTCATAAAATGGTTGTGTTTTGAATATGTAGATGTGTAAAATGTTAATCTATTATTGCACTGTTAGCATGGCTTTTAGTGGCAGTTAAAAGAATCATGATAATTTCTGCACGTATTTTTTTTCGATAGAGATTTCATTTTAATTAGTGTTTCTCTCTTAATTTCCTGTTGAATAATTTTAGATGTACTTTTTATTAATGTATATTATAAAAGCACATGACTTGATCATTAATATAGGGTTTATTTAACAAATTAGTCTTGTAAGAATTAAAATTCTTGCGTTACATAGAGTCAATGTCAACTTAATCAAATTTCATTAACGATAATACGCTGTAAAGTGTAAAAAGTATAAAAAAACATTTGGTGATACATAAATACCACAATCTGAAGTAAAAACTAAAGCTGAAATATTATCTATAGGATAGCGAAATGAAATGCCAATAATATCGAAAATGTATTCTAAAATAGACATATAATTATACTTACCTCTTTACAGAAGTCATTTGCGTTCAAATAATTTTTCTGCACGGTTCTTTGTTTTATTTACTTAAAACATGTATTATAGAAAGAATACCAGGTATCAAAGTACAATGTCATAAATATCAATACTGTTAATAATGATTTTCAAGGTAAGGAATTGATATATTTTTCAGAGAAAAGTTACTAAAATTGCATATATAACGCATGCAAATTGAAATCATTAATATGTTTATTACATGGTTTTTCCACCATCGTATCTTTATACGTTCCAAAACATTTGCACATTTCTTTGTTTTTATTTATTGTATATAACTATGTTTGCATTGTAGTCTTATTTCTTTAAAGTAAAAATTATTAAGTAAATATTTACTTATGTATACAGGTGCAGCTGCTGGGAGACGTTCGATGAATCCGCTATTGGAAAGAAGTGGTATACCTTCAGAAAGATTATGGCTACAGTTATCGAGAACAAAATATTTGAGGGGATCATTCTTTTCCTCATCGCCGTGAGCAGTCTCACTCTGGTATGATAGTATGATAATGGTTTGGTGGTTGATGAAATTTGCCTTAAATGTGTTTCATATCCAAGATCAATAGAATTTCAATATTTCAATTAAACCGTATTTCAACCTTAAATAAAAGAGGGAAAAAATAAGATTCTTGAAAAATAAAATCGAAGAATTACCGGGTGATTAAGATTTTATTTAAATAATTGGTAGCATCTGCTTCATAAGTTTAAGTCGCATTCAGCACTTGTTATCATAATTTACTAAATATTTAACCGTGTAAGTGAAAAAAATTAAACAGAATTTATACAGAGATTCACATAAAAGATGTAAACAGCTTTTTAAAACACTACCTTAGAAATGCTTATTATCACCTTTGGGAACCAGAGCGGGTTTTCATGGCCCAGAACTACTGTCTTTTGCTTTTCATGACGTAGCGCCTGTTTCAAATGGCGGTCGAAGTGAAGGGACACCAAAATAAACAACAATGTCGATGTGATGCCTATGCCATGTCATTGAGGATATTTTACATTAGTCAAATTGTGATGCTAATTTTTACAAAATATGTAAATTACATGGAGCAAATTACATGTAATTTACTTAACTTTTATATTGCTATATTTATATTCAAGGGAATCTTATTTTTGTTTTAATGTATACTTTTGCCGATGTGTTTTGATGTGATTTATTGTACTGTGCTTGATTTAACTCCCAGGCTTTTGAAGATGTGTACTTATATCAAAACCCAACGATGGAATTGGCTTTGGATTGGCTCAACATTATCTTCTGCGTTCTCTTCTCACTTGAAATGGTGATGAAATGGTTTGGAATGGGATTCAAGAAATACTTTACTCAATTTTGGACATTACTCGACTTCGCCATTGTAGTTGTAAGTAAAAAGAAGAAGAGTTGTGAATTCTGATTATAGGCATGACTAAAGGAATCGATTCTTAACTTTGCTTAAAAAACTAACTTTGCTTTAGTTTACCTGTAGCCATACTAAGGTATACATTCTGGAATATTTCTCACACATTTCACTGTTCTAATTGGACAAATATGATCATTCAAAAAATATCTTCAAGTATGAAAAAAAATTCCTCTTCAGGTATCGATAGCTAGTTTAGCAGCAAAGGCAGCAGGAGTTGACAACATTTCCGCTTTCCGGTCATTACGTACTCTCAGAGCTTTCAGACCACTTCGAGCGATTTCACGATGGCAGGGGATGAAGGTAAAAAAACTCATGGGTTACAAGTTAATACTAAATAAAAAAAAAGAATATTGAAAGATATACTCTCGAATTAGTTCAACATCAAAACATCATATTATGTTGTGTAATTAATACGCAGTTGGGCTATTAGTAAAACGTTTTTTTTTAATATCTATTGTAATTGGACAATTAGAAATATGCCATTCCTATAAATCATGATGCTATAAATAGATTTAATTTTTATTCTGAATTTTGGTTAAAGATGAAATCTGAAATCGTATATCCGGTTCTTTTCGTAGGGTTGATGTTTTTGCGGGACATTACTATAGTCGCGAATATTTGATCCGCGAAAAATGAGAAATAGATGAATTATAAGTACCTTTTGGTCAAATCGTTTCAAATTGGTTAAAATGTCATTTTCCAAATCGCGAAAATAACCGATCATACAGTGTGAAAAAAGTAATGGTTACTTGTTGTGCATGCAGTTTTTATATAACTATATATTTTTTTAATTACAGATTGTTGTGAATGCTCTAATGTTGGCTATCCCTGCTATCTGTAACGTACTGGTAGTGTGTCTGGTCTTCTGGCTTATATTTAGTATCATGGGCGTCCAATTCTTCAGTGGGAAATTTTTCAAATGTGTGGATGAAGATGGCGAAAGATTGGATTTTACTGTGACTGCAAATATGACAGAGTGTTTAGCCAAAAATTACACCTGGGTCAATTCCAAAATCAATTTTGATAATGTGATCAGTGGATATTTAGCCCTGTTTCAGGTCGTAAGTATTTTCTCATATTCTGAAGCTTTCCAAACCGGTTGATTTTATGTCAAACAATAAGAGAAGTGCTGTATTCATATTAGATTTTGTCTTCTTCATGACGTAATTGCGTTTTCCGAACAGAAATCAAATTATTCAAGTAATGAAATATATTGGTAGGTGAAAGTAATGTATGAGTACCCCGATCAATATAAGGGCACTTAAGTGTATGTCTAATCATTTATTTGAAAAAATGTGTTTATTGACTGATAAAACATTTTGACATTCTGATATTCTAAAATTCTAAAATCAAACAAAAAGGTATGTTATCACTACTTGCTATCGATCACCATCTTGGCAAGGTTGATAAGATTAAAGTCTGATACTTATTTTTTTATATAAGTGTATGATATATAAATGTTTCATTTACATGCATGTACATTTCAAGTATAACTTTTCAGGCAACATTTGAAGGCTGGATGGAGGTGATGATTGACGCTGTAGATGCTACTGATGTAAGCTTGTGTTCAAGTCGACTGGATTCATTCCACCATAGATTTGTTTATCTGTAATACTATTCATTTGTATACAGATTTTTGGTTTAAGACAATGAGAGGAAAGTTAAAAGGAAAAATTGTTAATGGACTGAAGCACAAAAGCAAGATTTCATTTAATCTTTAAGAGAAAAGACAAAATGGTTTTTTTTTTCTTTAATGAACTATAAGTTGATAAAATAGATAAAATGTATGCCTTTATTTTCAGGTGGACGAACAACCAAGATATGAGGCTGGACTCTACTACTACCTATACTTCGTGGCATTCATCATCTTCGGGGCATTCTTCACTTTAAATCTCTTTATTGGTGTCATCATAGAAAACTTCAACGCGCTGAAGAAAAAGGTTAGCATTTGATTTGTCATAAAATAAGATAATTAACTTTTAGAGTAAGTCGCATTTCATGGAAACCAAAACAATTACTTTAAAACCTGTATTGAAATTATAACGATTGTGCATTTAATTAGAAAAGTAGGGTTAATTCAGTTGTTTCTATTGCAAGGAAGTGTATCTTTTGATATTGTTTCAAACTGTTGTTTTCTTTTCCAGTACGAAGGTAGCTACTTGGACATGTTTCTAACACAAGGACAAAGAAATTACATGAATACTCTGAAGAAATTAGCCAATAAAAAGCCTCAGAAAACAGTCAAGAGACCAAAGGTAACCATATATTACTGAAGAGGATTGCTTTAAATTAGATAATACAATCACAAATGCTATTACTACCTTATATATAATGACGAGTTTTTCTATATAGCTATGAATATCACATGAAGGTCATTAATATGCAATCCAAAGATATAAATTATTTCAGGGGCCAAGTTTCTGGGTAAGTTATTTGTTAGTTTTGTAGCGCATGAGTTAATGTTTAAGCAACGCATAACCAGAGTCAATGAAAGTTACCGCTTTATTGCCCTATCATGATATTCGAAAGAGAGTGCTAATGCTCCTGTCTTGTGTCCTTATTCCGTCGCAAGGGGCGGATATTTCCGTTGATCAGACATTAAAAATTTAATATAAAAACCAAATTACAAAGCATTATTATGCATAATAGATTTTTTTTAAGAAATAGAAACCAATATATCAGCCTGTTTTTGTTTTATTTGGGGTTTTTTTCTGGGTCTAAATAATGTATAATGGCCATACATAAAGAACTCGATAATAAAAAAACAAATCGTCACCAAATAAATGTCAAAAGGCTTTAATTATTTCATTTCAAAATATTGTATTGTCAACAACAATAGTACCACATTCATTCATACAAGATGATATATTACATATTCACACACTGGATTGGACAACAGGCTAGGCCTATTATAGTCTTTTCCATGATAAAGTATGGAATAGTTTTATTTCTCATTTTGAAGCTTATGATTTACCAACTTCATTAGAAGTTATAGATAGTTTAAATAGCTACAAGTTATTCACTTAATGCCAATATATATATACTGTATATGCTATTCACTTACTGAAACTAACCATTTCATTGCTTGAAAAAATCACGATTTCATACATGCTGTTTATAATTTTACCTAAAGTCAATGGTGGTGAGAAATGTCACATTTTTTTTACAAATATGTTTTAAGATTATTGTATTTTTTTATCAAAATATTTTTCTTTCATATTGTGTTACGAAATTCTCCATATCACAATTGTTAGCTACAATAATGTCAGTACTTTTGTTGTTTACTCTTTTCACTCATACATGAAGTATTCAGGTCCGATGATTCGTTACAAGATTTCTTCTATAAAAATTAAGCATAAATACATTATCCGATACATTCCCATTTGAGACGACCAGTCTTCCGATCTTGCTAGTGTTTAATAAAATTGAACTTCATTTTTTTTTTTTTTTTTTTTTTTTTTCTTTTTTTTCTATTTTTTTTTTTTTTTTTTTTTTTTTTTTTTTTTTTTTTTTTTTTTTATATTTATTGTTTCGTTTTCCGGTCATTTTCATCGTAATGTGTTGTTGATGTACTGCAGATTGTTAATGTCATCGGTCTTTTTGTCTTCAGAATAAATTAGCGTACGTCTCTATATGAGCAGTTCATTACAAATTAACGTAAATACCTATTGCGCATGTCCTGTTATAGTATGCATGAATTTCATGGCTATTATTTGTTGTATGTATTTTTTATTTAAAATATCTTTACTACTTTTTTACTTCTTTTTTTTCAAACATTTTATCGTTAAACTTTTGGTATCATTTTCTTGTTGAAATATAAAAAAAATTCACTAAGTATACAATTTCAACAATTGATGTGTATATAAAACATTACTGCAAACACTTGGTTTGGTAATTGTGATGAAATGAAAGTTTGGTCTCATAGGTATCATGCATGTTTTAAGTTTTCATGTAAGCACCATTCATGTTTAAGTTCTCATTTAGGCATCATACGTGTTTAAGTTCTCATTTAAGCATAATACATGATTAATTTTCATATAGCCATCATGCATGTTCCAATATGAGTCACCGATGATTTACAAATGTGACAAAGTGACGCAGCGAAAGCCACCATCAAATCATTTACCATATCGCTTTTCACTACAAAAATGATCAAAAGTTTAATTTCTATTTCAGAATTCCTTTCAAGCTGTCTTTTATGACGTGTCAGTAAGCAGTAAGTTTGACATGGCGATCATTGTTTTCATATTCCTGAACATGATCATTATGGCTGTTGACCACTACAAAATGTCGGACCTAGTTACAGACGTTCTGGACATCATGAACATTGTTTTCACTACAGTATTCACTATGGAGGCGGTGGTCAAAATCATCGGTCTAAGACTGCACTACTTCAGGCAGCCATGGAATGTATTTGACTTTGTAGTGGTTGTTTTGTCATTGGGAGGTAAGTTATTAAGCACAAACTCTGGGAATAAACTGTTTTTCTAAATCACGATGAGATATGGGTTATGGTATCTGAACTAATTGCTAGTACTAGGAACACTGTGGAAATGTGCATGTGTATAGTTTTTGCATAATCTAATGAGATTGTTCAGGCATAGCATGTACCACTGTACCGCAAGATGATACAGAAAACGTCAGCAAAGCTTCCTCATAATCTCGTTTTGAATTTGTTTTATTTATTTATGAGCTATCTGGTGGCATATAGGTTGTCCAGTTATTTGACTATAAAGAGAATATTTAATATTCAATTATTCATCAAGAAAACAATATTCCCATAGAAGCACTGACGTTTATCATTATTTAATTTGCAGATGGTACATGTTCAAAAATCACAAAAACTAACAAAATTGTTATTTGTTGGCGACTTAAACCTAATTAGAGTCTAAAACTAACATGTTATGAACTATTACTAATTGGAATGTGTCTATTTTGCATGTATTGGAACTTTTTTATATAACACTTTATAATTATATATTCATATATGGGCCAAAATTAAACATAGTTTGTCTCCCCGTTTACCGTTGGAGACTCGCCCATGTCTTTATTCTCCACTTAGAAACAGTTCCTCCTGAAATAACGTCAACCATTCCCTGTGTTTAATGTTTTATCTAACTATTGTAATATTCGATTTCACTCATTTTATTGCTAAATTTTAGTGGTGATTTTGGACGCAGCAGGTAACATTAATTCTAATGTTAAATGTTTGGAGTGAATATATTACACCCTCTTGGCTTCTTGTCAAACATTTGAACAAAGTAGCTTTAAATTATTTATACTATATTGCGGCCGCGACATTAGAAAGGTATTTCACTGTAACTTTTTTTAGTGATAATTTATATATTTAACGAAATTGACAAGAAAATGTTTTGAAAACAAATCCTGATAATTCTGAGTTGTGACAGAAAAAACGAACAACTAATTAAATTTTGTAGATTTATAAAGTTTGACACATGAAATTCTATTTCCTCGAACATCTAAATTAAATATATGAAAAAATACATTTCTATAAAATATCATCTTCTAATGTTCATTTTAAAATGTTTCATTGTATAATGTTGACAGAAGCCACGGGTTTGATAGTAGAATACAGTAGCAATTATGCAAGTCTCAATTGTAACCCAGACCTTCAACTCAATGCCACAATAAAACTTGTTTGTTCTGTGAACAGGACCAACAAGTATGCGGCAAGATGAGTGAGGTCTGAATATCTGAGTGAAGTAGATACTGTAGATCAGCAATTAGGGCTGTTTAGATCATGTTCAGATTACTAGCAGTAACTTTGAATTATCCGATATACATGTAACTTAACCGGTTTGTATATATATGTTTATATATCAGTTGCTTGGTAATAAAACATTGTTGAGTAGGTGATGCAATGTAAACCGCATATTAACGCCATAAATTTATAAAATTTATGAAAGCATAATTTCATTTGCAAAATATTGAATTTTATTGGATCGCAAGAGTGTTGAGGAATGCAAGCCAACACATGAACAAACTTTTGGAATGATTTCTCCCACCAAATTATTTAAATCTAAATTCTTGAATGCATGTTTGACTGAGTGAAAATACTCCACAAATTTTGAATGAATTCCTCTGCTGCATCCAGCATCGACCAGCTTATGTTTGTCATTTTCTTTGCTCTGCCAGATTAATGTAATGTTGCTTAATATCCAGGTGGGTTTTGAAATGTATGCTGCACAATTGTAGTTTGAGATATCACGCTAGATTGAACATGTCACAATAGGTTGAAATAATGAAAAGTGCACTCAGCTTCTCTATATCAAATACGACTAACTACTTGTGTTAGGGTTTAAAAATAGACGTGCTAGCTCTGATAAACGTTATGTGCTTCGTTGTGCGATATGTTGTAAGAATATTACTAAAATAAGAAATAGCATGCTGCACAATGCAACTATGTTGGATGATACCTTAAATATTTAGACATTGCAACAGTGTATTTGTATGAAAGATATATAACAGAAGTGCGGAACATGTCAGACGATTTTCCTTGTTATTTCTAACCTACATGCAACGCTAGTTAAGGATTCTTTTTATTTATCCAGTGATATTTTCCTATTATACATTGATTATTGAAGCTGAAACTGCTGAGTATCAGATTGATTAAACAGTTGTACGTTAAAGATACTTGTTATACCCACAAAAAATTAAGAATTTATCTTTACATTATACAATTATGGCCCTCTGTGGAGGGATACATCTAGAATTGTCTCCCTAGAAAGAGTTATTTTCTCGAGGGCGAAGCCCGAGAGAAAATAACTCTTTCCAGGGAGACAATTCTAGATTATCCCGACACATAGGGACATAATTATTTTATTATACCGAACAAAATCAAAAGAAAAAAAATCTCTGTTAAAAGAATCCATGAAGATATTTCCCAACAACAACGTTGTTAAATTCGTTGGGCTACAAAAAAATAAACAACAGCGTTGCCATTGTTGGTTGACGTTGCAGATGACGTCAACTTCTGGTCACGTGCGGAGCTTCCAAGGGGTTATTTCCCTGGGGTTATTTCCCTCGGGGGTTATTTCCCTGGGGTTATTTCCCTCGCCTTCCAATTCCGGGGAAACATCTAACTTATTCAATGTCATATGATCAAGTTTAATCCAATCAGAACATTCTAAATAAAAGTGAGGTATAATAATTTACATTGTATAGAAAATTGGCGAAATCGAAATAGCTTGGTAACGCATTTTTAGATGTCTTGTTTACATGAAGTACAGACTAGTTTATTAATTCGTGAATTATTTTCTTTTTCTTAGGTATATTATTGGATCAGCTCCTGGACGGACTCATTGTCTCTCCAACACTTCTCAGGGTCGTTCGTGTGTTTAGGATTGGTCGAGTCTTGCGACTCATCAAGGCGGCTAAAGGTATACGAAAGCTACTGTTTGCTTTGATCATATCCCTGCCAGCTCTCCTCAACATCGGAGCACTGCTGTTCTTGGTCATGTACATATTCGCTATCATCGGAATGTCCTCCTTTGGAAATGTGAAAATCGAATCTCCTTTGGATGATACTGTAAATTTCCAGACGTTTGGTAATAGTTTTGTGCTACTGCTGCGTTTGTCAACGTCAGCTGGTTGGAATGATATCCTTGAGCCGCTGCTAATAGAACCGCCGGATTGTGACCCTGATTACATTATCCGGTCGGACGGGTCAAGAGTGGAGTCAACCAATGGCGACTGTGGTACTCCGTGGCTCGCCTACTTCTTCATGGTCGCTTACATCATTGTGATATTCTTAATTGTGATAAACATGTACATTGCTGTGATCTTGGAGAACTTTAACCAGGCTCACGAACAAGAAGAGGTTGGTGTGACTGAAGATGACTTTGATGAATTTTATGTTGTCTGGGAAAAATATGACCCCTTAGCCACTCAGTATATTAAGTATGAACAGCTGTCAACTTTTGTGGCTGACCTCGATCCTCCGTTAGGTATTCCTAAACCGAATGAAATAGCTCTAGTGGCGTGTGACTTACCAATCATGGAAGGAGACAAAATCCACTGTTTAGACGTGCTCATAGCGCTTGTGAAAAATGTCTTGGGACGTGTTGAAGAAACAGAGGAATTTAAGGAATTGCGTGGTCAAATGGAGGAAAAGTTTGAGGAGACATTCCCAACGCGTGTCAATAATGGCAAAATGTCCAGCACGATGCAGAAAAAGAAGGAAGATGTGGCCGCGAAAACATTACAAAGAGCATGGCGCAGCTTCAAAACACAGAAACAGCTTCGCAACATTACAAAAATGGCCATGGACAAAAGCAAGGATGACGAAGACAAAAAATCCAAAGGTGGAGCACTCGCTGCGCTTGGACAGCGTCTTTCTACTGCTCTTACAAACTTCTTCAGCGGCTCTTCACGTCCTGGTAGTGCTGCAAGTTCACGCAGTGTGAAAAGTACTGATCCGGACGCAGGAAAAACAAAAGTAAATACGAACACACTGCAGACTCCGTCCGTCGGGGCTCTGTACAACAACCACAAAGATGACAATAATAAAGATGTGGAATTGTGATAATACTTTAATGTTAATTTACAAACTCTTCAGATTTGAAAATAGTGATTGTAACTGGTATATGTATATTATATATATCTTAAATGACAAGTGGTTGAAATAATTGTTGAACTTTGTGCACCAGAAGTCGTGTTATATAGAAGCGTGAATTATTCCAAGCTCCATAAAAGGACAGGGTGATCAAGAGTTGTCCGAAACCGAAGAAATGAAGTCGTACCCTGAATGATCCCAGCTTGATACGATGACCTTCGTCTTACATGTAGACTCGCCCTGCACATCTGAAGTGATTGACGAACAAACTATAAAAAGCACTGTAAACTCGTCTAAAGGAAACATGGATTTCGGAGGTGATCACCTCATCAAATTTCTGTGATAGTCGTCAGTCTTTGATTAGCGACGGTTTCTATTGATAATGTACATACACATACAAAAGTATTAATGATTTGTTAGTAGGAAAGATTCGATGCAAAAAGTTCTTCGAAACTCTAAAGACCGACAAACGGATTGTCTTCATCCGACAACCAGATCTATTTTATAGTGGGTTTTTTTAATTATTTAAAATGCATGTGAATGAAGAATTTGACTGTGGTAATTGCTGATTGTCGTTGTTCAAGAGATAAATGTTTGTTTCTTAAATGTAATTTTAAGATGAAAATGAAATGGTAAGTCAGTTTCGTGTACAATTATTTCTTCATTTTTTGTAATTTTGATGTTAATTTACATCTTACATATTTTTTTAATACATAAAGAACTGAAAACTGGTTATATGAAGATTTGAATTGATATGAAGACTGTATTATACAAATATTCTACGAGTACTAATTTTAATCCTTCAAATATATATATTAAAAAACGAAAAATATAACTATGGCAAAAAAATTATTGTTAATTTAATTAACTTTGATTCGACGACATATGAAACAAAAGTCTTTTAAATAAGCAATGAATCTCGTTAATCAAATTTATTTGACGACCCTTTAGCTGAGATAGAAGACGAATTAGTTTTAAACATAACCTTTCAGTATTATTTCAGGATATTATGATATGTTCTTATACATTTTCAGCTCTCTTGGTATCCAATAATTAATCATATTGTTATGAATCTGAATGTTTCTTAATCATCTGGATTAGAGATTGGCTTCATTACGCGTAAATGTAAACATTTAGCAATTTGCACCACTGCTTTGCTTTGTGATAAAAAAATGTACACCATATACAAATCATTTTAGACATAGCGTATATTTTTATTTACTTGTAACAACGCGATCGTTGGACAGATTTTTTGTTTTCATTTTGTTACATTGTATTATTTCATTGTGATTGTTTTGTAAATTACTGATTGTCAAAAGTTCACAGTTGCCAAAAACTAAATGTAGATCTGATCGAACACGTTTTATGATAATGTCACAATGTTCATCGTGTTACTTTATGTAGGTTCGTTCAGATTACTTTTCTTTTTGCCTTACAAATGTCCCTTTCATAATGTTCTATCTAAGTTCACTAGTCATTAAAACGCTCTAGTATCATTTGAATAGTATCATCATGAATGCGTCCGTTTTGTTTCGTTGTAAGTTTCTCGTAGAGATCTTTTCAATCGGCAATTTTCGTTATCAAGTCTCTATTTTGTTTATTAAAATAGTCATTTACTAATGATACATTTATTTAAATATATTATTTAGATATTTGCATACTCCTAGTTTGAAAATCATTTTTGATTCCGAAAAACAATATTTGTTTAAAGCGTTGTTTGAGTATAATTGGGATATAACGATAGATTAACCATTTGGGCTATTTTGCTCTTTACTTACTTTACATCAAACATATTTGCAGAAATTTTAATATAAAACAGAAAATTATTTCGATGAAAGATAACTTTTTTCCTTGACAGTACATGTATCTTAATATTAACGCTGCAAACTAAGTTGTTTTATAGGTTTTCTGATATTCATTATGCAATCGTCTTTGTGAAAGTGAAAAAGATTCATATTTTTGGTTTAAGATCTTGTTTCACGTAAAGAATACTGATTTGGTTCCGGTTTGATGAGGTCTTGTAAACATTGTTTTATATCAAGTTGTATTTCGTTTTGAGATATTGTCTTTCTTTTCTAAATGAAATATTGGAATATGAATGCGTTATTGTCTGTTAAAACAGTAAGTGCTAAACATGTAATTATTATGCAATTAAAAGTAATATCTCCTTGAGTCTGCTCATGTGCCAATGTAACCTACAGTACAAAGATCTCTCTGAATCACAGTTGTTACTCCGGGGTAAAAATTTCCACATTGAATTTCACTTTTCGATATATTTACTTCTTTTTTCAAATCGCCAGCTATGTTAGATGAAACAGGTTGTTTAAGTGTTTCATACCACAAACTCATATTTTTTTTATCTTTCAACCTATCGTTCACAGTATGGCGGTTTCGGTTACTTCCTTTGCTTCCTTTAATTATTTGATTGGTAATATGCCAATGCAGTATTGCTGTGGTCAATATAATTAATTTCTATTAGGAATTACTAATGAACATTCTTAAATATTGATTGTACGTCATATAAGAAAAGATTTTATTTTTACTTTATTTTTCCCCAATGTCCTGACACTTTCGATTTCATTCATTTCTGCCTTCTTTTATTGCAATTGTCTCAAATATTTGACATTCATAGAATGTAACTCCAGCGTAAAAACTAAGAATACATTGAACGTTGTTTATTTTATCTTATTTTTTTCATTATTTTTAAAATCAAGTTTTGGCGTTTATTTTTGATGTTTGAAACGTTAGAATCAAATAGTTCTTGTGATTTATTTCTGTAGTAGGCAAAGTAATTTATTTCACTATTACATTCATTCATTCATAAAAGTTAGTTTTGTTAAGGGTTGGCGAAGGAAAAGAAGTGATTTCACATTTTATTGAAAAGACACAGCTCGACAGATTGTTTATTTATCATTTCTATAAAACTCTTAGTTGAAATTAAAACCTAAATATCAGTTGTTTTTTTCTGCTAATATCTGCGTTATCATTGAGATTTACAATTTCGTTGTAACATGATATATAATTGTAAATAAGTCTTGTACATATTCAATAATATTATTATCATCATCATCATCATCATCATTTCGAAACGAAGAATTTTGAAGATTTAAATAAAGTATTTTTACAAAACACAATATGGCTTGCAAATTTGCCCCAGCGTGTAGATCCATAATAATGATATATCGGTGGCTTCGAAGGGTAGTTATATAGCTCGACCACCCTATATCCACGCCCCCGATCACTTTACCATTCGCACACTGTATCAAGCTGGTGGACACCAGCATTTCAAGCTAACTGGCGTTCCTGAAGATTTCCTTTGAATAATAAACTTTTTGCAAAAAAAAGGAGCTGTTTTCTTTTTATCTTTTATTTATAAGCTGTGTGGTTAGTATAATCATAATATATATTCGATGGTTTCTCTCTTTTAACCAATTCACCCCTAAATTACGATGAATTTAGATTCTTCCATTTGAAAGGCGGGAATAGTCTTTTTTGGAATTTCAGGGGTAAACGAGAATTAACAAATATCCACACTTTCAAGCATGGATTGCATAAATGATAAGAAAACATGTTTACAATCAAACTTACGGTCTCGTGAACAATTTTCGAAAATATCGAAGAAACTAGAAATATGTCTGTTAGACATTAAGTGCTCGCTAAATACTTCCTAACCTTAATTTCCGGTATGAAATCATCCTCTGTAACAGGTGTACGTAGCACTTTCGCTCATTATCCTTGGGACTATTGCAAGGAGATGGTTTACGCCTTTGGTGCATTGTAATAAATAATTCCTTTACTTCATCAGAACTTTAAATGTGAAATTACTTTGAAGCTCTTTGTTATATAAAAGTGTGTTTATTATATTGATACGATAGACTTGTTTCGTTGTTCAATACAGTCGTCCGCTAGAATACCGTTCAGTCTCTGTGCACGTGCGCATGGTAACATACCTGTGTCATGCTTGAACGCCTTTCTGAAGTACATTAGATCTAGAGTTCAGACACTCTGACTGATATTTTATAATGTGTTTTTTTTTATTCTGTTTCTCTCATGCAAAGCTGTGTAATTTTACAAATATTAATCAGAACTGCGGCAAATGCGGTTTATGGTCACAGGGTTTAGTAAGCGATAGTGCAACGTACACATAGTACCTATGATGATGTGAAATCAATTAAACATGTGGCCGGTACTAAAAGTTATCCGTTTCGCCACTTTATTTTATTGACTATATAAACCTGAATTGCATTATAAAGATGCTTAGAATATCGTGACTGATGCAAGAGTTTGTATTCGCGTAACGTTGGAAGAATAACTCTCTCTCAAGATGGCTGTCACATAACTGATTTATTGCATTTACGCGGGAGTCGCTTATGAACACAAAACAAAACAATGACAGGGCCGCTTAGGCGCTTAAAAATACAAGTCAATATGTTACATCTCCCTTTTTAGCACTTCAGTCTGTAATTAAACATTTAACCATAAATGCAATTACTTAATACATTTGTGAATCATTTAAGGAACATTTGAGCTCTTTAAGAACCCTTTTAACACAATTATAACTTTAACGAAAAAAAAGAAAACACTTTTTCTTAACACTGTCAGTCAGTTAGCAAAATCATAGCCATCCAGGTGCTTTGGCGTGTGGATAACCCTTCCAGATCTAGTCGTCCTGGTGGGAGGTCCTTGGGGTGCATGTGCTGGTGGTTCACAGCATTGATCATCAGATTCGAACTGACATTCCGGAGTGTTAGAGTCAATGTTCGGATTTTTGGACACAATTGGAGTGTTGGTGTCCAAATACGCTTCAGAGTCATTAGAGACTTGCGGCGTGATGCTGACGTTAGACTTTCGCAGGAATTTACAATTGCGACGGAATACTTTCCCGCGTGGCGTTTTTACCAGATATGACCGTGGTGTCTTATTAACACCTTCGACGATTGCCGGCGACCATCCTTCGTCGGTTTTCAACTGAATCGTCTCCCCTGGTTTTAGCTCGGGTAACACTTTCGACTGACAATCATAATATTTCTTCTGAGTCATTTGTCGTTGCATTAGGGACCACTGTTGATTTGTAGGTTTGACCGATGGATCTAGAATGTTCGTGGCCATGGGGATGGTTCCCCGTAATTGACGATTCATCGCCAGTTGAGCTGGCGACAAGCCTATTCCCTCGATCGGTGAAGCGCGGTAGTCCAAAAGTGCAAGACTCATGTCAATCTTACTGTCCTCTGCCTTTTTCATAAGATTTTTGATGGTTTGGACACATTGTTCAGCTTGACCGTTTGATTGGGTGTATTTAGGACTTGAGGTCCTGTGTTCAAATCCCCACTCCGTGGCGATATCTGCGAATGTTCGTGATGAAAATTGAGGACCATTGTCGGAGAATACGATTTCCGGGATTCCGTGCCTTGCGAATATGGACTTGAGAGCGGCAACTGTAGCACTGCTCTGTAGGCTATGTAGATGAACAACCTCCGGAAACTTAGAATAGTAGTCCACACAGAGGAGATAGTTCTTCTCGTGAAACTCAAACAGATCTACACCAACCTTCATGAATGGACGTGATGGTGGTTCATGAGGGATAAGTGGTTCCTTCGTGTTCGCCTCTTGGTATTTGGCGCAAATTTCACATCGCGACACAATATCTTCGATTTCGGAGTTGAGTCCGGGCCAGAATACTAACTCGCGAGCACGCTGTTTGCATTTCACAACACCTAGGTGTGATTCGTGAATTTTCAGTAACGTCTCGCGTCGTAGGGTTTTTGGAATGACAATTCGCTGTCCTCGGTACACTAATTCATCGATTACGCTCAACTCGTCGCTGAATGTTGAATATGGCGACAGCTCGGGCTGTTTCGTTTCCGGCCATCCGTGTTATATTGCAAGTATAAGTCTCTGGAGAGTCTCATCCTTCGCTGTCTCAGATTTTAGCTGCGTCAGCTTTTCTGGTGTAACAATTAATGTTGTGCGGATTTCGAGTGTTGCGACTTCGAGTTCCTCGTCAATGAGGTTTTCAGGCATTTCTGGGAGGTAAGCTCTACTGAGAGCATCAGAGATGTACATTTCTCTGCCAGGCTTGTAGACTAGTTCTATGTCGTACCGTTGCAGGAGCATAAGCATGCGTTGCAGACGAGGCGTTGTCATATGAATCGGCTTTTTATGTATCGCGACGAGTGGCTTGTGGTCTGTTTCAACTGTCACTTTTCGACCAAAGATGTAGTGATGAAATTTTTCGCATCCGTATACAACCGCTAACATTTCACGCTCTATCTGTGCATAACGTGTTTGTGTTTCAGTGAGGGCTCGAGATCCATACGCGACCGGTTGACCTGACTGAAGTAGGACTGCGCCAAGCCCTTTTGAGCTGGCGTCGACATTGACGGTGACCTCTTCTCTGACATCGTAGAATTTAAGAATAGGTGCCTGTGTAACGAGAGTTTGTAAGTGTTTATAGGCTTTTTCCTGCTCTGGGCCCCAGTTGAATTCAATGTCGTTTCGGAGTAGAATCCTCAACGGAAACTTCGGATTGGTTAGGAATAAAAAATTTCCAAGATACTGCACCGCTCCTAAGAATCGCCTTACACCATTTTTGTCGACTGGTCTGGGCATTTC
>SAYR01028201.1:2598483-2622301 GCA_004382745.1 Argopecten irradians irradians | reverse complement strand
CGTAACGTTGGAAGAATAACTCTCTCTCAAGATGGCTGTCACATAACTGATTTATTGCATTTACGCGGGAGTCGCTTATGAACACAAAACAAAACAATGACAGGGCCGCTTAGGCGCTTAAAAATACAAGTCAATATGTTACATCTCCCTTTTTAGCACTTCAGTCTGTAATTAAACATTTAACCATAAATGCAATTACTTAATACATTTGTGAATCATTTAAGGAACATTTGAGCTCTTTAAGAACCCTTTTAACACAATTATAACTTTAACGAAAAAAAAAGAAAACACTTTTTCTTAACACTGTCAGTCAGTTAGCAAGATCATAGCCATCTAGGTGCTTTGGCGTGTGGATAACCCTTCCAGATCTAGTCGTCCTGGTGGGAGGTCCTTGGGGTGCCGGTGCTGGTGGTTCACAGCATTGATCATCAGATTCGAACTGACATTCCGGAGTGTTAGAGTCAATGTTCGGATTTTTGGACACAATTGGAGTGTTGGTGTCCAAATACGCTTCAGAGTCATTAGAGACTTGCGGCGTGATGCTGACGTTAGACTTCCGCAGGAATTTACGATTGCGACGGAATACTTTCCCGCGTGGCGTTTTTACCAGATATGACCGTGGTGTCTTATCAACACCTTCGACGATTGCCGGCGACCATCCTTCGTCGGTTTTCAACTGAATCGTCTCCCCTGGTTTTAGCTCGGGTAACACTTTCGACTGACGATCATAATATTTCTTCTGAGTCATTTGTCGTTGCATTAGGGACGACTGTTGATTTGTAGGTTTGACCGATGGATCTAGAATGTTCGTGGCCATGGGGATGGTTCCCCGTAATTGACGATTCATCGCCAGTTGAGCTGGCGACAAGCCTATTCCCTCGATCGGTGAAGCACGGTAGTCCAAAAGTGCAAGACTCATGTCAATCTTACTGTCCTCTGCCTTTTTCATAAGATTTTTGATGGTTTGGACACATTGTTCAGCTTGACCGTTTGATTGGGGTTATTTAGGACTTGAGGTCCTGTGTTCAAATCCCCAGTCCGTGGCGAAATCTGCGAATGTTCGTGATGAAAATTGAGGACCATTGTCGGAGAATACGATTTCCGGGATTCCGTGCCTTGCGAATATGGACTTGAGAGCGGCAACTGTAGCACTGCTCTGTAGGCTATGTAGATGAACAACCTCCGGAAACTTAGAATAGTAGTCCACACAGAGGAGATAGTTCTTCTCGTGAAACTCAAACAGATCTACACCAACCTTCATGAATGGACGTGATGGTGGTTCATGAGGGATAAGTGGTTCCTTCGAGTTCGCCTCTTGGTATTTGGCGCAAATTTCACATCGCGACACAATATCTTCGATTTCGGAGTTGAGTCCGGGCCAGAATACTAACTCGCGAGCACGCTGTTTGCATTTCACAACACCTAGGTGTGATTCGTGAATTTTCAGTAACGTCTCGCGTCGTAGGGTTTTTGGAATGACAATTCGCTGTCCTCGGTACACTAATCCATCGATTACGCTCAACTCGTCGCTGAATGTTGAATATGGCGACAGCTCGGGCTGTTTCGTTTCCGGCCATCCGTGTTCTATTGCAAGTATAAGTCTCTGGAGACTGTTGTGCGGATTTCGAGTGTTGCGACTTCGAGTTCCTCGTCAATGAGGTTTTCAGGCATTTCTGGGAGGTAAGCTCTACTGAGAGCATCAGAGATGTACATTTCTCTGCCAGGCTTGTAGACTAGTTCTATGTCGTACCGTTGCAGGCGCATAAGCATGCGTTGCAGACGAGGCGTTGTCATATGAATCGGCTTTTTATGTATCGCGACGAGTGGCTTGTGGTCTGTTTCGACTGTCACTTTTCGACCAAAGAAATTTTTCGCATCCGTATACAACCGCTAACATTTCACGCTCTATCTGTGCATAACGTGTTTGTGTTTTAGTGAGGGCTCGAGATCCATACGCGACCGGTTGACCTGACTGAAGTAGGACTGCGCCAAGCCCTTTTGAGCTGGCGTCGACATTGACGGTGACCTCTTCTCTGACATCGTAGAATTTAAGAACAGGTGCCTGTGTAACGAGAGTTTTTAAGTGTTTATAGGCTTTTTCCTGCTCTGGGCCCCAGTTTAATTCAATGTCGTTTCGAAGTAGAATCCTCAATGGCGCGGAAACTTCGGATTGGTTAGGAATAAATTTTCCAAGATATTGCACCGCTCCTAAGAATCGCCTTACACCATTTTTGTCGACTGGTCTGGGCATTTCTCTTATTGCCATGACCTTCTCGGGATCAACTTTCAAGCCGTCCTTACTGATTGTGTGTCCCACATACCTCACCTCGGTTTTACGGAGTTCAAATTTCTGTTTGTTGAGTTTTAAGTTACGTTCACGTGCTCGTTGTAACATTAAACGTACGCGTTTGTCGTGTTGTTTGTCCTCCTCGCCCCATACCAGGATATCATCAACAACGCACTCTACACCTGGGATACCTTCGAAGATTTCTTTCATTTTCTTGCAGAAAACTTCACTAGAACTGTTAATGCCGAAAGGCAGGCGGCAGTTTCTGTAACGCCCAAAAGGAGTGTTAAATGTTAATAGCTTTGAGCTCTCCTCATCAAGCTCGATTTGCCAGAAACCGTTTGTCGCATCAAATTTGGAGAAAACCTTCGCGTTAGGTAGTCGGGCTAACACATCTTCGATAGTCTCCATGGGGTAATGTTCCCTCTTAATAGCCATGTTCAAATCACGTGGATCTATGCACACACGTGTTTTTTCAGGTTTGAGAACGACAACCATACTGTGAACCCAATCAGTGGGCTCATCTTCCTTAACGAGAACATCTAAACCCTCTATGCGTTCTAGTTCGGTTTTTACTCTCTGGCGGAGTGGCTCTGCTACTTTCCTCGGTGGGTGTACACTTGGTGTAACTTTTGGGTCAGTTTTTATGTGATATTTACCCGCGATCTTTCCAAGACCTTCGAAAACATCTCCAAACTCATCCAAAATGTTATTTTTGGAAAGTGGTGCGCTTACAGGTTTCGATTCGACTGTGTGAATTCGTTGAACCGTACCGAGAGAACAACATGCCTTTTTGCCGAGTATAGCCGGACAGTCATTATCGACGACATGGAATTTCAGCGAAAATTCCTGCTAGCGAAACCTTACTGGTAATTGCGCTGTACCGAGTACTAGTGGTTTTATACGATGACCTCCAAAACCGACTAAACCGTCCCGAGTGGGCTTTAACGACGTTTCACAGTTCATTTTGTCCATCACGCGTTTAGGTATGACGTTGGCGTCCGCCCCTGTGTCCAACTTGAATTTTACAAACTGATCACCAAACTGTAGTGTTTCGAACCACTCATTGTCACATGCCCCTGTGCTCGAGATTGTGCCTAAGAATAAATCCTCTGAATAACTTTCGTCACAATCAACAGTGTGTAGTTTCTTCTGTCGAGTGTTATTGTGGCTATTTAATTGCCAGACCTACATAAGTTGGGCGAAATGGTTCACTACGGACACACGTGTGAAATTCTTTACCGAAAGCAAATGGCAGAGCTACGTTCATGTTCATATCCACAGTTTCGACAATCAACGAGCGGAAGTTTGTTTTGTCGTGCTTGTGGTTGTTTGTTGTTGGGCTGGGGTTGGGGTTGTTTTGTCTTTATATTTCCATACCGTTTACGGCGAGGGCCAGATTGTTTATGTACTGTGTGTACGGAAGCTTCATCCGCTTGTGGATTTTAAGCATGCTGACCTGGGCACTGCTTATTTCCTGAGCTCTACAGAAATCAACGGCTTTTGTGAGTGGAAGATCAGTCTCACGAAGTAATCTGACACGTGTTCCTTCGTCTCGGATGCCACAAACGATCCTATCCCTAATGAGACTGTCTGTAAGCTCGTTGAAATCACAGTTCTTGGCCTTGTTTTTGAGATCTGTGACGAACGAGTCAATCGTTTCATTTACACCTTGAGATCGAGTGAAAAACAAATGTCTGAGGTATGTTAAGTTTTTGCGAGGTTCACAATACTCATAAAACTTTGTTTTTAGTACATCGAGTTTTTCTTTGTCACCTTCAGCGATCGTGAAAGTGTTATACACACGGTGGGCTTCAATTCCAGCTACGTGGAGGAATGTCACGACCTGGACTTTACCCGACTTTTCCTCTATACCTGAGGCAGTCATGTATAATTCAAATTCATGTATAATTCTAAATTTAGGGCTCCTGGAGGTTTAAGTTGCTCCATATTTCTTCTTTGACACCATGTAACGTTGGAAGAATAACACTCTCTCAAGACGCATAACTGATTTATTGCATTTACGCGGGAGTCGCTTATGAACACAAAACAAAACAATTACAGGGCCGCTTAGGCGCTTAAAAATACAAGTCAATATGTTACATGATACGCCGCTTGAAGTTTAAACAAAACAAATGAGTTTTGCACTGTGAAATGTCACTGTAGCTAATTTATAGTAGATTATCGCTGACAAGTATATCTTAATATAAGTTTTTGGAAATTTGGTGTCACTAAATCATGGCAAAATCGATTAAATGCTATAAGAAACTGAATTATGGTATCGCGTGCGCAGTTGGAATCTGCGCATAGCGGAAGTACACAGACTCTACACTCGACAAGGAAAATAATAGTACGAGTACACTCGCACTAAAAAGTTATAGTTCATTTCAGAAAACTGCACTTGTTTAATATTTAGTAATGAGGAAATAGTTGTTTAACAAAAATAATAGTGATACCTTTTTTTATAATGCTTTTTAGAGAATGTGTTGTAACACATCCTACATAATGTCTGAATATGAATCCGTAGTAGAATTATAGCTGCATATGAGCCACTATTACCGGTATCATTACCTCTGTCTTCAGTACGTTAGCGTTAGATATAATCTCTACCCTCGGAGTCGGGTAATGTGTTTCCAGTCACAGGATAAATTTTGTTGGTTAAGCTCACTGTCTGGCTTCGTCCTGGAATTCCAGATGAACTATTTTCGTTTCGGCGTGATCCAAGACATGTAAATAACTCCTTGTAGGCTTTCCTGATATTTGAATTCAGAACTCCGTATACAAAAGTATTTACACAACTGTTTGTATAGCATAAATACATTACAATAAGATGCACAGTGTCAGGAACATCATCTTCATCCTCTAACATTGCCACAATTCCAAATGGCATCAATAGAATAAAATAGGCGGTGAATACCGCAAAATGCGCCCGGCAAATGGCATTCTCATGTTTCAGCCGCGCTTGCGCAAGACCATTATTCCAGTTCCGGTACAAACGTCTCTTTGATTTGACAAGATATCGATAGATTCTCTGATAGCACAATACCGTTAGTGAAATGGGCACCATTAGACACAGAAACATATATACTACACTATACGCTCTGTATTTATAACGGTTAAATATGCAAATTTGAAGAGTCAAGTCCAGCACAAATCCGTCTTCGAGGATCACCAATGGTATTGTGAAAATGAATCCAATTAACCAAATACAGATACAAGATAAACATATTGATTTCTTGTTCAAAATTCTGTTGTAGCATTTACTCTTGCAAATCTTGATGTACCTATCGAAGGATATGAACATCAGTGTACTTACAGAGCCAGTGAAACAAGTATGTGACAATATGGCTGCGAATAGACAAGCGTCCGGTGAAAGGGGGTAATTCCCAGTGGCCGATGTCACAAACGTAATGGGAAGGAGAATGCCGATTATCAATGTATCATATACGGCCAAATTCACTGTGAACACATTGTGTCTAACTCGTAGACGTTTCAGTCGAGTGCAAGTCACTATCAATAAAATGTTTGCTGGTAGTCCAAATATGTACAGTATCACTCCGAATACAGCAGCTCCAACCGACTGTAGTACCACAGATTCATTATCGTCGTCAAAAGAATAGCTGTCATTTAACATTTTCTTATAGAAAACTTCATATGAATCACCTATATCAGCTTATAATAATATTCGGAAGAATATATGTTGAAATAAACACAAAAAATCGTTTCAAACGTGCATGCAGACACTTTGAATGAAAACTCCGTACTCGAACTCGTCCACTTTCTAAAATCCTTTGCACTAAGGTTTTTCAAACAAAAGAATTCAAAACTCCAGTTGGATACTTAATACTGACAAATAATTGTATCTGATTTCTGGCAATCAAGTTTGTTCACATATACAGATATTTGATGCAATCAGTTCTTTAAATGTGATTATCCTGAGTGTGTTTGTTATCCGAATTGGTAGTTAGTAAATGGATTTAACCGAGCATCTAAGTTTGATCAATCATGTCAGTCTCCGAGGGACGTGGATAATATCATATATCTGTAAGCTCATCAATTTCGTCAGCAATCAGAATATTAATAAATAATAAGATTTCCACTTTATGTTGTACCCGGAACAGCACATGGAAAATGCACCAATTTCATATTGTAGAAACAAAACTATTAAAGATGATTTTGGGGTCCCGTATGTTCTTAAAACAGTTAGCATATCCTGATGCTGTGTATGTAGAAAACCAGTTCTGGCTAAGAACTTGCGGGAATTAACCTTTTTGAAGCATCCTTGTCTATCAAATGGATTCAGTGTGTCTGTTGGTGACCATAGAAGACGGGAAATGCAAGCTATTAGGAGGCTGCACTGATGGAAGATAGCAAAGACCAATCGATGTCGACTTGTATATCTACACCTAGGTAAGGCACTAATTGACACGTCAAATTTGATATTAATGGGATAGAATCTCTAGCTCTTCACCTATTAACACACTTTGTAATCGCCACGCATGGATATATTATTTATATATATAGTGTAGTCTGTGTCCATTAACGTATTTTACAATATCATTCACTAGACATGTCTACGTGGTAACTTCCTCATAGTTCTTTCCATTATCTGAAGTGCAATCGATTTGATAAATGCCCACGCTTATTTGTTCCAGGAAAGTCATATATGCATTATTAGCTCAATTCCCGGTCTTGGTAGATGAAAGATGAATAGTTAGTTGTGATAAAGAGTGAACTTGTAAATGATCCTGCATTAGATTTAGCTTATCACATTAGAGTACACTCGCCTAAACGATTTGTCTGGGTGGATGCACAAAAAATGTCTTTATGAGAAAATGTATCATCATGCTAAAAATCATCCAATCATTTAATCACTTTATCTAGGTAAAATACTCTATGCCTTCGCGACCTTGAAAGCAAGTTTTAACGAAACATCCTCTCTTGAGCTTCTGTTTAAAGATGTTCCATCACCGACGGCCAATAACCGATACTCTTCATTTGAACTCTAATTGGTGTTTAATCGTGTATATATATATATGTCTAATTAACACAAAAAATAGTATAAAAGAATTCATTTTAACTCCATTCCATATAGGATATAGTGCCACGGATTTTTTTCGGGATGCAATTAAATATTTTCAATATCTTTATCTTAAAAAATTAGAAACTCAAACTTTGCAATGGTGGTGATGGTGTAAATTAAGTAGCTTTTGTAACTGAAAATAAATACTAAATCGCCTGCTCCTGTATTTGATTGAGGATAAATACCGTTTGTCAGCAAATGATCAACTTTAATTATATAGTTACATGTTAGACGACCATTTGTTGAACAAAGAATATCATTTTCACTTTATATTTATTCCTTTCCTTTTAATTTTAATTCAGATTTTTCTTCAGCATGGCATGACAAGTTCTAGTCATAACGTTCTTTCGTGCTCGTTGACATCCACTCCTTCCTTTAAAATCGGATGGAACATTTTTGTACCGATCTTTTCTCTTCCGCAAAAAGATACATGTCATGTTTTAAGGACATACACATGAAACAAAATCATTTAACTTAGCTAGTCCTCCTTACACATGGCTGGAAATGCTTCAATGTTCAATCGCCTTTAGATCAAGCAAGAAAACACATGTTTACACAGAGAGTCGTGAATACTAGGGATAGTCTCCAATAACTTATTGTTCATTCTAGGACAGTTAAACAATTTGAATATGAACTTTATTCACATTTGAAAAATCAGCCACAAAAGTATTCTTATATTGAAAAAAAACAATTTTGTAAATTTGTAAGAGCTGACTATTTTATAGGATTATATTTCCTGTAATTTTTCGTAACTATCCATATGGCAATATATTAAATTGACGTCGATTCCACGCCGGGATCATATCTGGCTTTAGTTAGTAATACCCAATGCATTGCTATGGACTATAGCGCAACTGTCCTAACTGGCACTCCGTAATATCACAATGAAGTATAGATTGATCGATATACACAGATTTGTATTTTACATACCTTGAAATGGGCGAGACATCAATAGACAGTTTCCCATTTCTGAAATTAGTTTGGCTCTGATGACAATGAAAACGACCTACAAGGTTCAATTAGTATATACGTGTAATTTGTCTTTGAGTCACATAATCCCCAAAGAAAGGGTGCAATCGAGAGCTTTATTAACTATCGATTTGATCGTTGTAAAGAAAAAAAATGTTCTTCGAACCGAAGACTACAAGTAGGGCATGCTCCATTTAATCAACTCCCGCGTGTTGCGTAAGGTAGACAATGTGTATACGGATAAATTCAAATTGCACTGAATAAATTATGCTATTCCACCCAAGAGAACTATTTGATGACTTGCCCTTGGTGACACGCATTAGTGACCAACTTGACCTCAATGAAATTCAGACCATCAAGAGCTGGACATCATTGGTGTTCTATGGCAGAAATAACATGGTGTTTTTGACCAAACATCCCTAAGCCATTTTACAACAATTTTTGGTCTGTTACAATGAATAAATAAATCAATAAATGTTTCATTGTGTATCTAGGCTGCTGAGAAGAAATAAGTGCACACAATGACACAATCTTACTCATATCTCATTTTATTTATTATCGATTTTTTGATCGATCAATGACAGAGAGAAATACGGACACAACTTTAATATAAACGGCCATCTTGGATTAAAATAAGAATCAAATTATTTATGTATCAAACACTACAAAAGTATATAATACTCTCACTATATTTACAGGTGTTTATTTGCTTCAAGTCAGCTTAGTTTTCGAACATGAAAAATTCGCGACTTCTCTTTATTGTAGTTTGGAATTTTTTAAATCATTTCGTGAGCAGAAACATTTGTGGTTTATCTTTGTATCAATTACTATTGTTTTAGATAAAATTTGTTAATTTTGGGATTGTGATTCCATAACAACTTATAAAACAACAGTTTCTACACTATGAAAATCCCAAGCTACAAGTATTAGGAATTTGTCATAATGTATATACTGAACGTCAAAAAAACCTATACACTTTTAAAAATTATATATTTTTGTTGAATAAATTGTTCACTCGAAAACTTTATTTAAAGTTGTATTGCTGCTAATTTCACTGTAACGATATGTAACTTAAACATTTGATATTTAAGAATTGACATGTAACTTGATGATTTAGCTCCCCAAAAGCATATGTCGGCCTATAAGAGAGCCGAAATCTAGGAATCCTATATTCCTGGTTTTGAAGAAAGCGCCTTCAATCACCGCCATGTTCAGTGACTTCAGGTTTTGTCGGATTCCGAATCGTATCACGTGACTGACGTTCGACACGACCTGCACGTGGTGAGCCAGGTAACTAGCTTAAGCACACATGTGTTTGTTTACTTTTTTCTTCTGGCTTATATGAGCAAATCATGCTGGTATATGTCCACAAATTAATTTTTGAAACATCCAAATTACACATTACCGTAAAATATTGTGTATATCAAATATTGTAATGTGCGAGCATTATTTTCTTTGTAGATAGAGTCTGATGAGGTCGACCACATGTTTTATTTATGAAAAATTGTTGATATTTTCTCTTGGTTTCACAACTCTCGTTTTACTTCGAGATTGTCTCGACGATGTTCGGAAGAGTTCGGAAAGATTCGGCATCTTTCGAGCCTATTTTTCAGGTGTACACGCTAAAAAGATTTTTTACTTTTATAATTAAAGATACTTCCAGTGCTGCAACTTTATAAAAAATGGTAAAATTAGAAAGTTTAAAACTCAGGCAGACGGAGAAAAATATGTATACATGTAACACTTAAACTGTTTTCACTATGACAAAAAGAGCGAAAGTTATAGACCATACAACTTTAACACATCAAGTAACAGTATTGTGAATAACATTTTGACATTTCAGAAACAAAAAATCATATTGTTTTATGACGTTTTACGTCTTCCATAGTTTTTAACCCTTTGATTGCCAACGCGGCAGAGCGTGCACGAAATCACGTGCAAAGCAGTATACGGGTAGTCGATGTAGTGAGTAACAAAAGGCCACTCTATTTGTGCGTGATTTCAAGATGGCTCGGCTGTCAATGGCCGATCGAAATCGAGCAATTGTGATGTTGGAGGCAGGTGATACCCAAAGACATGTCTCAAGAATTATGCAATGCACGAAAGCCACTATACGCCATCTGTGGGATCGTTACAATCGAAATGGACATGTCAGAGACTGTCAGAGAACTGGTCGCCCGCGCGTAACGACGGCAGCACAAGATCGGTATTTACAGGTCAGTCATGCGCGACGTCGTTTTGAGCCAGCAACCGTTACAGCTAGGGCAACAAATGGTACGCATAATCGACCAGTCAGTGCCCACACAGTACGACGTCGTCTTTCCGAAGCCGGATTAAGAGCTAGACGTCCGTACGTATGCCCCATCTTAACTCAACGTCATCGCCAGCAACGTCTCGCTTGGGCGGTAGCGCACCAGCGATGCACGCGCCAACGGTGGCGAGGCGTCCTCTTTTCGGACGAAAGTAAGTTCAACGTGAACAATGCTGACGGTAGACTTCGTCTTTATCGACGTCGAGGTGAGCGTTGTGCTCGAAACTGTGTTCTGGAGACCAACAAATGGGGAGGTGGAAATGTGATGGTTTGGGCAGGAATTTCGGAGGAACGCAGGACTGATCTGCATGTTGTCCGAGGTAGAGTCAACGCCGTTAACTACCGTGACAATATTATACGTCCGATTGTGATATCGTTCATCAGAATCAACGGTCTGGCAGTCTTTCAACAAGACAATGTTTGCCCTCATACAGCGAGGGTATATATGGACTACCTGCAGCAGCAAGGCATCAATGTGATGCCTTGGCCATCTTTGAGTGCGGATCTAAACCCCATCGAGCATCTCTGGGACGAGCTCGGGCGTCGTGTACGGGCACGACAACCTCAGCCGATTAACGTCGCTCAGCTGGAAGCTGCTCTGCGCCAGGAATGGCGTCGGATGTCCCAGGCCATCATCAGACGCGTCGAACAGTCCATGAGGAGACGTTGCATAGCCGTACGTAACAACAATGGAGGACATACGAAATATTGAACGTTAATATGATCTATGTGATATCTCAACAGTGCCTTGTTTAGCTGTGAAAACTAAAAATGACCCCTAGTCACTTTGGAACTCCATGACGTCATCATACTGAGGCTGATTTGAATATTATTCCAGAGATCGAATGTGTTTTTCGTAATGATTTCCCCGAGCAAAATCTAATAAGAAATTCAATATTTGAGATTAACCCCCATGTATAGTTTTTTTGGCGTTCAGTATATAATAAAGTAACACGTCATCCTCGATATTCCAATGTTTACTATCACTGACGTTATATCCACCATTGTCTATCTCATAGTAAAACTGGAGGCAGTTCAAGAGAAAAAAATCTAAATAATCACTTTTTGTTTTGCCTAATACATTGTATATACATTTATATATTAGGCAAAAAATGAAGAATAAAAAAAAATACACAATCAAATCACCTGTGTCTTCTTTTGTCTTCTTTTAGTTTTACTATGTAATAGTTCAGGTGTGGATACAACGTAAGTAATAATAACCCCTGAAGCATCAAGGATGGATACACGGATGATTTTTGTTTGTCAAACTTTTGGGTTGTGTTAACGAGAAGTGCCCTATATGTGATGTATTTTATATATATGTATCTACATTCAAATCTGTCAATACAGGACGCCAAATGGACAAAGAAAAATGCTATTTATAGACAGGTATCCTTTATACATAGGTTAATTATATAATAAGTTGCACTAAATGAACTTGATGAGTTTGTCCGTTATTAACATGTGTCCTCGTAGAACGAATATACGTACCCGGCCTACAATACCGTTCGGCCGGGTACGAATTGGTCCCTATGTGTCGTAGTGGAGCACTGCCTCCGAAAATCACTCGGGCATAGTTTTTTTTATACTTTTTTTGTAGGTTTCCAATTATTTTATGCGCATATATGCATTTACATATTATTTTTGTCCAAAACAAACATAACTACCATTCTTAATATCTACTGTACAGCTCACAAGACGTCAAATTCACAATTTGTGGACATATACATTCGTACATGTCATTACATGCCGTATACATTCCCTTCATAAAGACCCTCATATGTAATATGTAGAAAAAAAATGCCTCGATGAGAATTTGATATTTTATGTGGTTCAGTTTTATTGCCTAGTAGGTAAGCGATATAAAAAAGTACGATAAAATGCAAACAAATGTTGTATAATGGTTTGCATAATCATTGATTTGCTCTATTAGCAGTAATATGCACCAATTGTAGCTCTAAAGACGACACCATTTTCTGTTTTAAAGTCTTTTGAGCTACAATATTGCAGCTAGTGTCCTCTATATCAGGTTTTACGGTAAAACAAATAAACAATCATAGTAATGGTAAACTTACCGTTATGAAGTCTGTCTCTAATTTGTCTTTAATCTTCTATTCAAGTTATCACATCAACTTCACTTATCCTGAAAAAAATGCATTACAAATAAGGTTTTCGTTAAACATCACATTTACCGTTTATTACATATATCAAATTCAAATTTCGTGACTTTGCTATGTTTACAAATGATGTCAAAGACAGTTATGGCAGCACAAAAAAATATAGCTACTTACGTCAGCGAACTATATTTTCATAAACTATCGATACTACAAAAACATAGAAATACCGGTTTCCCATATGTGTCCAAACAGATTAATAAATCACGAAGTACATATTTTGTATTGCTTCTTTTCTAATGGGTTTAGATTTTAGACTAGACAATCCATAAGTTCACTGTTCCGAATAGATATATGATGTGTCCGTGATTTTTACAGTAAACGCCAAGAGCAGGGGCGTCGTCAGGGTTGAAACAATTTAGATGCAAAGTTATTCCCTGTCGGCTCCCCTTCAAAGCAACTTGTTCCGGAGCAGTTCAAAGAATCTAGGAAACCAGATCAGATTTTACAATGAGGCAGTATAAAATCTGATACTGAAAAAGAGGATATCTGTTCTTGCATTTCTGGACACTTTAAGTATTATGGATGTATTCAGAATATAATTTAATTCGTAACTTAGCATAACCATTTGTAAAGAAATAAATGTTGGTGATAAATACAGTGATAATTTAAGATAGTCTATAACATTACACATCGAGCGACTACATTTGTCTACTCATTTACCTTTCATTATCTCTCACAAGACACCCTTTCTAATGCTCATTCCACACCATCACTTCCATTTTTCCAGCTCACTCACCGATTCAGCATTACCCATCATACCACAACAAAAAAGCGGTCACAAGGAAATAATCGGTGGTAGGTGTATCCTATGAAAAGTCACCAAGCCAAGTTAGGGACTTCCGATCTACTTACTAACCAAGGAAATGTAGATGGAAGAGTATAGTTTTATACTGTATCACTCTACATTTGCATCAGGGCAAACCTACGGGAAGGCCAATCAGGGTTTAGGGCAGCTTTGATTACACCTTGGTACATTATGCACCTGTGTTGGAAAGAAGTAAGAAACTTACTACTAGAATTGAATTTCATTATATACAGCAATTGAAATTGATCTTTCTAAAGATTAATATTATTAATATTCATATATTTTTGCATCTATGTCTAAAATCAATGATTTAACATATAACGGAACACCCTGAAATAAGTTTATAACATTCATAAATCAACTTAGATTATATCGCCACACGAGAGCTGGGATTTTTTTTTTTTTTTTTTCATTATATATTATTTCTCTGTAAAGGCAATCCCGGTAACTCTGGTTTCTTTCTATTATACCTACATAAATCTACAAATGATAACTACTATTAACCCCTGTAATTACCGCCACCGAGAGCGGCGACAGTGGATAAACACAGGGATCTGAGAATTAGTCACAGATTATATAATCATGAATCCACCAGATGTTCATCTGAGGACTTTTTATAGCCGTAAGGTAGGCGGGTTAGCAATTTGGAGCCTAAGTCTTGCCGCCCTTCTCGTATATAGTACCATCAAGGGCGTTTAAATCCTTGGTACCATGAAGAGTATGATTTTTATCGTTTTTTTAATTAGAGCTCTAAAACGTCTAAAATGGTCTTAGGGCACTCTGGTGGGTCCATGATTATATAATCTGTAACTTATTTTCAGATCCCTGTGATATTGATGACAATTGATACTTTTTTCTTGTACATATATATGATATATGGAGAGATAACGTAAAACCTGGATTTACATGATACATATACACCAAGCATTGCATCTACACTGTTGATACACGTAAACACACTGAAGTCTAAGTAGTGAAATATAAATCAGTTATAGTATAAAGATGATAATACAATTATATAATATACCAAAGACATCAATCACCACCAACAGGGATGATAAATGTGGTTGGTAATGTCTGGAACGGTTTGCTAGAATCGGTCGTGAACGCAGAAATCACGAAATACTTTGAAATCCTACTGGAAAACCATCTAAAGGGCAATATGTGTAGTAGTTACTGATGCTCTTTTGGACCTCAGATGCTTTTTCCATCGACCAAAAAAATTGTACGTTAACATGTATAATGACATCAAACACACATAAAATTTTCGCGCGATATTTTAAAATCTGCACATTCATGGGCCAAACTGAACTATTGGACTAGATATCGGTGCGCCACAACTCAATTTGTCTTATTGTAAAACCACGAAAACTTATGTCTAAACAGTACCCGATTGAATGTCTAAACAGTACCCGATTGAGTTATCTAAATCAAATTATAATAATTATCCTCAATATATTTTGGGTTTATGAAGTCATGGATAAAACAACCGGACGAACATTCTTAATGAATTAACAATCTCCGCCTGCTTTTTATCTGTGACTTCAAAAGCCCAAAAGATATTGAGATTAACCTTAAATAACTTTTAGCGAATCCATCCAATTTGTTCTTTATGACTGCATTTGATTTGGTATACAACTATATGGCACTATAATTTGCGATACAGGTAAAAAAATATTTCTCATAGATTTTGTGTATAAACCTTATCTGGCTCAGTTTCAACATGAAAATGATGTGAATGCACGGGAGTCTATGTGCCTGAAGAAGGTATCAGTTTTGTTTCATTCTGCAAATGATGAAACTGGTCTTACCATATAACACACAGGGGACTGGCACGAATTCCTAACCAACAGTATATATAAAATATGTGTATAATATATGTAATGTTGGTCGGAAATTCCTGTCATGTCCCTGTAATATAACACAGTATGGAATTTGAATCTGAACTGCTATTACCTGCACGTCGATTGATGGTCAGCTGGCCATGGTACGATGTGTAGTTGTGTCTCCGTGTAAATAGAAAACGGCGAGAAAATCGTGCTGTCGGTACATGTACTTGTCGGACGCAGACAGTGTCCACAGGGATCTGAGAATTAGTTACAGTTTATGTAATAACGGACCCACAAGTGTGGCCTAGGACCACTTTTTCACGTTTTAGGGCTTAAATAAAAAAAAATCGGTTAAAATCATACTGTACAATACTAAATTTTACTACAGTAAAGTTTGATTTTTTCCGATTTTTTATCCACATCTCAAAAACATCTGAATTCTGTGTGCATTAATGTCAGAACAATTTATCAGGTCTGTCTGAGTAGCCCAAACGGTTGAGATGAACATTCAGTGTTCAATCACCGCCAGGTCTGCTTCTTTTTTCCTAATTTGACAAACAATCTTTATCTTTTATTTTGTAATATCAAATATTTATTGTGAATTATATACTGTATGGTCTCAAATTGATAGGTACTAACATCTGCAGGTAGATAACTCTGTAACCAATTCCTGCTCACAAGGGTAAATAACTATGTATCTAGCTCCTACTCACTAGGGTAGATAACTCTGTATCTAACTCCTACTCACTAGGGTAGATAACTCTGTATCTATCTCCTACTCACAAGTGTAGATAAGTCTGTATCTAACTCCTACTCACTAGGGTAGATAACTCTGTATCTAACTCCTACTCACAAGGCTAGAAAACTCTGTAACCAACTCCTCCAAACAAGGGTCAATAACTCTTCATCTAACTCCTACTCACTAGGGTAGATAACTCTGTATCTAACTCCTACTCACTAGGGTAGATAACTCTGTATCTAACTCCTACTCACTAGGGTAGATAACTTTGTATCTAACTCCTACTCACTAGGGTAGATAACTCTGTATCTAACTCCTACTCACAAGGTTAGATAACTCTGTAACCAATTCCTCCTAACAATGGGTCAATAACTCTTTATCTAACTCCTACTCACTAGGGTAGATAACTCTGTACCTAACTCCTACTCACTAGGGTAGATAACTCTGTATCTAACTCCTACTCACAAGGTAGATAACTCTGTAACCAATTCCTCCTAAGAAGGGTCAATAACTCTGTATCTAACTCCTACTCACTAGGGTAGATAACTCTGTATCTAACTCCTACTCACTAGGGTAGATAAGTCTGAATCTAAATCCTACTCGCTAGGGTAGATAACTCTGTATCTAACTCCTACTCACTAGGGTAGATAAGTCTGTATCTAACACCTACTCACTAGGGTAGATAAGTCTGTATCTAACTCCTACTCACTAGGGTAGATATCTCTGTATCCAACTCCTACTCACTAGCGTAGATAACTCTGTATCTAACTCCTACTCACTAGGGAAGATAACTCTGTATCTAACTCCTACTCACAAGGTTAGATAACTCTGTAACCAATTCCTCCTAACAATGGGTCAATAACTCTGTATCTAACTCCTACTCACTAGGGTAGATAACTCTGTATCTAACTCCTACTCACTAAGGTAGATAACTCTGTATCTAACTCCTACTCACAAGGGTAGATAACTCTGTAACCAATTCCTCCTAAGAAGGGTCAATAACTCTGTATCTAACTCCTACTCACTAGGGTAGATAAATTTGTATCTAACTCCTACTCA
Source organism: Argopecten irradians irradians (assembly GCA_004382745.1). Taxonomy (NCBI): domain Eukaryota; kingdom Metazoa; phylum Mollusca; class Bivalvia; order Pectinida; family Pectinidae; genus Argopecten; species Argopecten irradians. Next base: position 2,605,042 of record SAYR01028201.1, on the reverse strand, counting down.
CTAGGGTAGATAAGTCTGTATCTAACTCCTACTCGCTAGGGTAGATAACTCTGTATCTAACTCCTACTCACTAGGGTAGATAAGTCTGTATCTAACTCCTACTCACTAGGGTAGATATCTCTGTATCCAAATCCTACTCACTAGGGTAGATAACTCTGTATCTAACTTCCTACTCACTAGGGAAGATAACTCGTGTATCTAACTTCCTACTCACTAGGGTAGTAAAACTCTGTATCTAACCTCCTACTCACTAGGTAGATAACTATGTATCTCACTCCTACTCACTAGGGTAGATAACTTCTGTATCTAACTCCTACTCACTAGGGTAGATAACTCTGTATCTAACTCCTCCTAACTAGGGTAGGATAACTCTGTATCTAACTCCTCCTAACTAGGGTCGATAACTCTGTATCTAACTCTCACTAGGGTAGATAACTCTGTATCTAACTCCTACTCACTAGGGTAGATAACTCTGTATCTAACTCCTACTCACAAGGGTAGATAACTCTGTAACCAATTCTTCCTAACAATGGGTCAATACTTCTGTATCTAGCTCCTACTTACAAGGGTCAATAACTCTGTAATCTAACTCCTACTCACTAGGGTAGATAACTCTGTATCTAAACTCCTCCTAACTAGGGTAGATAACTCTGTATCTAACTCCTCCTAACTAGGGTCGATAACTCTGTATCTAACTCTCACTAGGTAGATAACTCTGTATCTAACTCCCTTTTCACCAAGGTAGATAACTCTGTAACCGATTCCTCCTAAGAATGGGTAAATAACTCTGTATCTAGCTCCTACTCAAAAGGTAGATTAAATTCTGTAACCAATTCCTCCTTAACAAGGGTCAATAACTCTGCATATAACTCCTATTTACAAGTGTTTATAACTTCATCGAACTCCTACTCACAAGCGTTCAATAACACTATATCTAAACTCGTTCTCATTAAGGTCTATAACTCCTATGTCTTACTCCAGCTACAAGGATGAAAACTCTGCATCTAACTCGTACTCACAAGGGTCAATAATTCTGTTTTTAATTCTAGCGTCATCAGTAACTGCTCCTATTGGTAGATAATTTTGTCATCACTATATGCTTCTCTGTTCAATAGTATTACGCTTCTCTTTCATCAGCATATACTTCTCTGTCATCAGCATATGCATCTCTGTAATTAGCATACACTTCTCGGTCATTGGCATTTGCTTCTCTGTCATCAGCATATGCTTCTCTGACATCAGTATATGCTTCTCTGTAATCAGCATATGCTTTCTCGGTTCATTAGCATTATGCATTTCTGTCATCAGCAACGCTTCTCTGTCAATCAGCAATTACGCTTCTGTTCATCAGCATACGCTTCTGTCATCAGCATATGCTTCTCTGTCATCAGCATCACTTCTGTCATCAGCATACGCTTTTCTGTCATCAGCATACACTTCTGTCATCAGCATACGCTTTTCTGAACATCAGCCATACATTTTCTGTCATCAGCATACGCTTCTGTCATCAGCATACGCTTATCTGTCATCAGCATACGCTTCTGTCATCAGCATACCGCTTCTGTCATCAGCATATGCTTCTCTGTCATCAGCATATGCTTCTCTGTAATCAGCATACACTTCTCGGTTATTGGCATTGTGCTTCTCTGTCATCAGCATATGCTTCTCTATCATCAGCATATGCTTCTCTTGTCATCAGCTATGCTTCTCTGTAATCAGCATACACTTCTCGGTCTTTAGATATGTTCTCTTTGGCATCAGCATTAATTGCTTCCGTCTATACAGCATACACTATGTCATCAGCATACGCTTCTCTGTCATCAGCATATGCTTCTCTGTAATCAGCATACACTTCTCGGTCATTAGCATATGCTTCTTTGGCATCAGCATATGCTTCTCTATAATCAGCATACACTTCTGTCATCAGCATACGCTTCTCTGTCATCAGCATACGCTTCCCTGACATCAGCATACGCATCTGTCATCAGCATACACTTCTCGGTTATCAGCATATGCTTCTCTGTCATCAGCATACACTTCTGTCATCAGCATACGCTTCTTTGTCATCAGCATACACTTCTCTGTCATCAACATACACTTCTTTGTCATCAGCATATGCATCTCTGTAATTAGCATACACTTCTCGGTCATTGGTATTTGCTTCTCTGTCATCAGCATATACTTCTCTGACATCAGTATATGCTTCTCTGTAATCAGCATATGCTTCTCGGTCATTAGCATATGCATTTCTGTCATCAGCATACGCTTCTCTGTCATCAGCATACGCTTCTGTCATCAGCATACGCTTCTGTCATCAGCATATGCTTCTCTGTCATCAGCATCACTTCTGTCATCAGCATACGCTTTTCTGTCATCAGCATACACTTCTGTCATCAGCATACGCTTTTCTGACATCAGCATACATTTCTGTCATCAGCATACGCTTCTGTCATCAGCATACGCTTATCTGTCATCAGCATACGCTTCTGTCATCAGCATACGCTTCTGTCATCAGCATATGCTTCTCTGTCATCAGCATATGCTTCTCTGTAATCAGCATACACTTCTCGGTTATTGGCATTTGCTTCTCTGTCATCAGCATATGCTTCTCTATCATCAGCATATGCTTCTCTTATCATCAGCATATGCTTCTCTGTAATCAGCATACACTTCTCGGTCTTTAGCATATGTTTCTTTGGCATCAGCATATGCTTCTCTATAATCAGCATACACTTATGTCATCAGCATACGCTTCTGTCATCAGCATACGCTTCTCTGTCATCAGCATACGCTTCTCTGTCATCAGCATATGCTTCTCTGTAATCAGCATACACTTCTCGGTCATTAGCATATGCTTCTTTGGCATCAGCATATGCTTCTCTATAATCAGCATACACTTCTGTCATCAGCATACGCTTCTCTGTCATCAGCATACGCTTCCCTGACATCAGCATACGCATCTGTCATCAGCATACACTTCTCGGTTATCAGCATATGCTTCTCTGTCATCAGCATACACTTCTGTCATCAGCATACGCTTCTGTAATCAGTATACACTTCTCTGTCATCAACTTACACTTCTTTGTCATCAGCATACACTTCTCTGTCATCAACATACACTTCTTTGTCATCAGCATACACTTCTCTATCATCAGCATATTCTTCTCTGTCATCAGCATACACTTCTCGGTCATGAGCATACGCTTCTCTGTCATCAGCATACGCTTCTGTCATCAGCATACGCTTCTGTAATCAGCATACGCTTCTCTGTCATCAACATACACTTCTCTGTCATCAACATACACTTCTTTGTCATCAGCATACACTTCTCTGTCATCAACATACATTTCTTTGTCATCAGCATACACTTCTCTGTCATCATTATACACTTCTTTTTCATCAGCATACACTTCACAATCATCAGCATATTCTTCTGTCATCAGCATACACTTCTCGGTCATGAGAATACGCTTCTCTTGTCATCAGCATACGCTTCTCTGTCATCAGCATACGCTTTTCTGTCATCAGCATACACTTCTCTGTCATCAACATACACTTCTCTGTCATCAGCATACACTTCTTTGTCATCAGCATACACTTCTCAATCATCAGCATATTCTTCTCTGTCATCAGCATACGCTTCTCTGTCATCAGCATACGCTTCTCTGTCATCAACATACACTTCTCTGTCATCAGCATATTCTTGTCTGTCATCAGCATACGCTTCTGTCATCAGCATACGCGTCTCTGTCATCAGCATACGCTTCTCTGTCATCAGCATACACTTCTCTGTCATCAGCATATACTTCTTTGTCATCAGCATACGCTTCTCTGTCATCAGCATACGCTTCTCTGTCATCAACATACACTTCTCTGTCATCAGCATATTCTTCTCTGTCATCAGCATACGCTTCTCAGCATACGCTTCTCTATCATCAGAATACGCGTCTCTGTCATCAGCATACGCTTCTCTGACATCAGCATACGCTTCTCGGACATTGGCATTTGCTTCTCTGTCATCAGCATATGCTTCTCGGTCATTAGCATATGCTTCTTTGTCATCAGCATATGCTTCTGTCATCAGCATATGCTTCTCTGTCATCAGCATACGCTTCTGTCATCAGCATATGCTTCTTTGTCATCAGCATATGCTTCTCTGTCATCAGCATACACTTCTCTGACATCAGAATTCACTTCTCGGTCATCAGCATATGCTTCTCTGTAATCAGCATACACTTATCGGTAATTGATATTTGCTTCTTTGTCATCAGCATATGCTTCTCTGTCATCAGCATACGCTTCCCTGACATCAGTATTCACTTCTCTGTCAACAGCATACGCTTCTCTGACATCAGCATACGCTTCTGTCATCAGTATTCACTTCTCTGTAAACAGCATACGCTTTTCTGTCATCAGCATACACTTCTCTGTCATTAGCATACACTTCTCTGTCATCAGCATAAGCTTCTCTGTCATGAACAAATGCTTGTCATCAGCATACGCTTCTCGGTCATCAGCATACGCTTCCCTGACATCAGTATTCACTTCTCTGTCAACAGCATACGCTTCTCTGACATCAGCATACGCTTCTGTCATCAGTATTCACTTCTCTGTCAACAGCATACGCTTCTCTGTCAACAGCATACGCTTCTGTCATCAGCATACGCTTCTCTGACATCAGCATACGCTTCTGTCATCAGCATACGCTTCTCTGACATCAGCATACGCTTCTGTCATCAGTATTCACTTCTCTGTCAACAGCATACGCTTTTCTGTCATCAGCCTACACTTCTCTGTCATTAGCATACACTTCTCTGTCATCAGCATAAGCTTCTCTGTCATGAACAAATGCTTGTCATCAGCATACGCTTCTCGGTCATCAGCATACGCTTCCCTGACATCAGTATTCACTTCTCTGTCAACAGCATACGCTTCTCTGTCAACGGCATACGCTTCTGTCATCAGCATATGCTTCTCTGACATCAGCATACGCTTCTGTCATCAGCATACGCTTCTCTGACATCAGCATACGCTTCTGTCATCAGCATGAGCTTCTCTGTCATCAGCATACGCTTTTCTGTCATCAGCATACACTTCTCTGTCATTAGCATACACTTCTCTGTCATCAGCATAAGCTTCTCTGTCATCAACAAATGCTTGTCATTAGCATACGCTTCTCGGTCATCAGCATACGCTTCTCTGTCATCAGCATACGCTTCTCTGCAATCAGCATACACTTCTCGGTCATCAGCATATGCTTCTCTGCAATCAGCATACACTTCTCGGTAATTGACATTTGCTTCTCTGTCATCATCATATGCTTCTCTGTAATCAGCATACACTTCTCGGTCATTAGCATATGCTTCTTTGTCATCAGCATATGCTTCTCTGTCATCAGCAAACGCTTCTCTGTCATCAGCATTCGCTTCTCTGACATCAGCATACGCTTCTGTCATCAGCATACGCTTTTCTGACATCAGCATACGCTTCTCTGACATCAGCATACGCTTCTGTCATCAGCATACGCTTTTCTATCATCAGAATACGCGTCTCTGTCATCAGCATACGCTTCTCTGACATCAGCATACGCTTCTCGGACATTGGCATTTGCTTCTCTGTCATCAGCATATGCTTCTCGGTCATTAGCATATGCTTCCTTGTCATCAGAATACGCGTCTCTGTCATCAGCATACGCTTCTCTGACATCAGCATACGCTTCTCGGACATTGGCATTTGCTTCTCTGTCATCAGCATATGCTTCTCGGTCATTAGCATATGCTTCTTTGTCATCAGCATATGCTTCTGTCATCAGCATAAGCGTCTCTGTCATCAGCATATGCTTCTCTGTAATCAGCATACACTTCTCGGTCATTGGCATTTGCTTCTCTGTCATCAGCATATGCTTCTCGGTCATCAGCATACGCTTCTGTCATTAGCTTACGCTTCTCTGTCATCAGCATACGCTTCTCTGACATCAGCATACGCTTCTGTCATCAGCATACGCTTCTCTGTCATCAGCATACGCTTCTCTATCATCAGAGTACGCGTCTCTGTCATCAGCATACGCTTCTCTGACATCAGCATACGCTTCTCGGACATTGGCATTTGCTTCTCTGTCATCAGCATATGCTTCTCGGTCATTAGCATATGCTTCTTTGTCATCAGCATATGCTTCTGTCATCAGCATACACTTCTCTGTCATCAGCATACACTTCTCTATCATTAGCATATTCTTCTCTGTCATCAGCATACGCTTCTCCGTCATCAGCATACGCTTCTCCGTCATCAGCATATGCTTTTCTGTCATCAGCATACACTTCTGTCATCAGCATACGCTTCTGCCATCAGCATACGCTTCTCTATCATCAGCATACGCTTCTCTGTCATCAGCATACGCTTCTCTGTCATCAGCATACGCTTCTCTGTCATCAGCATACGCTTTCGTCAACAGCATACGCTTTCGTCATCAGCGTATGCTTCTCTGTCATCAGCCTATGCTTCTGTCATCAGCATACGCTTCTCTGTCATCAGCCTACCCTTCTGTCATCAGCATACGCTT
>SAYR01028201.1:2521867-2598458 GCA_004382745.1 Argopecten irradians irradians | reverse complement strand
ACTTCGTCGGTCATCAGCATATCATTCTCTCTGCAATCCAGCATACACTTCTCGGTAATTGACATTTGCTTCTCTGCATCATCATATGCTTGCTCTGTAATCAGCTACACTTCTCGGTCATTAGCATATGCTCTTTGTCATAGCATAGCTTTCTCTGTCATCAGCAAACGCTTCTCTGTCGTACAAGCAATTCGCTTCTCTGAACATCACAATAAGCTTCTGTCATCACAATACGCTGTTTCTGACATCAAGCTACGCCTTCTCTTGACATCAGCATAACGCTCTCTGCATCAGCGATAAAGCTTCTCTGACATCAGCATACGGCTACTGTCAGTCGCATCTACGCTGTTTTCTATTCATCAGATAATACGCGTTCTGTCATCAAGCATACCGCTTTTCTGCTGAAATCAGCATACCTTTCGGACATTGGGCATTTGCTCTCTGTCATAGGCATATGCTTCTCGCATTTAGCAATTATTTGGCTTCCTTGTCATCAGAATATAACGCGTCTCGTCATCAGCATCACGCTTCTCTGACATCAGCATACGCTTCTCGCATTGGCATTGCTTCTCTGGGTCATCAGCATATAGCTCTCGGTCATTAGATAATGCTCTTGTACTCAGCATATGCCTTTCCTGTCATCACGCATTAAGCGTTCTCTGTCATTCGAGCCATATGCTTCTCTGTAATTCAGCCAGCATACACTTCTCGTCATTTGGCATTCTGCTCTCTGTACACATATGCTTCTCGGTCCATCCGCATACGCTTTCTGTCATTAGTTTACGCTTCTCTGTCATCAGCATTTAACTCGCTATTCTCTGACATCAGCTACTGGTTCTTGTCATCAGCATACGCTTCACTGTCATCAGCAAGCTATCTCTATCATCAGAGTACGCCGTCTCTGTCATCAGCATACGCTTCTCTGACATCAGCATACGAACCTTCCGGACATTGCATTTGCTCTCTGTCATCAGCATATGCCTTCTCGGTCAGTAGCATATGCCTCTTTGTCATTTCAGCATATCTTCTGTATCAGCATACACTTATCTCTGTCTCAGCATACACTTCTCTATCATTAGCATATTCATTTCTCTGCATCAGCAATACGCTTCTGTCATCAGCATACGGCTTCTTTGACATCAGCATACGCTCTTCTCGGGACATTGGGCATTTGCTTCTCTGTCATCACATAAGCTTCTCGGTCATAGCATATGCTTCTTTGTCATCAGCATATGTTCTGTCCACAGCAAAGCGTCTCTGTCATCCAATAATTGCTTCTCTGTAATCAGCATACACTTCCGTCATTGGCATTTGCTTCTCTGTCATCAGCATTCTTCTCGTGGTCATCTAGCATACGCTGTTGTCATTAGCCTTACGCTTCTCTGTCATGCAGCATCACCGCTTCTCTGACATCAGCTACGTCTTCTGTCTCAGCATACGCTTCTCTGTCATCCGCATAAGCTTCTCGTCATGAACAAATGCTTGTCATCAGCATACCGCCTTCTGCGGTCATCAGCATACGCTTTCCCTGACATCAGTAATCAACTTCTCTTGTCAACGATACTGCTTTATCTTGACATCAGCACTAATCACACGTCGGATCTAGATCATTCGGATATCTCACTTCTCTGTCACAAAGCCACTACGCTCCTGTCAACAGCATACGCTTCTGTCATCAGCATAACGCTTCTACTGACATCAAGCCATACGCTTCTGTCATCAGCATACCTTCTCTGAACATCAGCATACGCTTCTTCATCAGTATTCACTGTCTCTGGCTTCACGACTGACAGTTGGATGACGCTTTCCTAGCACGGTCATTCCAAGCCTCACACTTCTCTGTATTAGCATACACTTCTCTGTCATCAGCATAAGCTTGGTGGTCGATGTCGAAGCCAAATGCTGATGTTCACTAGTCTCGTATAGCAGTATCGCTTCTATCGAGTCAGTGCGAGCATACGCTTCCCTAGACGATCGAGTTATTACTTCTCTGTCAACAGCCATACGCTTGCTCTGACATCAGCATAGCGCTTCTTGTCAGGGTATTCACTGCCTCCTGTCAACAGCAATACTCGTAATATCTCCTGTCCAACGCATTAGCTTCTGTCAGCAGCATATGCTATCTCTGACATCAGCATACGCTTCTGTCATCAGCATACGCCTCTCTGACGATCAGCATACGCTTCTTGTCATCAGCAGAGCCTTTCTACTGTCACTCAGCATACGCTTTTCTGTAATCAGCATGAGCACGCGTGTTTTTCTCTGTCTTAAGCATACACTTCTTCCGTGCTCATCAAAGCATACACTTCTCTGTCATCACAAGGTGCGTGTCATTCACAAATACGCTTCTCGTCATCAGCATACGGCTATCCTCTGTCATCAAGCTATTACGCTTCTCTGCAATCAGCAATACAATTTTTATATTTTTTTTTTTCTTTCTTCGTCATGCAGCAATGCTTCTCTGCAATCACATACACTTCTCGTTAAGTTGCATTTGCTTCCTGTCATCATCATTATGCTTCTCTGTAATCAGCATAACTTCTCTCATTAGCATATTCTTCTTTGTCATCAGCATAGTCTTCTCTGTCATGCAGCAAACGCTTCTCTGTCATACAGTTCGCTTCTCTGAACATCTAGCATACGCTTCTGTCATCAGCATCGCTTTTTTCTGACAGTCAGCATACGCTTCTCTTGAACATGAAGACATCACCGCTTCTGATTACATTCAGGGCAATACGCTGTCTCTGACATCAGCAACTACGCCTATCTGTCATAAGCATACGCTTTTTCTATCATACAACAAACGCGTCTCTGTGATCATCAGTCAATACGCTTCTCTGACATCAAGGTACCATACGCTTCTCGGACATTGGCATTGCTTCTCTGTCATCAAGCATAAATGCTTCTCGTCATTAGCATAATGCTTCCTTGTCATCAGAAACGCGCTCTGTCATCAGCATAACATCACGTCAACTATTATGCTCATCTGACAATACTAGTCATACGAATACACTTATCTCTCATGTGACATTAATTGGTGCATGGATATATGCACAATCATATCGAGACTTTTGGTGGTCGCTAGCTAGATATTCTCGTGGATCGATCGGTGAATTTAGACATTACTATGGTTGAAATTCAGTTGGCACTCTCTTGTCAATGCGAGAGAGTCGCTATCACCTTTAAGATCTATCTATGAATTGAGACTGGACGTCGCCGGAGAGTAATACAAAGTCACTTCATCCATGGCACATATCCATCAGTGTCGTTAACAATCATATAATCAACTTACTCAGGCTCTAGTTCTGGTACTTGGCATTTGCTCTCTGTCATCCCAGCAGATTGCTTCTTAGCTACATGGTGTCATGCATATATCACATTACTCAGATCTATTATAAGCTTACGGTTGTTTACTGATCATCAGCATACCGGCGTTGCTCAACATCGATCATTCTAGGTCATAATACGCTTCTGTCATCAGCAATACGCTTCTCTGTCATCAGATACGCTTCTCTCATCATCAGATAGCGTCCTCTAGATACATCTAGACAATTTAATTCGGGTTCCCTCTCTACTGACATCAGCAAGGGTCCACGCATTTTTCTTACGGTGCACCTAGTCTGCCAAATTTGCTTCCTCTGTCAATGAGTCAGGAAATTAGACATATCTTTCTCTCGCGTCCATAGTCGTATTTTCATGTCTATCGCTTTTGGTCATCAGCATATGCTCGTCTGTTCACACGCAGCAGTACACCCTCTCTCTCGGTCATCAGCTTGACCACTTCCGCTATCGATTTAGCCGCCAGGTGTCTCTTCTAGTCTATTTCAACACATTCATTAGCAACCTCGGTCACAGCATCTACTTAACACTTCTCCGTCATCAGCGATACTTTTCTGTCATCAGCATTTACCTGCATTTTCTGTTATGCAGCCATGCAAGATCTGCACCTGCCAATCTGAACCACTGATTCGGTCCCCTTCGTAACTTATCATAACGCATAAAGCAATACGCTTCTCTGAAGAGAGGGCGTCTTGTGTTACAATCAGCTAGGACAGTCCGACATTACGTGTCAACAGATGCGAGTCCAGCGCACTGGCCTCGCATCTCACGTATTGGACATTATACTACTGACTATCATGTCTAGAGACTCTTCTCATGAGTCATCCTCGCTCTGGTGCTCATATGCCTATAGGCTAAACTGGCATGTAACATAGCAAACCTAGACACGCGTCCCTTCGTCATCAGCACGTACTGTGTGTTCTTACTGTTATTTCGAGTCATCAGAGATAATCCACAGACTTGCGCCTGTCGCTAGCATACGCTTCTCTGTCATCAGCATACGCTTTTCGCCTGCATACTCTCGAAGAAATACACTTTGAACTTCTCTGTTCAGTTTCCTAGCACTCTGTTCGCTGAGTTGAGCTCTATAATGTTGACTATCAATCAATTCACCCTTTCTATCGATACTCGAGTCTCAGACTAACAAGTGCTGTGTGAGTCTAATTCTCATTTACGGTGCCAGTCGCTCGCAATGCCACAACGAACTTTCGCCGCCTAGATTATGAGCAAGTTCTGAAAACACATTTATTGTATAAACGTCTTCTCTGTCCAGTTCTACTGTCAAGTCTATGGACCTGCTTAATCGCATGAAAATCTAAGGATCATGACAAGCGTTGCGAGTCCTGACACAGAGATAGTGATTGATTCAGACTAATATCATTGCAAGAGATCACTATGTACTTGAGATAATCACAAGAACTGAGCAGGCCTAGCAGACGACTGCCATCTTGAAACAACATCTATAGAAAACCTCTTTTGTCACAGTATGCTGAGGTTACGATATCTAATGGATGCAATGAAGTTCACACCATAAGCATGTAAATATCACTCTTAACACACGGGTCAACTAAAGAAAAGTTGTTGTTGTAGTTTATTAGGGGGTGTCTAATTACCAGAAATCAAGATGCGCCGCATATCATTTTGACCATCTATTTATAATACGTATCAGAACTTCTTAACTTATTTCTAATCGTCGATTTGGCACGGCAGCATCTTGTGGAAATGAAATGTATCTTCCGAGAGTCCTGACACAAAATGTGGTATTTTTCCATTTTCGAGGTCAATACAGAAATCCACGAACATGGGTCCGTCCTACGTGAGCGCAACTCCTCTTGACAGAGATCTACATAATTAGAAGTTCTTTTCATCATTTTGTGACCTATCGAGAGAGTGGCAGAGAGATTAAAGGTTGAACTACTTGCTTAGTGATACACTGATCCTGACATGATCCTAGACATCACACCGTAGATTTATCTGTTTTTAGTGTATCGAACAGCTGAGAAATCCAAAGAATGGCCGCTACATAATATATTTGCCGCTCAATGCATAGATAAATTATCCATTTATAAGACACGTTATTCTACTAAAGTTCACTAATATACATGTGACCGAATCATGAGACTCATACACCGTGAGTCACCTCGACGATATACTCTTAGTAACAACAGTCCTTGACCACGTGTGATATGTTAATTTTTATCTAGTGAAGTACGAAGCCGTATGTCTCAAAATGGCAACAGCTACCTTACTTGAACAATGTATCATCTTAATATGTCATTTAGTCGTAAGACATTACTCTCATCACAAGTTCCCTAAAATAAGGTATTAATTGTCATCTTCTGCAATACTCGATGGACGTTCGAAACTTGAAATGACCGACAAGGATGGGGGGGGGGGGGGGGGGGGGGAAAAGAAGGTCCCGAACAAAGGTTGTTAATTTTTTCGGTCGAATCGAAATCCAAGATGGCCACAAAACGAGAGTGTGTGCTGAGTGGAATTTTGTGAGATTAATACATCTATTATATCTCAGGCAAGTATCTCATTGATCTGCAGATTTACTATATGAAATGATACAACACTTATGTACGACCCTCCTCTCTTTAGCAAGCTATAGGCTGAAACTTGCAGAAATGATCCTGACATAGTCCTGACAAAGTGTGAGTTATAATTTTTCGGTCGAATCCCGAAATCAAGAATTGGCGCCAAAGCCCGCCATCTGAAAACAACATTTGAACTTCCTTCGAGCAAGTCTAACCTGGTAGCGATTTGGTGAAACTGTGCATGAGATGATCCTGACATGAGTCCCAGAAATGTGGTTGATATACATCTCTGTTGATACCCAAAATCGAAGATGAGCTACATGACTACATGATCTAATTAATTTCCTATATTGTTAAGGCCTGGCTGGGCCTCATGTTGGAAATCAAATTTGGTTGAAAGAATTGAAAATGATCTAACATGGGTCCTGACAAAAGGACACCATATACAATTAATTTACTATTGCCCAAGTAGTCGAGACGTTAAGGCCTTGGGCCTCTTGTTCTGAAATAGATGAGGAGGGAAGGTTTTTTTCTTTGCTTTTTTATTGTAAGAAAAAAGAGACGAGGGATATTTTTTTTTTTTTTATTTTAATTTCCAAACACAATAGGAGGTAAAATTCACGCAAAGTGTTTCAATTCAAAAATGGATTTCGTATCAGCAAATGAAATCACACCTTGTTAAATACAACACGTTTGATTTGTTGACAAGAGTTATATATGAAGTATCAATATCTCGTAGATAAAAGGTGGAAGTCAATATATATTTAGGGCGGTCATTGACAGTATCCACGAGCGGGCGCGAAAAGCGACATCAAACATTCGTTTAACGGTTCCACTTCACTCGTGTTCGTCATGATTCAAGGTATTCAGGTTTCGTTGGGTTCATGCTACCATCAATAATGTCCATATCGGATGTAATCGGCGGAATTGCTGTGACATTTCCCCACCTTGACAAATGAGTAACATACATATGATCTTGAATACCGACATCCAGACCGTATAGCTACTGAACGGAATCTGACGACCGCACTGTATGTTCAGCATCAGTTCTCAGGAAAAGCCAATCTGGGTCCTTATGTGCCCTCCTTCAATGATTGATAACAAGTTCGGTAAATAGTAAAGCATCTGAGAATCCACGATAATGGTTTCCATGGCAGTAAGACCGTGGAACATCCGAATTGTGGACAGATAACAGGACATCCCATACACGAAGTGATAAATTGTCGTGTTTTCATATCACTTTGGCGCTTGGAACATTCAATTCACTAGTATTGCAGACAACGTTGAAAGATGTGCCTCTAAAACTGCCAAAAAAAGCCGGAGACAGACCTTTTTTTACCAGAGAGCAACCTCGTGCGTTTGCCAATCAAGATCAATCAAACTCCTACTCACTAGGGTAGATAACTCTGTATCTAACTCCTACTCACTAGGGAAGAAAACTCTGTATCTAACTCCTACTCACAAGGTTAGATAACTCTGTAACCAATTCTTCCTAACAATGGATCAATAACTCTGTATCAAACTCCTACTCACTAGGGTAGATAACTCTGTATCTAACTCCTACTCACTAGGGTAGATAACTCTGTATCTAACTCCTACTCACAAGGGTAGATAATTCTGTAACCAATTCCTCCTAAGAAGGGTCAATAACTCTGTATCTAACTCCTACTCACTAGGGTAGATAACTCTGTATCTAACTCCTACTCACTAGGGTAGATAAGACTGTATCTAACTCCTACTCACTAGGGTAGATAACTCTGTATCTAACTCCTACTCACTAGGGTAGATAACTCTGTATCTAACTCCTCCTCACTAGGGTAAATAACTCTGTATCTAACTCCTACTCACTAGGGTAGATAACTCTGTATCTAACTCCTACTCACTAGGGTAGATAACTCTGTATCTAACTCCTCCTAACTAGGGTAGATAACTCTGTATCTAACTCCTACTCACTAGGGTAGATAACTCTGTATCTAACTCCTACTCACAAGGGTAGATAACTCTGTAACCAATTCCTCCTAACAATGGGTCAATAACTCTGTATCTAGCTCCTATTTACAAGGGTCAATAACTCTGTATCTAACTCCTACTCAAAAGGGTAGATAACTCTGTAACCAATTCCTCCTAACAAGGGTTAATAACTCTGCATATAACTCCTATTTACAAGTGTTTATAACTGCATCTAACTCCTACTCACAAGGGTCAATAACACTATATCTAACTCATTCTCATTAAGGTCTATAACTCTATGTCTAACTCCGGCTACCAAGGATTGATAACTCTGCATCTAACTCGTACTCACAAGGGTCAACAATTCTGTTTTTAATTCCTAGCGTCATCAGTAACTGCTCCTATTGGTAGATAATTTTGTCATCAGTATATGCTTCTCTGTCATCAGCATACGCTTCTCTTTCATCAACATACGCTTCTCTGTCATCAGCATATGCTTCTCTGTAATCAGCATATGCTTCTCTGTCATCAACATACGCGTCTCTGTTATCAGCATACGCTTCTCTGACATCAGCATACGCTTCTCTGTCATCAGCATACGCTTCTGTCATCAGCATACACTTCTGTCATCAGCATCACTTCTGTCATCAGCATACGCTTCTCTGTCATCAGCATACACTTCTGTCATCAGCATACGCTTCTCTGTCTTCAGCATACGCTTCTATGTCATCAGCATATGCTTCTCTGATATCAGCATACGCTTCTGTCATCTGCATACACTTCTCTGTCATCAGCATACGCTTCTCTGTCATCAGCATACGCTTCTCTGTAATCAGCATACACTTCTCTGGGATCAGCACTCACTTCTCGGTCATCAGCATATGCTTCTCTGTAATCAGTATACACTTCTCGGTCATTGACATTTGCTTCTCTGTCATCAGCATATGCTTCTCTGTAATCAGCATACACTTCTCTGACATCAGCACTCACTTCTCGGTCACCAGCATATGCTTCTCTGTAATCAGCATACACTTCTCGGTCATTGACATTTGCTTCTCTGTCATCAGCATATGCTTCTCTGTCATCAGCATACACTTCTCTGTCATCAGCATACGCTTCTCTGACATCAGCATACGCTTCTGTCATCAGCATACGCTTCTCTGACATCAGCATACGCTTCTGTCATCAGCATACACTTTTCTGACATCAGCATACGCCGGTCATTAGCATACGCTTCTCTGACATCAGAATACGCTTCTCTGTCATCAGCATACGCTTCTCGGTCATTGGCATTTGCTTCTCTGTCATCAGCATATGCTTCTCGGTCATTAGCATATGCTTCTTTGTCATCAGCATATGCTTCTGCCATCAGCATACGCGTCTCTGACATCAGCATATGCTTCTCTGTAATCAGCATACACTTCTCGGTCATTGGCATTTGCTTCTCTGTCATCAGCATATGCTTCTCGGTCATTAGCATACGCTTCTCTGACATCAGCATTCACTTCTCGGTCATCAGCATTGCTTCTCTGTCATCAGCATACGCTTCTGTCATCAGCATATGCTTCTCTGTCATCAGCATACGCTTCTCTGACATCAGTATTCACTTCTCTGTCAACAGCATACGCTTCTCTGTCATCAGCATACGCTTCTGTCATCAGCATACGCTTCTGTCATCAGCATACACTTCTCTGTCATTAGCATACACTTCTCTGTCATCAGCATAAGCTTCTCTGTCATCAACAAATGCTTGTCATCAGCATACGCTTCTCGGTTATCAGCATACGCTTCTCTGTCATCAGCATACGCTTTTCTGTCATCAGCATACGCTTTTGTGTCATCAGCATACGCTTCTCTGTCATCAGCATACGCTTCTGTCATCAGCATACACTTGTCATCAGCATGCGCTTCTGTCATCAGCATACGCTTCTGTCATCAGCATACGCTTCTGTCATCAGCATACGCTTCTGTCCTCAGCATACGCTTCTGTCATCAGCATACACTTCTCTGTCATCAGCATACACTTCTGTCATCAGCATACGCTTCTGTCATCAGCATACGCTTCTCTGTCATCAGCATATTCTTCTCTGTCATCAGCATACGCTTCTCTGTCATCAGCATATGCTTTTCTGTCATCAGCATACACTTCTGTCATCAGCATACGCTTCTGTAATCAGCATATGCCTCTGCCATCAGCATACGCTTCTCTGTCATCAGCATACGCTTCTCTGTCATCAGCATACGCTTCTCTGTCATCAGCATAAGCTTTCGTCATCAGCATACGCTTTTGTCATCAGCATATGCTTCTCTGTCATCAGCCTATGCTTCTGTCATCAGCATACGCTTCTCTGTCATCAGCCTACACTTCTGTCATCAGCATACGCTTCTGTCATCAGCATACGCTTCTCTGTCATCAGCATACGCTTCTCTGTCATCAGCATACGCTTCTCTGTCATCAGCATAATTTAAGCTTCTCTGTCATCAGCATACGCTTCTGTCATTAGCGTATGCTTCCATGACCAGTAAATGACTATACATTCAAAATGTCTCCGATAATAAAATAAGTTGGGAATATGAAAAACTACAAATGTTTGTATCATAGGATTTTAATCAAATGAAGAGGTTCAACAATAAATGTGTCAGTTATAGCAATATGATTTGTGTTATATCATTCAACCCCATTAAGGTTTTACATAGTATCACACAATATGTATTTAATATTGCAGCCGTTTTGGTGAAGAAGTTTCCAACAAATGAGTTGCCATGATAAATTTGAGAACGTTTGGTAAGTATGCCGATTCAATAAAGTTACTTTTTTGGTGTTTCATGATAGTGAAAGAAAACTACTCTTTGTTACCACAAATTCACCGGAATTCTGTATTTATGCAAGTATTAAAGTTGATATATTTCCTAATGAAATATATCAAAATAAAGAGATAAATAAATAATGACCACAAATCTACCGGATCCACTGTAATTATAACACCTCTCCCCTTATAATTACAGTGAATACAGTGTTGTAAATACCTACTAAAATGTATCCTTTTGTATTAGCTGAGATTATCTGATACACCCTAAAAAGGTATTAAATTGTCAATTTCTCAAACTTGATTAAAACAATTTGTGAGTGGATTCTGTGATTTATTTTAACAGCAAATGAATCATGATTGAGACCTAACTTTGAAATGATACACACTTATGTACAGACTACTGAAAATTAACAAAATGTCAATTTCAAAGTACAATGTTACATGTACCTTAAAAATTTCAAATCCAAATTTCTCATTTAAAGTTTTAAGAATTTTTTACTTTTTTATTCCAACAATTTCAAATGGAGAAATAATCCATACAAAACACAACCTTCTACCAGAACGAAAGGCCCAGTTTTTGAAACAAATAAGACCTCACACTATTTTCTAATCTCTGAGACAACAAATGCCCTTTGCTAGTGTTCAGAAATATCAAAGTTCATATGCGTACCTACAGAGAGCACGTGATATTTTAATTAAAACAGTTCTATCATTAGCCATCAAAACTTTTAAACACCTTTCTAAAGCTGAAACAATTTTATTTTATATATCCTTCACAAACCCCAGGTCATCCAATTATTATCTACTGGAATTATCTTGATATGTATAAACTAAAAACCTCTAAAAGACAGTTTTGTATGTATAAGTACCTATAAATAAAGAATTAGGACTTATAACATTGCTAGCACTCAGTTGTGATTCTTGTGAAACCCTGAAAACCAGAATAAACAGTGGCAAATGAAAGGCAGATGCTTTTCAATGAAATACATGAATACATGTAAGGCATGATAAATACTTCACAAATGTCATATACCACATTTCAATATAACAGTTAAATTATCAAAATAACTGTTCACTGACAGATGAGCAATAGTACACAATACCGGCAGAGTACTCGAAGCACAAGATCACAAATAAGTTAAAATAATTCTACTGCACTTGGAAAGTTTATGTTTAGAATTTTTCCTCAGCGTCGATACATTGCGACGTCTTCAGCGCCTGGAAACGAGTGACGATGTCATCAATGGTGTGTTCTCCGTGAACTTTATTGTCTCGCGTACGGACGTTGGCAGTTTTGTTGGTTACTTCTTTCTCTCCTACCACTGGAAAACAAAAAGACATTGTCAATGATTTTTTTTCTGTTATTAGTTTAATGTCCTATTAACAGCCAGGGTCATGTAAGGACGTGCCAGGTTTGTTGGTGGAGGAAAGTCGGAGTATCCAGAGAAAAACCACCGACCAGCCGTCAGTACATGGCAACTGCCCCACATGGGATTTGAACCCGCATCCCAGAGGTGAAGGGCTTGTGGTAATATGTCGGGACATCTTCACCACTCGGCCCCCGCGGCCCCACATGGTCAATGAAAACACAAGTAAAAGTGATAACATGAAGGAATTATCCCATCGCCTGCTGCAGAAATAGATAAAATTTTGCAAAGTGGATTTAAGTTGAGGCTGCCTGTTTGAAATATCTGAAGTTACAGATAAGTTTAACGGAAAATGTAACTTTTTGTAACTTTCCCTTTCACTGAAACAAAAAGCACTGACTGTAGTAGCTGTAACATGGTCAATGTATACATCTATGTTAAGTAAAAGAAATAATTATGCAGAAACTATCCCATTTCTAACTCCAAAAATTGATGGAATTTTTTAAAATATATTTTAGTATAAGGCAGCCTGTTGGACATTCATACATGTTAACCGGAAAAGGCCAGTTTTATTCCTTTCACAGATTTTTTTTTTAGTTAAATTTGTATGTTAAATTTTCTGGCACACTTTTTATAATTATTCAGCATTATTAGGATTTTCCAAGATTCTGAGCCGGGGAAATGCTCAAGTATCACAAGAAACCACTTACAACCTTCAGCCAGTGCCCCGAAACCATCCCACATGGATTTCAAACTCAAACCCAAAGGTGGAGGACCAGTGGCAAAATTTAAATCGCCAATGTAGCCTCTACCTCACTTTTCATTCTAGAATAAATACATAATCTACTTACCAAGGATGAAGTTGTACTGGGACAGTTGGCAGTTGCGGACCTTCTTATTCAGGGTGGTTCCCTCATCAACGTCTGTATCACACATAAATCCGGCACATTGGATCTGCTGCTTCACCTAGTATAGAGGAATGTGTACATGGCAACTTAACAAGAGGATCTCAAAATGTAATTTTAGAACGAAAACAGACACTTTATATCTAGGCGATAATTACTTTTTTCCTTGAGTATTCATTTGTCCATGTAATTCAGAGAAGAAAATGCTGAGAACTTAACTTGAAATAGGAAAAGTAATATGATCAGAATTACACGAGAAAAATAAACTCGTCTAGGAAGCAAGCTGTCTAAACTGACAGCAGAAGAAAAATAACACCACCATTCTATTCAAAATAGAAAATACTATTCAATTACTTGTTTTGGAGTTGACCTTTATGTGAGGGGAAAAAGTGGGGAACCTCTTACAGAATTCACTGCGCTTACCTGATTGGCATAGTCATTGTAGAGTGGAGCCACTGGTATCACAACAGCTTGGCGTGGAGACAACCAGAACGGCCTATACAACAATAAATATACTGTAGTACTCATTGTATACTTAGAATTCTTACTTCATTTGAAATCTTTTCTAATCTGTGACACAATGAAATCATTTTTTGGATATTTGCTTTCTCACGACTAATCATCAAAAACTTTTCAGGTAATAATAAAAGTGAATGGTGATTTGGATTGATTAGTTTAATGTCCTATTAATTGTCTGAGTTATTTAAAGGCCCACTACTTTTCCAAAAAAAAATTTAAAGTTTCCTAAAAACATTGATAACACCAGATATATATTGATGGCCTAAGATGAAGTTACAATATCAAACAAATGCAACACATGTTCACTAAATATTCATTCCGCCGTTTTGCTGTCTGACGTCGGGATAGTCATCTAATGCTTGGTAATTAGGGCGACAGACAGGTTGAGGATGAATGAGGATTTCAGAGTATGCGATGGAAAACCACCGACCACCAATCAGTACTTGACTACTGTCTTACATGCTATTCTAACTCTAGACCAGTCTGCCACTGCCATATTTTAGGCTTGAAACCCCACAAATAAGCCTGTTTACATAAAATACTGTGTAAGTGAGAACTGAACCTTTTCGATAGTAACTCACATAATGAGAACTTACCATTTACCACTGTAACTTTCACATAAGATGGCGATCATTCTCTCAACAGATCCCAGCACAGCTCTATGGATAATCACAGGTCGCTTCTTATCAGAAGCGTCTTCACCGCTGAAAGGAATATTACAACTTTCTATAACAGTTTCTAAATATCAAATAACAACAGCCAATATCCTAAACCAGAATTTCAGGTTAAGAAGTCTTGGCCTGAAATTTACCAGAAATTCTGGTGAATTTCATGTCCAAATTTCTTGACCTGAAATTTTGGTCAATTTTTGGTCAATTTCAGGTTAAGATTCTTGACCTGAATTTCAAGTCAAATTTCAAGAGAAATTTTGGTCAACTTGAGGTCAAGATTTCTTTACTTGAAATTCTGGTCAATTTCAGGTCACTTCAGGTTAGGAAATACTGGTTGTGTATTGTGTTTAGTAAGTCTATTGATGAAATGAAATTAAATACATCAAAATTTGTCTTGTTAACAATAGAGAACAGAAAAGATTTGGCAACAAATAGACTGCATACAAATTAACACATTTTGCAAAAAAAGGCATTTATATTATCAGGTTTGTTTGTTTGTTTGTTTGATTAATTAACGTCCTATTAACATTAACAGCTATGGTCATGTAAGGACGGCCTCCCATGTATGCGGTGTGTTGCGTGTATGTTGTGCGAGGTTAAATTGTCTATATGCTTAGATCATGATGTAAAGAGAGTTAAGGTTACTTACGTGACATAGCTAAGGTTGAAGCGGAGAGGAAGCTGGAAGTCCAACTGTATCGTAGCACATTGATGGGATCGCTTCAAGGCATCCATAATGGTAATATCAATCTACAACACACATTTAAACAGTTTAGAATTGTTTTACTTGATAACAGTTGTGGAACTTTTCAACATCAATTGTTTCTCTGGAAAATAACTGTTTCTACAAATGAGATAAGGCAGATATGAGGCCTACCTTTGGTCCATAGAAGGCACCGTCTTGTGGGTTAAGCTCCCAGCCTTGTCCAAATTCATCCAGACATTCCGCAAGGTGCTGACAGAAAAAGAAATCAATGAATTTTATTTAAAGACAATTTAAGAAAGCAACATCAATTCTGAGTTTAACAAGCTTCATAAATAAATCTTTTTTATCCATCCAAATTATAAATTTTGACAGAAGTAGAAGCTGTTCTACAATTTAATCTCGTAAACTCAAATGTGCTTCATTCAAAGTTCCTGGTCTCACTGAATTTTTCACAATACAATGTATTTCCAAACCAAATAATTCAAATACTAAGATTATTCTAAGTTTAAATTGGCCCCAACAACTTGAAATTAACAAGAATTGAGTGAGTGTATAACAGATAAATGGTCTTTTAACACTTTTTGTTTAGAGAAATCACCTTTTCAGCTTCGTCCCACACTGCAATCTCTCCCATATATTTCTCAGGACGAGTGGAGAGGTTCAGCTTGAAGGTAAATCCAAACACCCCATACACATGTTTCAGGAAATCCAGACAGCCTGAAATCTCCTCCTTAATCTAAACAACAAAGAAATTGATATTAGTCAGCATTACAAATCTAAAATAAAACTACCATAAAGTCTTTTTCCTTGAACTATGGTAACCATAAAACTTTTTAGCTATGATATAACCCAAATTCGTAGGGACATATACCGTATTCGACTAAATGACCACCTAGGGCACTTAATTTTTTTTTTTAATTTGAATAAGCCTTTGATAACATTGTTGCACAAAGTAAGCAATAGATCAATCTGTAACAATCAGTAAAGAAGATGCATATGATTGACGTTTCGCAGTGAGAGATAAACTCATTCACCCTTGAAAACACATCAAGGCTCTTCTGAATCAAAGACTAGACCAGTCCATTATGAATTTTCAGGGATGCATACCATTGTGCCATATGAAGTGTTAACTACGAACCTGGTCTGGTCGACAGAAAATATGAGCATCGTCTTGCTGGAACCTTCGGACACGGGTCAGACCACTAAGAGCACCTTTCAGTTCATTTCTGTGCAACACACCAAAATCAGCCATTCTCACTGGCAACTCCTTCCAGGATCTTGGACGTACATCGAACATGAGACTACCGAAACAAAAAATATTGGTTAGAAGTCTGATGATACTTTCCAACAAGTTTAATACTGATCAATTCTTTTATAACGATATTTGAAAACTTGCTATGTCCAAGTTTTCCTATACGATATATTTTGTTCAGTCATTCAAAATAATCTCCCATGTGCATGTGACTGCGTGTAATTTGAAAGCCTGAATTAATATTTATATCAACTAAATACAGTATACTGCATTGTTGCAAACCTATGTGGGTTTTTTCCATTTAGCTTATTTCCATGATATACCTCGTAATTTTCTTATAATCATTGCTTTACATATCACACCTGTCATGTGAATGACCCTTTAAAAACTTACAAAGGTGTTTCTTAAAAATAAACTACCACCAATAAGTCCCAAATCACGAAATGTTACAACCACAAAATTTTACGGTACTGTAAAGACTTGACTTACCAGTGGCCAGGACAGTTCATGGGTTTGAGAGCGAACTTTTCCTTGTCAACTTCAAACTGGAACATGTTATCCTATTCACAAGTAAAAATGAAAATGTCATAAATATTTTATCATGTAATTACATCTAAAAAGAACAAACATTATTTAGTAAACCACAATGACGAACCAGAATAATATGTCTGATTTATTTACTTGATATTCTACAAAACAGTTTCCACACCAATCCATCAGGTTTCTTCACAATGGTTTTTGCATTTATCTTTAAGACATTTTATGTCTATATAATGTGCTTTGAAATAATGGTACATTTGTTAAACTTGTGTGATATTGGTATAATATTCCTAAAATATATCACTTATCCTCCAATCTAACAAGCTGTTTTGTGTCACATGACTGTCATATGTGTTTATAAATACATCAAGAAATGTCAGGCTTAGATAAGAATCTGTACTACTCAGTCACTGTAACACACCGGTGTCAGGACTACATAAAGAATATAAGACTCTAGGCCACCCCAATCCAGAGGACCTGGTACAAACACGAAAATGGAATGCAAGGTAATAGTTTATCATACCTGGTAATGTTGCCAGTGACCGGACTGTTCCCAGAGCTTACTGTTGTAAATGTTCGGGGAGACCACTTCCTGAAATCCTCTCTTTTTGTATTCGCTCTGGAATGACAATAATAACAGTGAATAACAACGTATTGTTACATTAGTGAAATTAAAGGAAATTATAAACAAACAAAACCTAGTATCAACGTATCAGCTCTCTCTACTCACCTTGATAAAGTCACACAGAGTATTGTATATGTGAGCTCCTTTTGGGAGGAAGAAACAGCTACCGGGGCTGAGCTCATGAAAGAAAAACAATTCTTGCTCCTGAAATCAAGAATAAAGTGCAGAGTACAATCCAGTGTAACTTATATTCTCTTTAGAGTAAATATACAGTCAAACCTGTGTATAAAGGACACCCAGGGGAAAAGGCTAAAGTGTCCTTTATAGAGAGGTGTCCTTTATATAGAGGTCAGTGTTTTGACAAGTTATGTCCCCTGAGCGGTTCAACCTAAGCAATCTTTCCATACACAAATACATGTATTTGTCTCATTTTCTTTTCATTTGGTTCATTTTTTAATAAATGAAATGTACATAATTATTATTTAAAGGGATATGTACACTATATTTATATTTTTCATTTCAATCAAATCAGAAAAAAATGAATCTGAAACAATTATTTAATAAATTGTATATACAATGTATGCATGTATCTGTGTTTTTCTTATTCACTTTCGGCTACATACTGCATATGAAATAAAAAAGCAAGGTTATTCAGGACAAATGATTTATTAACATCTTCAGATAAATAAAACAACTCTATTGGTAATTTTTGAGGTTTAGAGCAAGCCATAATATCGTCTGTGTTTGTAAAACAGTGGCACAAAATGAGAAAATCAATGTTTGGGCTATGGCTATATAGAGGTGTCCGCTATTGCAGGTTTGACTGTATAGCACAATTAAAACTTAAATTAATTGTCATCAAATGATCATGACTTGTGTCTTAAACTGGTTAAAACCACAAACTTGTACACTGCCCGTAAGAATCTGGTTCAACCAGGAATCAAGGGAGACAACTCTAACATATCTTAGAACTTACACAGATTTTTTCATTAAACTCCAAACATAACGATCACACGTAAAGTGGTCTAAAAAAATTGTGAAATTGATGAATCTAAAACAGAAATAAATTTTTCCTATACTTTTATTATTTAAAAATTATGGAATAACATTTAACCAGGAAATTTTTGTAATTCCGTATTATAAATTTCCCTGTATAAGATAAACATTTCCACAACCTACCCGTCCAAGTTTACGATGGTCCCGTTTGGCAGCCTCTTCCTGGAAGTGTTTCCACTCCTTTAGCTGTTTGGTATCAGGGAACGAGATACCGTAAATTCTCTGGAGGTTCTCGGCATCGGCCTTTCCTTCCCAGTAAGTGGAGGAATTCTATAAAAATGAAATATATCAAATATTGATCTTCAGACCAAATCTTTTCTCACAAATAAGGTTATTGTTTTGAAATTAAATGTTACATACAATCAGCCCAAAGGGCATCAAAGGAACATAGCGAAAATATCTTTTATAGAAAAGCATAAGTGTCGTTTATACATTTATCAAATCGTATAGTAAATTGTACCAAATG
This sequence comes from Argopecten irradians irradians, assembly GCA_004382745.1. Taxonomy (NCBI): domain Eukaryota; kingdom Metazoa; phylum Mollusca; class Bivalvia; order Pectinida; family Pectinidae; genus Argopecten; species Argopecten irradians. The sequence continues at coordinate 2,579,712 of SAYR01028201.1, read as the reverse complement.
AGGTTGATGAGTTTGTCCTTTGGAGACTTGTATCCTTTATATAGAGGTATTTTTCATAACAGGTTTGACACCCTTAAATATACATAATTTTTTTCTTTCCAAAAGACCAGTATAGTGAAAGGCACCTACAGGTAAAATGTCACAAAGTTTCAACTCATTCATCCCCAATGACACATTTGGACTCTTTTGATTCAATGGCTGGAACAGTTCATCAAGCATCTGTAGGTGTGAATGGGTCAATTTTCTAACCTACCTTGGTGACAGCCATGGCCTTGATTTTACCAGTGTGTCTAACGTGGGGCCCTCGACACAAGTCAATCAGTGGTCCACACCTGGAAATGAAATATAATATTTAATACAGAGTCTGTTTTTCAAAGACTTGTCTTCCCTTTGACATTGGTAATTATTCTATGTCAACACTTATGAGGAAATCATATAATTTCTCACAAATATACGATATCATAATATCCTCTGTAAGCAAATAATGTGAACCTGCTCCAAAGAGCAGATAACTCCGGAAAACAGTGGAAAATTTCATTGTATTCAAACTGGTATAAAACTATTTTTAGAATTAAAATTTGTAAACAGCAACAACATTATCTTTCAGAATTTTCTCCAATGAACCAATATTAAATCAACTTCATTGCAATTCATGACCTATTATAGCAAAAAGACAATAATTACCTATAGATCTTAAAGAGACAATTCACTCAGGCTAATTCTTTTACATAACCAAGAAGCAAAATACAGCATAAATGTATTGTTCTACATTTCTTATGAAACATTTAACGTAAAACATTGACCAATTCCATGACATTGTTAAGTATTTTAATTAATATCCCTGAAATATCAAATCGTTGATCAATACGATTTAGCAGGTACAATATGGACGCTGTACCCATACCGAGCCAAAGTCATGCATGTTAAACAAATGAACTGCATAACCACTGAGGAGGTGATAAAATGATTTTTTAGGCAAGACAATTCACCTAATAAGGTAAACACACTACTGTCAGAGCGATTTGAGCAGTTCTGGACAAAAGTTGCATTACTCTACGAGCAAGGGACAGGGTTCGGCATACAAGAAGTTCGACCTCAGTGTGTAATGGCGGATAGCGAGCGAGTTTGAACATTTCACACACAAGTCACCACCTTGGGCTATTCAGGTATATCACAGTAAAACCGACTGATATAATTTCCATTAGAACTGGGTTTTTTCCGATATATGTACAAATTTTAATGTTCTCTTAGACTGAATTGTCCCTTTAATCCTCTTACCTAGAGAACTAATTATTTTACAATTAATTTTTCTCTACTTACTTGTAGACAGTGGTGGTCGGAGTGGTGACTCTCTCGTTTAGGATCCTTTGCTTAAACTTGTTGTACTGTTGAAAAAAATAAGACAGCAAAATAAATCATACAGGTATCTGCTTATTTATAAAGATTTTGGGGTGACTTTTAGTTAAAGATGCTCCACCGTTGACAAATGGTATTTTTTCACTATCAAAAACAGGAGCAGACGATTTAGTATTTTTCTTCAGTTACAAAAGTTACTTACTTTACACCATTACCACCATTGAAAAGTTTGAGCTTCTAATTTTACTTCAAGTTAAAAATATGACAAATAATTAATTGCATCCCGAAAAAATTCCGTGTCACTATATCCTATATGGAACGAAGTACTGATTGCGCATGCACCAAAGGCGAAACAAATTATTTTACATTATTTTTTGTGTTAATTAGACATATATATACACGATCAAACACCAATTATTGTTCAACTGAGGAATATCATTTATGCTCTTCGGAGGTGGAGCATCTTTAATAGTTTAAATTGGTCACCTCCTTGCATTGAAACAGATATCAAATCATAATTCTTGATTAGGTATTGTAAACAATCTCATTTCTGCAGTGATTTTATTTCCGAATTTTCGTCACTAAAGACATTTTCAAAAGGTTTTAATTTTGTGATAAACACTGAATTGGTTCTATTTTATTGAAGTTAAATACTTTTTCGCGGCAATCAATTTCCCTGATTTACCAATCGTGTGCAAAATATGTTGAATTAAATAAAACGCCAAAACAAGTTGGTTCACTGTATATACCGGTAACAATGACGATTTTCATCTCTTCAATCCAACGCATCAACTGATAATGTGCAAGTTAAACTATAGTGTTATTTAACTTACTTCTTGTTACACTTTAATTTGTGCCCATGTGGACAGAAACATGAAATTGTTATACACTTGTCTTATTGACTAGAGCTCAACCACCGATTTCCATTAGTCGTTCCATCGTAACTAGACTTACTTTGCACATGCGTTAGTTTTTTAAAACATGGCAGTGATTGGTTGTTGCTTATAAGCACATGTAATATCAATAAATAGAATAGCAGGACTATAGTCATTAGTCAGCGATCGATCTTGCCCAATACAGTGCGCTTTGATGTCTGGTTCAATGTAAAGATCTTAATTATATTATCATTATATCATGGCAGTAATTTCACAACACAGAACTAGTAATTTTCTTGAAGACTTACAGCAAACATCTTGAGGAGGTTTTCTTTGGTCATGGTCAGACGTTCAAAGGGCTGTTTCTCTTTAACGATGCCTTTCACCATAGTCTCTATAGCTGGGTAATCTTCTGACGACACGTTCCTGTAAAAATACACGAATATTAATATCTATAGAATTGTGTCAAAATCAAATCCCTTTAAACTACAGGAAAATATGCCTTACAAGATGCAATATGGCTAAATTAGTCTACAAATGAAATTTGAAACATATCCCTTTAATACTTTCTGAGAAATAGCGATAACATGATTTTTTTATGGACAACAATAATTTTAAAAGCCCATTATTTGATAATGGTGGACTTATCATTACTCTCAAAATAGCCAAGACCATCCAGAAGTATTGAATATTATAATCTTTCAATAAACTAAGGCTTCTGATCAAATCTATTTGTTTTTTGATTTTTTACAAATTTATTTCCTATCAATATTCAGTGCTCTAACTTTTTTCCTAAATCTGAAGAGTATTCAATTTTTCATTACTACATTATTTTTTCGACTTGAAAATTTTTATTGTTCATATAAATGTAAATGAACAACTATAACACTTATACAATCAAACCTGATTTTGCAACCACCTCTGTATAAAAACCACCTCAGTGACTTGCTTAATTAAACCATGGTCCTATGGTCCTAAATGACCAATTTCAACATAAATCAACCTGTGTACAAAGACCAACTGACTAAAGGTCATTTTTCCTCGTGTGGTTTTTATAGACAGGTTTGACTGTATATGTATGTAACTGCTAACATTGTTGTTTAGTGCTGTGTGTTGTATTAACTTCTAACGTTGTTGTTTAGTGCTGTGTGTTGTATTAACTTCTAACATTGTTGTTTAGTGATTTGTGTTGTATGTAACTTCTAATGTTGTTGTTTAGTCCTGTGTGTTGTATGTAACATCTACCATTGTTGTTTAGTGCTGTGTGTTGTATGTAACTTCTAATGTTGTTGTTTAGTGCTGTGTGTTGTATGTAACTTCTAATGATGTTGTTTAGTGCTGGGTGTTGTATGTAACTTCTAATGCTGTTGTATAGTGCTGTGTGTTGCATGTAACTTCTAATGATGTTGTTTAGTGCTGGGTGTTGTATGTAACTTCTAATGATGTTGTTTAGTGCTGGGTGTTGTATGTAACTTCTAATGTTGTTGTTTAGTGCTGGGTGTTGTATGTAACTTCTAATGATGTTGTTTAGTGATGGGTGTTGTATGTAACTTCTAATGATGTTGTTTAGTGTTGGGTGTTGTATGTAACTTCTAAAGTTGTTGTTTAGTGCTGGGTGTTGTATGTAATTTCTAATGATGTTCTTTAGTGCTGGGTGTTGTATGTAACTTCTAACATTGTTGTTTAGTGCTGGGTGTTGTATGTAACTTCTAATGATGTTGTTTAGTGCTGGGTGTTGTATGTAACTTCTAAAGTTGTTGTTTAGTGCTGGGTGTTGTATGTAACTTCTAATGTTGTTGTTTAGTGCTGGGTGTTGTATGTAAATTCTAACATTGTTGTTTAGTGCTGGGTGTTGTATGTAACTTCTAATGTTGTTGTTTAGTGCTGGGTGTTGTATGTAACTTCTAACATTGTTGTTTAGTGCTGGGTGTTGTATGTAACTTCTAATGATGTTGTTTAGTGCTGGGTGTTGTATGTAACTTGAAACATTGTTGTTTAGTCCTGTGTGTTGTATGTTACTTCTAACATTGTTGTTTAGTGATTTGTGTTGTATGTAACTTCTAACATTGTTGTTTAGTGCTGTGTGTTGTATGTAACTTCTACCATTGTTGTTTAGTGCTGTGTGTTGTATGTAACTTCTAACATTGTTGTTAAGAGCTGTTTGTTGTATGTAACTTCTAATGATGTTGTTTAGTCCTGTGTGTTGTATGTAACTTCTAACATTGTTGTTTAGTGCTGGGTGTTGTATGTAACTTCTAACATTGTTGTTTAGTGCTGTGTGTTGTATGTAACTTCTAATGTTGTTGTTTAGTGCTGTGTGTTGTATGTTACTTCTAACATTGTTGTTTAGTGATTTGTGTTGTATGTAACTTCTAACATTGTTGTTTAGTGCTGTGTGTTGTATGTAACTTCTAACGTTGTTGTTTAGTGCTGTGTGTTGTATGTAACATCCACCATTGTTGTTTAGTGCTGTGTGTTGTATGTAACTTCTAATGTTGTTGTTTAGTTCTGTGTGTTGTATGTAACTTCTAACATTGTTGTTTAGTGCTGTGTGTTGTATGTAACTTCTAACATTGTTGTTTAGTGCTAGGTGTTGTATGTAACTTCAAACATTGTTGTTTAGTCCTGTGTGTTGTATTTTACTTCTTATGATGTTGTTTAGTGCTGTGTGTTGTATGTTACTTCTAACATTGTAGTTTAGTGATTTGTGTTGTATATAACTTCTAACATTGTTGTTTAGTCATGTGTGTTGTATGTAACTTCTAATGTTGTTGTTTAGTGCTGGGTGTTGTATGTAACTTCTAATGTTGTTGTTTAGTGCTGGGTGTTGTATGTAACTTCTAACATTGTTGTTTAGTGCTGTGTGTTGTATGTAACTTCTAATGATGTTGTTTAGTGCTGTGTGTTTTATGTAACTTCTAACATTGTTGTTTAGTGCTGGGTGTTGTATGTAACTTCTAACATTGTTTAGTGCAGTGTGTTGTATGTGGTTACATACCTCCTTTCCGACCACATGTCGTAATAGAACCCTCCCTCTATAGGGGGTCCGTAACATAGATGTCCCCCATACAGTCTCTCCATGGCTTCTCCCAAGATGTGGGCACTGGAGTGCCAGAAAACATATTCACCTGGTAAAAAAAAAGAAAGAAAATTTCAAAAAAATATCAAGATGATAGTTATGTTATTGATAATATTACTGTTGAATGCAGAATTAACGATAATTTACAGGACTCGTCTAGGACAAATCCTGAACTCAAGATTTTCCTGTGGGACTAGCCAAAATTTTGAGAATTCACCCACAACATCTCATTGACTGAAAAATTCGAAAGTTAATGTTCTGGACTCATCTTTAAAAATTCTTCATAAATAACTGATTATAAGCATCTCAATTGTCATCATTTTGAATTAAAGTTGAACAAATCTAATTCTTTTTGAAAGAGTTATCTCCCTTGGAGCATGTTCATTACAGAAATGAAGTAAAAGTTGTTTTTTTTGTAACACCGAGAAACGGACTAGGCAGCACTGCTGTTGTGTCCTTCAGCATGGCACTTTAAGTTAATTATTCAACAAGGTTAAGGTAGTAAAATTTAAGTTATTTTAAGGATACTCCAACTCTGAAGATCGCTTACTCTAGAAATGACAATACTTACCTTCTTTATCATCGAACTTGAGCAGTTGTAACGTGGCATCAGATTCAAATGGGCGGTCCAGATCCCATGTTACATCATTCACCTTAGCAACCACACAGTTATCAGCTAGTCCCTGACTGAAATACAATAATTCAAAACTCTACAGTGACTACAAATCTAATAAGAATAAATAGAGTATCACTACAGAACTGTACTAGGCATGGAGTATCAAAAAGAATGGGAAATCATTATAAAGTCCACATTTGTTTTTCCCTCACACACCCCTTTACACAAATTTGACTTCTTCCAATTTTATGATTGGAAGAATCCATTCAGAAATTACAGGGATGTATAACAGTTAGGTTTATTAAGAGAATTCAAAAAGCTTGAACAGAGGGTTGGGGACTTGCATCATATCAACGAAATAAGAGCCTATTTGTAAGCTAAAAACAACACAATTATTTCTGATACTTGTTCAGAGCACCAAACAATTGAAGATTTAATAAAACTTACTGTAAAACAACTTTTTTTAGCAGCTATTTAATTTCGCGAACACTATTTCAAAACAAGTTTGCTATGATTCATACTCTTTGATGTAACAATTGAATGATAATTAACAATATAGATGATGTAGATATTAATTAGTGGAGATAAACTTTTGCAAATTGACTTGGATCCTGAAATTCGCCAAAGTAAATCACACGTGAATGAAAGTTAGTTTACAGTTACGGCATGACATCAGAACTTTATCAATCAAGTGGCCGATGTGTACCTGATACCCTTAGCGACCTCATAAGGAGTGGTCCGCCATGACTGTCCCTCCACCACCTTCCCATCAGGCAGAGTGATTTTTATGGGTTCGGATGGCATAGCCGCCAACTGTTCATCTGCCTCCTTCTTTAACTGGTCCCAAAGAAGCTGTCGCTCTGCTAGAAATTCTGGTGGTGGCATCATCTGAAAATTGTACAACAGTATCACAGATAAAATGTATTCATAATGTCAGAAGGAAATATTTACAAATCTGGGTTTAGGTTTTCAGGGATCAATCAAGCTCTGATTTATTTCCATTTATGGGTAAATTTCCCCTCAAAGAATGAATTCCACTCTGGCCTAAAATTCCCTTGAAGATTTAAAAATTCCCCATTTGAAGCTAAAAAATGACCGTTTTTGTAACACAATTTCCCCTGTGACTTTATTTTTTCTCATTAATTTTTTTAGACTTTTGTTTGCAAATTTCTTCATATCTATCATACAGCTACTGCATATTTTATGATAAACTCAATTTTTCATTATTGAGCTTAAAATCTTGTAATTTACTAGTAAATCTAAGAATAAAATAAGTTGTTTTACAGTACTTTTTCATTAAAATGAATATAATTTTGGACCAAAATAAGAAGATTCAAATTCCCCTTTATTTCGCCAAACTTCCCCTATTTGAAAAAGGGTAGTTTCTTCCAAAACCCAGATTGATCACTGATTTTAGTTTAATGTCCTATTAACAGCCAGGGACATGTCAGGACATTCCAGGTTTGTTGATGGAGGAAAGCCGGAGTACCAAGAGAAAAGCCACTGACCATCCAGCAGTCAGTACCTGGCAACTACCCAACATGGAATTCAAACTCGTAACCCAGAGTGACTTTTTGTTTTTGTTTGGTTTTCCCCCCATTTTCATTTTTTTCAGAAGTGCCTGAGAGGGGAAGAGATCAGAAATGGAAAACCTTGAGGCATATATACCCGTAAGACACATGCAGAGTTTTAAATCCCTTTATCTTTAAATCTTAGATGCATGTCAGTTGTGCATGCATATCATTTTTAAAAGACCATGAACATGTAGTAAATCAAGGCTGAAACTTTTAGACAATCTACTCCATAGTAAAGGACAATTAAGTCTAGGCATGACAGTTATGACCTTGAACAATAAAAGAATTATGCAATTGCATGTCTATTCCTTTGAAGAAGCACTGGGAGGTTTTTCTGGGAATGTATAATTAGCTGTTACATGTTTTTATATATAGATTCAAAAAAGTATGTATATATATGCATATATATTGACTTTTACAAAGCAAAAACGAAACAAGCTGATGAAATGGTTTTTATTCAACCACATGTAGACATTATGTAGACAAAAGGTTTTGCTGTTATATATGTACACCACTAGATTATAATTACCTGTAGTACAAATATAGGAACAATAGTACATAGTTAAGTAATACATAATATAGCTAAACTGAAACTACATTAATATTTCTATACTGCAGTAAGCAAAACTGAAACTACATTAACATTTCTATACTGCAGTACATGTATTACATATATGCAACAGCAGTACAATGTAGTACATTTGTGTACTTTATATACATTGCAAATCAAGCCTGTCAAAAATGAATAGAAGCTTAATTAAATTTTGAAGATTGTTTACAATGAAAGTTTTTATTCAAAATAAAGGATACAATTTTTGATTAAAATTAAAATTTGTTAGTCAAATTCAAATTTCATTGAGAATTCAAATACATTTTTTTCCAACATTTTAGATAATAAATATGGCGACCAACCAATTATTAATGTCATGTTGGGTTAAATCAAGTTCCTCTTAATATCATGTTTCCTTGATGAAATGTTTATTTTGTTATGTATATCTTCTTGGTATTGGTTTTTGTTAAATGTAAATCTTGCATATATATACTACTCCTGGCCGGCGCCATCGACACTAATGTAAGACCAGGAGCCCCAGGCCCCTTAAAATTTTGATGGGTGCCTAATTTTGTGTTACAGAGCGCCCATTGCGCCACTGTCTTTGCCTCTTTATATGGCTTTCATTATTTTGTTGTAAAACCAATTTACATATATATATATATAATCATTTGTTTAATCATATGTTAAAGATGCTCCACCGCTGACAAATGGTATTTCTTCACTGTCAAAAACAGGAGCAGACGATTTAGTATTTTTCTTTAGTTACAAAAGTTACTTACTTTACACCATTACCACCATTGAAAAGTTTGAGCTTCTAATTTTACTTCAAGTTAAAAATATGAAAAATAATTAATTGCATCCCGAAAAAATTCGGTGGCACTATATCCTATATAGAATGAAGTAATGGTTGTGCATGCACCAAAGGCGAGATAAATTATTTTATATTATTTTTTGTGTTAATTAGGCATATATATACACACGATTAAACACCAATTATTGTTCAAATGATGAATATCATTTATGCTCTGTCGGCGGTGGAGCATCTTTAAGATATTACAAATGTACTTTTAATTATAGTTGAACAGTTTTCATAAACCTATTGAGTTATGAATAAAAGTTTTGCCAGATATCCCACATTTTCTTATTGCTTTAGAGAGACTGGCGGTTTCAATTTCAAATAAAATTATATTTAATTAGTGTCTAAGCCTGTTAACTCCAGAACGTATTTGGACAATAAACTTGGGTCTTGATTAACCAAAATAGTGGCAATTTAACATATTTACACTTATATTACGAATGTTCAATAATAACCAAGCTTTGCATGGAATTTGTGAAATGGCTTCGTGAAAAGACTACTTCTGATGTTTGTGTATCTTCATCATCATTAAAGCTTGGCTTACATGGTCGCCATAACAATAGGATTGACATGATGCTACGACTTTTTTAATAATATGTACCGGGGTATATCACTGTAGAACTAATTCTGTATATAAGAAAAGCTCTGTTTGATTTAAAGTTCCGAAATCTCATATATGCCTATACTATGAGATTGAAAAGTTTCTATATAAATCAAAAAGTGAATATACTATGTTATACAATCTTAAATCACTTGACTAAGTAATACAATCTGAAATCGCTTGACAGTTTTTGTGATATACATAATGGATATTGGTCTTGTGTTGCATGTGTATTGCTTGCCACCTCTTCTAAACACTTATGTCGAATTCATTATATATCAATACAGCCAAGTGTGATACACATGCAATCATTGTAATGTATAGTGTCTGTAATGTAAGGTTTAGTTTTGTCCAATGTAATATTGTACTGTGTTTGTTATGAAAATCAATAAAAAAATTAAAATGTTAAAAAATGCTAATTTTCAAATTTCCATGAGGCCAATTACATGTAGGAATATAGAAAGTTCTCAAAATTTAGGTGAGTCCCACAGGAAAATCATGAGTCCAGGACTTCCTTGTACCTTGGCGAGCTTTGTAATTCACTGAAATTTGTTATTATATGTACTTGCACAAATTAAGTCACAAACCAGTGAACTGATGATCAAAAGCCTACTAATTTAAATAAATATTCTTTAGTAATAAGTTATTAAGCAGCAATTAAGATTAATTAACAATATTTATAATTTACTTACCTCTTTTAACCTGTCTCCCGATTCATTATCTGCAGCGGCCTTTTTCCCTTTTTTACCGGACTGCTGGAAAAGACAAAAAAAAATCCTTATCAAAAATAGTTCAGGCAAAAATAATGAAGATATGGAGATATGTAATGAATTTATAAACTTTCAAATGAGAAAATTGAAATATGTACTTGATATGCACCTTCAACTATTTCAGTCTATTTTTGAAATTCAATAAATGCAAACATATCTAAAATCCTTTAAAAATACCCAATAATATGTGAATTACATAAACTACAGTAACTGTACCTCCTCATCAACATCAGAATCAATACGCATATGAAAAACTGCTTCTTGAACCGAATGCTCCATATTGGAAGACAATTCTTCCGTTTTGAACTTGTGAAAATACACTGATCCCTATATTTATAGCAGAGGCATACAATAATAATAGATTTTTTTCAAAATACCGAGTAATGATTAGCTGTCACTAAAAATACTGCCCAATACTTATTATATATATGAATAAATAAAATAACTAGGCCTAGATGTCTCCTGATTTTCCAAAACAAATTTCTGAGAATATGTGCTGGCACTTTAAATAAATCTTTTCATCGGTTTACAATTTTTAATTCACACAAGCTATATATACTGTACAGTCAATAATAGGTGATGCAACTTCGAATGTTTCTAAATTTAGACTGAACCAGCGACTTCGTGTACATAAGTATGTAAAGTGGAAAAGCCTTGTACAAATCACTAGATTTTAGTCAAGTAAGATGGTTCAAACAGTAAGGAAAATACAAGTAAATAAGAAAAAAAATGATCGAATACAGTAAAATAAGAAAAATATTGCTAGTCAATGCACACGATAGATTTTTTTAGTTTGACTCAAGCGACAACCACAAACCCGGGAAGCATATCTGGAGAAAGTATGGCATATCCTCTTGGAAACTCGTGTTAAAACAAACTTGGAAAACATGGTGACTGAAAGGAACGAGTCTAAAAACTACTCAATCCGTGCCTTTTCGGATTTTTTAGATATGTCCATTTTTTGAAGCTGTTTCTCCACGTTTTCGGCCATGCTGTTTCGTCATAAACGGAAATAAAGAATGCAAACTAATATAGGACCCGAAACATTTTCGGACATTTGTGAAAGGAGACTACTCTTACAATATTAGCACAGTGTATCAAAAAAGAGATTAAAATAAATTCCTTTCATCTGTTTCAGCTCCATGAATATGCATTACAAGCTTTTTCCTTGCAATAATTACTACTGCTACAAGCCTAGGACTACAGTACTAGTACTGTAAGGTTAGTGTTCAGTAACGCTTTCCACATGTAACATGCAGGCCAAGGATTTATAAGTGATGTAGGCCTACACTACATGTACAGTGCTTTTGAATCCAATTTATACAAAGGATCTCCGAAATGGTAATTAGAGATACGCCAATAAACGTGTCATCATAATGTATTTCATGACATGAATTGAAGGTGTGACAGCAGCAATATTTTATGTTGGTAAAAAATCCAATATGGCCGCTAAGATATTACTTCCTGTTTTAAAATATTTGCCAATATCTCATTATCGGCTTGACGAATTTATTTCATATTTGGATGTGTTATGTAAAATAAAAAATGGACCAAACATTTAAATGATTTAGGATTTATCTCACTTATAAATCCTTGAACTACTTTTTTTAAACACTTTTCCTTAAAACGCCAACTTCCGGTTCGAAAAAAAGGGTCGAATTTCAAAAGTGCAATTTTTCGAGAGAGAAAAGTAAAAATGTTCTTTTCAAGCTCTCATAGAATGATTTGGTCACAGGGGCCAAACAAACTTAAATCGTGAAAGGACTCCATATCCATAGTTGCCATGTAACATGAAGAGATAGATATCTTCACGTGCATGTACCAAATTTATTGACCTTCAATCAAGGTCACAGTTGACCAATAAAAAGACTTCTTGTTGAGTTCTGAGACCGTAATTTGGCATGTAGCATGAAGAGATGACTGGCTACGTTTTGAATGGTTGGACTCACTTGTTCTTTTATGAAAAAGACGGATCTGGTGAATTCATATTGTTTTCAAAAACTACATTGATTACTGTAACAAACGCTCGGGCCGGTTGTTCCGGGCAAAAGAAAACGGCCCAGTTTTGTTATTATGAATGACATTGACCTTTAAGGTCACAGAAGCCAAAAATCGTCAAAACTTTAAATGTCTTCTTGTGAAGTTCTAGAAGGCAAAGACCTAATATTAGGCATGTAGCATGCTGATATAAATTACTTCAAAGTTAGTTAATATGACCTTTATTCGAGGTCACATGGGCTAAATAATTAACCTTAAATCTTTAACCTACTTCTTGTCAAGTTCTGAAAGACCTAAAGGAATGCTATGGGAAACATAGCAAACTGAGATATAAGGACTACAAAGTTTGTTAAGATGAATGACCTTGACCAAAATTCCTTTTTGGTGAAAAGCCCGTCAAATTGTTCAACGACAATTTCTCGTCCTAAAATGAAACCATACTATATATGCTGTAGATCCAAGTAGAAAAAAAAACATCTGGCTACAGACTTATCTCTCTCCATCATAACAATGTAATATACATGCATATATATATATAGTGTGTATGTGTCCAAGGAGTGATTATAAAATAGCATTACTAGTTCTACATCACTAGTGATATATCAAGGACCTGAGAAATTATGAAGTTTTACAATATATATGTCAAGTTGGAACCACCAGATTGCCCATACACTCTATACTAGATGTTTTAGGGACCAAGATAAAAAAATCTATTTAAAGTACATTGTACCTAGTAGAATACGATTTACTGGCTTTTTATCTAAATCTCTAAAACGTCTAAAACAGCCTATGGGTACTCTGGTGGGTCCAATTTTATATAAACTCAAACTGATTATCATGCAGATTCCTACGTTCTGTTTTGTACAATATGTTATAGGTACATGATGTATATCAATTTATACGTCATATGCGGAATACTAGAAATATAATATAGTTCATAGTTAAAGGTGAGAATATCAGTACATACGAAATGGGTGAAAGTGTAGCGGGTTGGTGGGGAATTTCATCATTAACTTTGATTAAACGATGGTACAACGAACCATACATATATCTGTTGCATCATCCATGTGCGAGATAAAACAGGCCAGTGATCACGAAATATCGTTATCAAGGTGATGACGAAATTCGAAAAAGGCTTTAAATGTAGGTCAACATCAAATATAACTGTTTGTACAAGATGAATAAAGGAATGCAAACAGCCTTACAGATTATTTAAATACTGTGATTGACTTATATATTTTTCACGTGGAACTAAATTTTGACGCAACATTGAATACTACCAGGTAGCTAACTACATGTATATATACATGATATAATATAGCTTTCATGTTCATGCATGTATAATGTAGTCTATACATTTATTGGTATTAACACTATACCTGGCCCATTAGAATAGACGCAATACGTACTGAAATATGCAAGGAATCTCTTTGACTAAAACGAAAGTAAAAAAACCAAAATATATGATAATAATGAAAAAGAAAAAAAAACTATTCAAAAAAGTGAAAGCATGCCCGTCCTTTCTCATTTATTAAAACTAAATTTGTCGTTTTAATTCTGTCAAGCACTACATAATGTTATTATAACAAGAGGTAACATGATATCAAATATTAAAGACAATCTACTGGTACACGTATAATGGTTTTTTTGTTTTTGTTTTTTTTTCAATCTTCAACCTTTATATCTGTCTGTCTTTGTGTGCACGTCAATAAACTTTAACCACTGAATTAATTAGCCACTATGTATTTTTATTTTACATGATATATTTAAACATGTGATACATCTACTAATTAGATCTCTTATCTAAATCTCGTGTTTAATGCAAAAAAACTGTGTTGAACATGTAATTTTATTACAGTGAGTGTTTTAAAAGTTTTGTTCTTCATTGGACGGTGGTTGACGATGATTATCGCTTATAGCGAAAATAACGAAATTGTGATCTTGATAAAGGTTACTGATCGCGTGCAGGACACTTAATTACACGGACATACATAAATGTATATGTTTCACTAGTAGCAACTACTCCCACTTTCAATAGAACATACTTACCTACACCCATGTATAAAAATCGAAATTCTAATGCACTATTTCACTGAATTGCCCATTTAAAAGATTTGTTAAAGTTAAATTAAAAAATAGCTTTATATGGACAGCTAAATAATATATCAGACGGCATTTGAAAATGATTTGAAATAGCTCTTTACCGCATACATTGATTGACATTACTTTTTAAAAGCAAGCGAGTGACCTCCCTTCCATCGACTTTTTGAGAGACAATCTTGATTGATTCAAATACGTACTAGAAATCACACATCTATGACGTTTACTTCGATTTACGGATAAAATATTTTGTAGCTAAGGCAGTCACCGGGACGTTAGAATTATAACGGCTTTAAATGTGCATTAAATGTAAATATGTGTACACGAAGTGAAGTACTCATTGGTAGGGTAATAGAAGCGGCGTCAGGGTTCAAAACAAGGGGATACTGTATCAGACAATACTATTTCCTACCGAATCCCCTTCAAAGTAACCCTTCCCGGAATAGTTCAAACAATAAAGGAAACCGGATACAATTTGACTTTTGTTATGTGTACAATGAGACTGTATAAAATGTAAAAATGAAAATCAGGTTTCATGTCCCTGCATTTCTTGACACTTTTAGTACTAGGCCAAAAAAGGCCTGTTTAGGGTTACATTGGCAAAGAAAATAGGGTCGTTGGGTCGCGATTTTATTAGTGTCTTTAACTCTAATGTAATGACCGGAACCGGAGTCTAAGATCTTAATCCCGATTTTTTTTTTCTTTTAAATTAGGGTCGGTCGGGTAACCCTAAACAGAAATATTTAAATATTTTTTGGTCTTATCTATGTGTATTCAGCACATAATTGAATTAGTGCCTTAGTTTAACTATTTGCAAAGAAATGAATATTCATAACACAAATATATAATATTCAGAAAGTGATATTTTCATTACACATTAATATACACTTATATACACCAAAAAGTATTGCATTTACACTGTAGATAGATGTAACATCACACAGAAGTCTGAATTTAGTTAAATATAACGTCGACGTCGATAATTTTTCATTTAGATTAAATGTACAGTTTAAATTGGTACCACATTCTCTGCCGATTCCCTGCCGAACTCATGTACACCCCTCTTACAAATTATGAGATTAATTATTTATCTAGTGATTCTTTGGTATTTTGAAAGAGAAGCTACTTAATTTCGTAGTTTAAATGTAATCTGTATAAAGCTACATAATTAAAATTCCTTTTCTTGACCATTTTTAATTTACACGTGTAACATGGTATAGTCATACATGTATGTTAGGCCGATATATGTAAGGATGTGGAAAAATACGCGACTCTTGATTGTTGTAATGCAAAAAACTGTTGCATATAATTGATTACTACATGCAGTTGGATTTACAACAATGGAATGTTATAATCACGCTAACGAATGATATGAAATAACGTTTTGGCATATATTACATGTATCTATAAAGCAGTCAAGAAATGAATCAACGGGGAATTATATACCCTGTACAGCTGTACTCATCCTTCGTGTGATGCTTGATGAAACGGAACTAAGTACCGACTAACGTTTGGACTAAATCGTCGAGTAGGGCCTGAGTAACCCAAAAGTTAGTCTGTTTAGTGAAACGCAGAACTAAATCGCTTAGTAGGACCTAAGTAACCCAAAAGTTAGTCTGTTTAGTGAAACGTAGACCTAAATTTAAATTAAAAAAAAATGATGAAACATCCGTACCTCGTCCTTCTACCCGCCTATAATCTATGCTAGCTAGGGAATGAGACTGAATAATCTAGCTGTCTTACTAAACCGTCAAGTTTCAAATATAAATAATCTAAGATAAATAAAGTAATGTGTCAGATTTCTTACATTGTTATTCCAGTGCGTAATTTCTGAGATTTCTGGCGGACAACGAAATGTAACATCAAGTTGATATGCAGACATGTACAGACAGAGAGATACACAAACAGACAGTGAATTGATATAGAATTTTGGAGAAACTTATGCTCACTAGTCAGTAATATAGATAATTTATATTTCTCTAAAAAAACATGAATTAAATTTAAAAAAAAAATGATTGTGAAGTCATGATTTTCTATGTGTCATCTTTTAATTCTGTATAGTTGTTAACATATTATTGTTATATGGGCGTCATAATTTCGATGACTTCTTGGATTTATCAAATTTAATATCTCGCGAAATGTATGTAAATCACGGTATTACATATCCGAGCCTGTCGTATAAATGACTATTTAGATATGATGTGCGAAAATAAGCCTCCACGAAAAAGTTCCAAAAATAAATCGCGAAATTTTCCACCCGCGAAAGAATTTAACAACTATACTAACTTAACTTAATAACAATTGCCTAATCTTGTAGGTACTTAGTCACATGTCAAACATAAATTTAAAAAAAAAAAAAAAAAAAAAAAACCACTTTATCACGAAATCATGATTATTTACTCATATGCCATTACTTACCTTAAAGTTGCTCCACCGCCGACAGAGCATAAACGATACTCATCATTTGACCTATAATTGTTGTTTAATTGCGTATATATATATATGACTAATTAACACAAAAACTATAATAAAATAATTTATTTTGCCTCTGGTGCATGCACAATCAGTTTTTCATTCCATATAGGATATAGTGACACGGATTTTTTTCGGGATGTAATTAATTATTTTTAATATTTTTATCTTAATTGAAATTAGAAGCTCGAACTTTTCAATGGTGGTAACGGTGTAAAGTAAATAACTTTTGTAACTGAAGAAAAAAACTTAGTCGTCTGCCCCTGATTTGATAGAGAAAAGAACCATTTGGCTGTGGTGAAGCATCTTTAACAGTAGTGTAACTTCAAAGATAACAATACAAGTTTCTATGTTCACACGTCTTCACATGTAACGTTTCAAACACCCTATCATTGACGTAGAAGGAAGAATTGCTATTCAGTTCGAGTGATGTCGCCAGTCCCAGCAATCAGAGACAGGATTGGCCGGGTTTGACATAATCCTAGTTTTTTGTAGAAGGGGAATTCAACAGTAATACATCAAGGAAAACTTCGATTACATTCGAGTTTACTTTGACATTTTGATGAATAGTCTTCCCTCCTTTGGAAATCCGCAAAGCGACACTTCGTGTCCCTTGGGAAGAGCCACTGAACATTATCCGTCATATTGGAAATCAAGTCAGACTCTCCCCCTATATAAAGCTTACGAGAGGCATTAGACGGATGCGGTATCATTGCGATTGGTTAATCAAATCCACGCGATAACTGGCAAAAAGTCACTTGTCCTGCTCGAGATTTGGACGACAAAATACAATTTGTAGTCTCAACAGCGCCCTAATTATGGCGTCAGTTTATAGCGTCGCTTGTTAGCGTCTAGATCTCATCATGTCGACCTACTCGTCCCCGCTAGCTCTTGATGTCATCCCTCAAACGTAGCAGACCAACGCATAGACGTGTGGAGGGTACGAATGAGCAGACGACACCTGTACTGTAAAAACTATATCATTTCAACTTGCTAGATAATGTTATATTTTAGTTATTTATATATTAAACACATATCGCATCATTGGATACATGAAATGATAATTAAATCATTATTAATCTTTTAATAAATTTTAACGAAGTCAGTGACTTCATATTTTTCTTTAGATAAATGAAGATCGTCATTTTGTTTGGAAAAAGGGGCCAAAAAATTAGTCCGATATTACTTTCTGATCCCCAGAGCCATACAGGTTTCTTCGCATGGACTTGGACAGTTAGTTTGATTATTCTAACATCTGCGTGCTAAAACTCAAGAGCTTCTAACTTCTGATTTGAATTTATTGTACGGATCTTAGCATCGGTTAGTGATAAATTAATGATGATTACTTTTTGTTTGTTTTTGTTTGTTATTTTTTTGTGTTAGTTATTTTTTTCCGATCAATTAGAAGATTAAGTACATTGTAGCTGCAATAATCGATGAGCTATTAATGTGCCCTACATTCAAAAATCAAAATAAATCTGTACAAAAATTATGCATATCATAAGATCCAAAAGCAGAAGATTTTTGCTGTGCACCATGACTATCAGTACCGAGTCGGCAAACCACAGACCAAACAGTATTGCTAATCAGTGTTTTTCCGATGTCGATGTTTGGCCTCGGTGAAAGCGCGAGGGTGCCTCGTCAGAAACGCTGATGAAACTGTCATCAGCAGACACTGTGGTTGATGTAACGAAATTGAATTTTGAACTGGTGACTTTGTCGTTTTTCATTAGCTGATGTCTAAATGGACGTGTTTTAGCCTTACAGCGGACAAAATTTCCGGAAATGGTGCCAAAACTGACTTAAAGAATTGTATGCCAGCCCTCGGCATGGTACCAAAGACTAACGTCTACTACCGGAGACGGAAAACCGGGGGCGAAAATTGAAAGGACACCGGCCGAAATTGGTTTAGAATCGACCCAAACCACAAAACCATAACCGCTAATTATAAGCTGAAACCAAAATTCGATTCAGATTGAATTTCAAACAATAAATGTTTTGCGATGAAAATGAATACTACAAGAATGACTGATCGACAAATACGTTGTCTGAAAACTACCGTGAGAAGAGTATAGATTTGTGCTAAATGATAGGTTAAATATCATTAGAACAACGAAGTATCAACGTTAAGTTTTATAGTTTATTTAACCAATAACATCTCCTTAATCTCTTCCGACGTTGGAATTGTACCTGTTATACCGATTGCATTTCAACTTCTTCTCGTTAACTTTCGTCTGCCTATCGTATCTCATTGACGTTTGGTCTGAACGGTCTACAATTTATTCCCGAAACGCCTCTTTTATCCGAAACGTACTTACCTCATTTCCACCTATTATGCTCCCGTATACATCACACCTATGTACGTGTTTCGCCTTCTTCTTTTGAAAAGAAACTGTTTTATCAAGTGAACATTGGTTTTACTACGGCGTGTAATGTTCTTACTTAATTTAGCACCGAGAAGAAAATCAAACCCGGAAACCTGCTGATATCCATAGTCTGTGAATTCTTTTACCTGACAAAAACAAACTTACAGCTAAATGTAGGTCCTAGCAGGGGTTTCATATGACTCTAAATCGCGAAATTTAATTGTCGTGAAAATGTTCTTAGACCAGGGGAACCATGTGACCCCAAATCGCGAAATGTAATCGCTGCAAAAATGTTCTAAGCACAGGGATGCCATGCTGCTCTAAATCGCAAAATTTGATTGTCGCAAAAATGTTCTTAGCCCAGGGATACCATGTGACTCTAAATCGCAAAAATTAATTGTCGCAAAAATGTTCTTAGATCAGGCGTACCATGTGACTCTAAATCGCAAAATTTAATTATCGCAAAATTGTTCTTAGCTCAGGGGTACCATGTGACTCTAAATCGTCAAATTTAATTGTCGCAAAAATTTTCTTAGTCCAGGGGTACCATGTGAATCTAAATCGCGAAATTTAATTATCGCAAAAATGCCCTTAGCTCAGGGGCACCATGTGACTCTAAATCGCAAAATTTAATTGTCGCGAAAAGGGTATTAAACTTGAAAACGCGAAATTTTGTCACCGCGAAAATCAGATGGTTTACAGTATGTTGTTCCGAATGGTTTTCATCACGTGCTTTACAGTATGTTGTTCCCAATGTTCTTCATCACGTTACACTGCATTCATTCTGTCACAATGAGTAGTCAAACTAAAACATGTTAACGGTTACAATGGAATAACGAATATAAAAACAAGGAAATTGGTTTTAGACAGTAGTTGAATATTTGAAATAAAGATTAATCACGGATATTTGTATCCACGAAATCAAATACCCACGAATATTTCCTGTTATAGAGTATGTATATACTGTACGATGGTTTCATCCGTGTATAGTATTTAGCTATTTGATCAAAGTTGTTTGCTTCTTAACAGAACAAATTTTATTATATAAAGAGCCAAATATGTGGTATGTGTAAAATAACTAAAAGCTGTATGCATTAACATTTTTTATGTTCAATTATTTATTTCTCAATCGAAAAAATATTAAAATTAATAATAGCTATCATTATTGTAATTTGTAATTGTTGATACAAATAAAATGTCCATTCATTAACGTCCATTTTAAATGAAATATTTATGATACTGTTCTTTCCAAAAATAAAAATGCCTGTATGTTTGATGTCGTTTTGCTTTATTTTGTTGGCAATCTGTCAAGATTCGACAATTGGTGGTTTCAGTATCATTACATGGCGTGCGTTAAGTGATGACAAAAAGCGATCTGCTCTGTAAAATAGCACCTCGTGCACGCTCGCTGTCTCTCACATGTTTGTTGCCACGCGGAGATGCAATCTGAATCATAACTGACAGCTCGGTATTGAAACTGACAAGATGTGTACTTTCGCTTTACAATGCTTTCACATTGCTTACTCAAGTCAGAGAAATAAGTTAATATGGAACAACAAAGAGTAGAAGAAACCGCTTTTTGTCAGCTCTTTCACCATGTTAATGGACTGTGAGTTAAACTAAATGGCTATCACAGTTAATGTACACATATTTCAATGACGTATTACGCGTTTCAGATCGGCTGCACTCGCGTCTGTTTATTGGACGTTGAAGGCATGAAATATTGGATTAAATTCAATGAATAATATTTCAATTAATTTACGGTTTACGCTATAGTTAGGGCGGTCACCTCCTCAGCGGAACCTGTTGGCATTTCCTCGATATAATGGAAAGATGAGTTTTCTTCCTGTGGAGCTTTCTGAAATGATTATCCACTTTTGAAAGCACTGCGCGTTAGCATCCAAATCAATTGGATTTTAATACCAAAATATCTTTGATAAATGAAGGCCGAGAAAGCTGGTAAAGAATAGCGCGCTGAGAGCGTCTCTCAACACTTATTACGGGCAAACTATGTTACAAATGCTATTTATCTATATAACTGTTAAAGACAGATATAATAGATATTAAATTAAGGTCTAGGAAATAGGGAATTTATTAGGTTGGGATGGATTTTAGTGGCGCTTTAAGCCTTCGTAGCACCTGAGTCGGCAACCTATCACCTTATACGCTTTTGTTTGATGCTATCTCTCCTGATCGAATCAGCTCCAATCGGATTAGGAGACTCAGCATTACCACAGACAAATGTATTCTCTGCTTGGAAACTGCTCCAAATGCATTGGCGCGTAAATCTCCTAATCAAGATTTTCTATTTTTCATATCGTTTAGATTTGTTTGTGATTTGGTAGCGGCTAGGAAGACCAGGCTGGCAATATCATACTCTCTCGTCTCATCAGGATAGGGAGCAACCAAGCGCGAGATAACCCGGGCTGTTAATATAGCAACGTAATAATGGGAAAATCTGTCTTAGGGGCTTTTCGTCTATACCAGTTTGACTAATATTCTTAAATCTGTGATTTGTAAAATATCAATTGGACACACAACGCACGGTCCAACATATGACAAGGCATACCGTCGAATATTCCCTTCGTATGGTCATTAGTTCCGGTACATAGATTTGCCAGTGTATTAGACTTTAATGGTATGGTCGCTCGGCTTGTCCTGACATAGGGTGTTTGCGGCGAATACAGTGTCCTCTTGTAGCGGATTAGGTGCAAGAAATTAGTTTTATTAGTGACTTTAGTCTTAACGATTGTCATTCGTCGTGTTTTCCAATTTCTCCCTTCAATGTGCCAGAAAATAGAGTTGAGATATAAACGCAAAGATTTGTTCTAACAGTAAGAGCTGTCGTCTGCCCGTGTCATAAGTCAAACAAATAGTGCCGAATTGACGATTTTCCCAATGATGGATCCCTCGTTTGAGCAATAAAATGCTTGATACAATAGACGTCGTAAGGATGCAGGAGGAAATGATTGAGAATTATGATCTAACAAGTCTTTCGTTTATGCTATAATAGAAGAGACATATATATTTTATAAGAATTCTTTCGCATTAATGAAATTTCATCATAGAAAGATCACAATTTAATGAAATTTTTGTTGTTCTTTTTGATAGCCTTTTTATGATTTAAGTTTCAATTTGCTTTTGTATTGTTTGTACATTTTTGCAAAAAAAAAAGGAAAAAAAGTACAATATGTAAGAACTCGATTTGTATGCCTATGTAAAGTTGAATCCGGTCAAACCAGCGCTCCTACTACATGATATTAACAGTTGGTGACAGAAAGACAGAAATATATTCTGAACCCTATGGAATTGCATCAAAAACATGTACATTGTTTTGGATATTTTGCCAAAATTTATAAATAACACAACAGTGATTTCTAAGGTTATTACGGATGCATAGACACTTTGTATCAACTAAGTAATGTTAAAGTACATCTAAGAAGTGATACATAGACATACCAAAATCACTAGTATAAATGCGGTGTTAAACCTTAATTTTGCAGTGATTTGTCAATTGATTTAGGTTTCAGTACCATTGTTCTCAAATTGAATGACGCCGATGAGAAACGTTGATAAAGAATCATAAGACGGTTGCCCTTTTGTAGCATTAAGTTCTATATTCAATACATCTTAAAAGACTTTTGAGTCTCTCTCTTTTGATTTGATTTGAATTAGTTTTCTGTCATTTTCGTTCGCTTGGTTTTGAGTGTGTCATCCTTAAAGTCATAACGACAACAGCGTCCTCTTAATCCTTCTCAAAGTGTATATATAAGAGCGTGGATTTGCTAAATTTTGACAAATTGAAAAAAAAAATCTAATTCGATATGCAATGAACTACTCCATCCATTTTTTGCACATTTTTATTTAACGGATTTCCTGCAAATTAAAATAATTCAAGTGCTTTGAAAGTAATAAGACGTAGATTTCTTAGTGTGATTGTCTATGATAATGTTAAAACTATTCGTAGACAAGAAAAATGGTCTACTTTTTTCTATTTTTCACTTGGCCATTTTTGTATATCTAGTTTTATCATAGGCGCATCCTATCGATATTGTAATTTTAAACCGTATATTGTTACAGAAATCAACGAGGCGTAAACAAAACCAACCGGAAATGACGTTGGTGTAATATACATATTCAATTTGTAAGGAACGTGACGCCGGTCGCTGCCCAACAGCCACCGGACATGCTCATTCACCTTATAATTGATCATTCATTTATCGCCACTGAATACTGGAAGTTGTCATAAGCAGGGCAAACGTATCACAGATATAAAGTTTCTGCCATTTGTTATGTATTCATCAATCAACTGACAGCCTTTTAATAAAATACACAAAACGATGCATCATACTCGATAAAGAGGTGTGATACGGTAAGCCGTTGGCTATGTCGCTTCCATACAATAGCTCAATGTATAACATAATTGGAAATTGTCATGGAAAGATTCGAGTTTCAAGGATTAATTATACGGTCCTGATTGATAGAGACTGTATGGAAGCACATTTTATATTTAATCTGGTTTCTCGATCGTCGAACAAACTATTAAAATCTGATTGTCTCGTTATTGTTACCTTTTTGGGGAGTAGTTCATCTGGATCATATCCGCGTTTACGCGTAATTAGATGTAAAAGTTGATGACAAGCTTCTTTGATACCTAGATGAAATTATATCCGCCACCTAGTGAGAAGGAGAACACTGGCACGTGCAGGTAAAAACGGTCGTAAACTTGTGATGGACCACGTAACTAATTTTGCGTCGGCTTATGAGGTGCTATAAACAGGTGATAGGGCACAGAGGTGAGAGACAATCATTTCATCTCGTTTGTCTCGTGGTGTCTCGCAGTTCCTCGTTCATAGGACACGGAATAAAACCGTATGTAAAATATCACGGTCCCTTCTCTAATATAGTCGAGGTATTATTCAGCTCGGTCATAAAGTGTTTGTATAACGGGCTTTGTGTAAAAAGGCAATGCTTGGTATTCTCCGACTTTTTCAACAGACAGATGCGCTTTTATGGATGGCTCGGATTCACTCACGCATAACATTTCGGGATTAATCCATGTTTGTTGTTGAATTTATCATGATGAAGTAATAATCATGCTTTTGTAATAACAGAATCAACATCAGCTCTTTTTGACGTTTTTTTCTCGCACGTGTTTCAATAATTTTCCCTATATCAATAAAGAATTTAGTACTAATAATTATATACTTAACAGTGACTTAACAGTGTAATTTGCCTCTTTATTTATTTCTTTATTCTCTGATATGAAAATCACATTGATACGTTGTTTATGTCATATTCTCAATGAAAATCAAATTAAAATATTGTCAATCCTTGATTCATAAGCACCCAA
This sequence comes from Argopecten irradians irradians, assembly GCA_004382745.1. Classification (NCBI taxonomy): domain Eukaryota; kingdom Metazoa; phylum Mollusca; class Bivalvia; order Pectinida; family Pectinidae; genus Argopecten; species Argopecten irradians. The sequence goes on along the minus strand of SAYR01028201.1, from coordinate 2,555,143 downwards.
TTTTAACAATTACATATTACATTAAATTCTTAATCCCCCGAAGGCAGTTGGGTGATCGGGTGGTGTAGTGGTTAAGCCACTCGCCTTTCACCTAGCCGGCCGGGGTTCGATCCCCGGCACGGACGTGAAAAGGTTAGGGGTCACCTGCCCGATCACGTGGGTTTTCCCCGGGCACTCCGGTTTCCTCCCACACTAAGATCCCTCGCGCGCTTACATCCGGGCCATCGAGAGTGATTTACATAAGTTATATAACTTGTTTCGTAATCGATGTAAAATAAATAAAGTTTATATAGGCAGTTGTTTCCGCTTGTACCAGAGTCGCAATCCTTACATTTTCCATAATCCACTAGAACCTAAGTTTTACCGAAATGTTTTCCATCCTTAGTCCATAAAAAATATGCAACCTTAAAACTTTTAATGTGCTGTCGATTCAGAAAGTCATTAATTGTCAAGTTTGGTTAGGTAGCTTTGTGATGCAAAATGTTGTTTTTATCGTTATATAAAAATAAACACTGTTAACCAACGGTCTTTTGTTCGCAAATTTCTTGATCAGAGTAAATTCACGAAAGTTTGGTTACCACGAATTAAGATCTACTCCATATATATATATATTGAAAGGAATTCCCATTCAATGTCTAAATCCACAAAAGCTAGCTAATCATCGCAAAGTAATTTGAGGTTGAAATCGCGAAATCTAGTAGCCCCGAAAGTTGGTTAAAGATGCTCCACCGCTGACAAATGGTATTTTTTTCACTATTAAAAAACATGAGCAAACGATTTAGTATTTTTCTTCAGTTACAAAAGTTACTTACTTTACACAATTACCACCATTGAAAAGTTTGAGCTTCTTATTTTACTTTAAGTTAAAAATATAAAGAAATAATTAGTTGCATCCCGAAAAAAATCCGTGTCACTATACCCTATATGGAATGAAATACTGATTGTTCATGCACCAAAGGCAAAATAAATTATTTTATTATAGTTTTTGTGTTAATTAGACATATATATTTACGATTAAACACCAATAATTGTTCAAATGATGAATGTCATTTATGCTCTGTCGGCGGCGGAGCATCTTTAATAGTAAATTGTATTGTATATTCTACACAAACATGTTGAAATACAAAATAAAAATATCAACGGAGTGAAGAAAAGAGATATGTATCATAAGTTGTTCTTAATTAGTGCCACTGTTTACTTTTACACATTTGGAAATGATTCTCTGAATTCTCTGAATTCTCAATACCATGGTTTGGAGATACATGTATTTCATTAAAAAAATGCCACTGTTTACTTTTACACCTTTGGAAATGATTCTCTGAATTCCCTGAATTCTCAATACCATGATTTGGAGTATTTCATTAAAAAACTCTGGATAATTCCTCTGACATTTCCTGTTTTAAATTTGAATTTTCTTGGAATAGATAAATTATACTAAAGTAGTGAATCACAAAAGAATTTAATGGCATAGAGCTTCATTGTAATTCATGCGACCAAGCCATGCGCAAGAGTTTCTAGTTTGCTATTTATAAAATATTCTATCACTCTTTCAATACCATTATTTGATTGAAACTAAATTGTTTTGATAAACAATAGACTTAGATAAAATATGCTATACGTATTATCGAAAGTAATTCGAACATTATTTCTGGTGTAAAAGACAAGTTGAATAGTATGGCAATCAACGATTAGAAAAGTTAACAATGTAACACAAAGAGAAAAAACGTTATCAATAATCAAATTATCAAACTATTGAAATGAAAGTAACACACCACATTTTAATGTTTATTCAAACTATTATCAAACGATAATGCACATGCTGAAATAGACACTATTATTTCCTTTAGGGAAGACGAAGATAGAACGTGAATATTAAAATGTATTTTCAATGTGGAGGGTATATGAATTTCAGGAAATACGTTAATATGGAATGAAAGGGGAAAATTCTTCAAACACGCGACCTGGTTTTTCATCGTTCCTGCTCTCGGTTAGGTCACGGATGGGTATAGTCAATTCGTTTTCATCAAAATTAACAACCAAATGCAGTTTACTTCCGATATTAATAAGATATTAAAACTTGATAAGTTCGTCGATGTGGCTGTATTGTCAGCTGACGGTCTCATTATAGATAATTTGAGTAAGAAATTGAATCGGTATCGTAACTGTATTGTATGATTCTCTTCTCAGTCTGCCTCACTGCCTCGGAGGCAGATCAAGTTATCAATGTAAAATGACGAATCGGTTTGGATAATTGCCACATGTTTGCAGGTTGGGGGAAATTTCTCGTGCTAGCAACTGATATCGTGTGATATCCTTTCGCACATCTCTTTTATCGTCTTCGTTTACACATCTTTATTATGTTTCAGTATCAGTAATATATCGTGTTCTCTAGAAGTCATAACGTGATATAAAAGAAATCCACCTGTCATACTTAGACGAATGAACACTCATACTTTGGTTCAAAACATTCAAGTTGAAATTCATAAACACAATGGTGAAATAGAAATCATTTTAACATAGAGAAAATTATAAAGTGAATTCAGTACACGTTCCATGTTAAAAAAGATGTATTTATATATTATGTATCATATGCATATATATGCTTTTACATTAATATTATGAGAAAATAATAAAATAAAAAATAAAATGTATACAAAAAGTGGAAACCTAAATATGTTGAATAAAGAAAATGCCTATGAACATATATAAAATGATATCGTTTTTATGATTATATACAGTATTAAAGACTGATAGTGTACCCCTGGATGTAGACATAATGATTTTGTGAACAAAAGTTCATCCATTTTCTTGCTGACAAACAATTGACGTCGCAATCGCGCACCACCCGTAAAGGCAGATAACTCAACAATTTGTAATCACATATTAGATCTTCATTGATAATAACCCAAATTAGCGAGGATTGTAGTTCCATGACTTCGATCGTCAACATATCGATCTTTGAATACCTGTCATTATAATGAGTATGCACCAAAAGTTGACACAGAGCACATGGAAATTTAAGCACGCCAAAATTTAACCAACCTATTTTGATGCAAAAGCGCCAAATTTCCCGACGCCAAAATATTCTAATTTACGATATTTTAAAAAATCCCAATGAAAAATGTACCCAGATGTTCCAAAGGAGTGAGGGTCTTCATTTTCATTGAAGACACCTGCCAAACAAATGAAATCGATGTAGTCGGCACGTCAATTGAAAATACGGTGACAACAACGCAGCTAGAAAGACGAACAAGCCTGATATTCATATTGCAATAATAAAACGAGTTAATATCTGTTCCATTTTGAGCAGTTTTTCAATCGTAAAATTATCCCAAAATCTACACTAATCTAAACTTAAGATAAGATAAATTTAAACTCAACATATACGTACACAATACCGCTCCAATGGATCCATAATTAGTTTAAATAAAACATTTATGAGCTTACATGATAGGCTTACTGTAAACCAATTTTTTTTCGGGTGCAATTTAATTTCATGTTTTTCGCGGGCGATACAAATCCGCGAAAATTAATCATAGCAAAAAACAAACCAGCAAAAAAAAGTTTACTACGAAAAGCATTTTAACTGCCGTGAAAACAAATTGCTAGAAAAAAAGAAAACGCGGAATTAAGTCGATTTTTTTTCTAGATAGCACCATCTCTAATTTAATTAATCCCTAGCCTATACCTTCTAACTATGTTTTAGTTGATGTGATGGTTCAGATATTAATTTGCGGAGAATGAATTTTAACAAATGTTAATGCTATGTAACGTTAGACACGGTTTCACCTTTTCAAATAACTTTTTCTTCAAAGTGGAAAATATCAAATTATTCAAGAAGTAATGATGAAAAAAGTAATTGCATACTGTTATTAAAAACTTTTTTCGTGTGCGATCATTTTTTCCGCAATTTAGCGAGCGATAAGAAATCGTGGAAATGAATTGCGGCGAAAAATATTTCCAATATAGGTAAAGAACAATTAGAGAAGTCTAGATCGCGAAAATAAAAACACCTTGAAAAAGTCGTTAGGCATGAAAACATAGAATTAAGTTGCCACGAAAATCAATTGATTTACAGTAGTATGCTTGAAAATAGGCTAAGTACATTTTAATTGCAATATTCAAATCCAGCAAAAATACATTTACTTCTTGGCTTTGATATACTACCAGTGAGAGAAATAGTTTTAGAGTTTTAGGTTTGAAAACAAATTATTTTGCCAAATTCGAGTCCTAAATTTACGCCATTTTGAAATGTTCTACCATTGGTAATAATTCAAGATATTAAAAAAAATGCGCATTTACAATGTTTAACAGTTAATTACAAAAATAAAAAACAGTGAAAATCTTCTTGATTGTTTTCTGATCGAAATGTCAACATACTGAGACTTGTAGAGAAATCTTGAACTTCACTTTGTGGAAAATAAATTCTCCGCATTCTAATCTCGTATGTATGAAAATTCATTCTATTGTGGTCTCTGTCACTTGCCGATTCAGATTAAGGGTCCTGTCCCTGCTAGCATTTGCATTCCATTGTGCTAAGTTCCTTTTTGCTTTTTTTCAGACGTCCCTGTCAAATGCAACAGCTAAATGTTGCATGCAATTCAAGATGGTCTTATACATAATGGTATATTTTTTCAGCTAAAGGCGTGGCTCGATGGAATCAAGACCACAGCAGATTAAATCAAAACAGATACCGGTCGTTTCCTTTTTGCGATAGTCTTTCTGCAATAGCCTAATGGAATTAAACTTCAGATACAACTGGCTTGATTGAAAAGGCACAGTCACAAAGTGACAGAGGTCGTTTCTACAAAGACTCCATCACATGTTTGGGTGACGTAGACCGCGAAAGAGGAGCCGAAACAGTCATGACAACAATCAGTCTTTTTCTGTGACGGAAATAGGAAAAGAGATAGCTCACCAATCGATTAGCCTGCCAACTAATTGTTTCAAGTTCAAAGCCTATTGGTAGTGTTGGATTTCCTGTTAGGAAAGCAGACTATCAATAGTTTTAATATATTAATAATCTTAACTCGTGAAAGGCGAATACACTTTAAACAGAAGGCTATGTCAGAGATGGCTGGTAAGCCATCGTATGACATCTTATATCGACCAGGAATTAGCCAAGTGGTCTTCCAGTAGAGTCCATTTTCATAGTGCTTTTATTGTTCACTTGTCTAGTTCCTATCAGCGAAATCAAGTCAGAGATTTAATAGCACGGAGATTTCTTGTGACAGATAGAGTTCTTACAACTCTGCCTGTTTGTCATGTTAAAATGTCAAGCGATTTCATCAGGTTGAATGGTATTAAAAAGTTAGTTGTCTGATTTCATACGATAAAAGCCATTACATTATTGTTTATTTATTGGATCTTTTGTTGTCACTATCAATACGTTTCCTTATCCTCAGACGATTATTGTAAGGTTCTGAATCATGTGCTGTTTTGTAGGCTTTTAATTGAGATATTACTTTAAGTTATTGAGGTTATTGACCTGGCTAACATCACATCATATCAACTAACAAACATCCTACATACACAGAATCCTATATAGCAAAACAAAAATATGTTGTTGTCATAAACATATGCAACAAGAGGTCCATTGGCCTGAACGGTCACCTAAGTTTAGATACAGAATGAAACAAAGACATATAAACACTATATATTGGCCCATCAGGCCCTTGAAGTCAGTCAGTGATTTTATAAAATTGACTTTTTAATCTATTAAGAGTATTTGGTTCCATCAAATCTGTGAATTCACAATAAAGATTTTTGAAATGTTATCCATTTTGACCCCTTTTGGCCCCGCCCCTCTGGCCCCTGGGGGTCGCCCAGGACCAATATGGATATGACGTTAAAATGCTATCTCAGGCTAATAATTCTGATCAGACTGACTAATTTCCTATGAGAACTAAGCAAATAATGTTCATAAATGTGTTTTTCATATATAAACTATAGTAAACTTGATCCCCTCCCAAGGGGGAAACACGAGACCCAAGGGCCATATAATTAACATTTTTTGTAAAAGAGCCTTAAGAACTTTCCATCAATGAAAAGTATTTTATTCTACCAGTTCCAGAATTTCAGAATAAGATTTTTGAAGTTTAAGCCTATTTGCCCTCTTTTAGCCCCGCCCCTAAGGCCCCTGGGGGCCAGTCATTGAAAATTTGCTAATTCAATGGCCATTTCATAGAGATAATTATGACAACATTTGACTAATTTCGAATTACAAATGACCAGATAATGCTCAAAAATGTATTTTCCCTGTATAAACTATAGTAAACTTAACCCCTCATGAGAAACATGAGACCCCAGGGTCATATAATTCACAATTTTTGTAGAGGGCCTTCTATCTATGAAGAGTATATGATTCTACCACATCTGTGAGAGTAAAAGAAGATTTTTGAAGTTTTAGCCAATTTTACACTTTTTGGCCCCTCCCACAGCCCCCTGGCGGATGGGAGTCATATAATTCACAATTTTGATTGACTGTATGCCTTAAAAGGTTTGTGCAAAATTTCATTGAAATTGCTTCAGCGGTTTTGGAGAAGAAGTCGAAAATGTATATTATTTACGGACATACGACGCACGACGGACGAGGCACAACGCGAGACGACGGACAAAAGACAATTAGAATGGGTCACTTGAGGCTTTGTCTCAGGTGACCTAAAATGGTCATCCTAAAACATGCTCGTTTTAAAATGGCAGATTTTGATTTACACGGAAACATATCAGGATATGAGAACCATGTTCAGGAGAAGAGAATGCGCTCCATATGCAAATGATTATAAATATAACGTTATGTGTTATAATTGAGTATACAAAACATATTTCTGGTATTGATAATACCATTTAACTATTTTCATTACATCTATTCCTAATCAGTCCAATTTTCATCAAATTTACATACTTATAATGATACTGCTAATTCGATGATGACCAATTTTTCAATTCTCTCTGTCCTGTTATCAGAAAAGTCATCCTTGATATTCCATGGGTTACTATCATTGTCACTATATGTCCATCCCTGGAGTATGTCATAGCAAATCTAAAGATTCTGCTGTGTGCGACAATAGATCAGACAGGTAGTTTGGTCCTTTGATGGACATGTTCAATGGGGTAGATATAACGACAGTGATAGTAACCCCTGCATACACTGGTTATTGTCAACACCGATTTGTCATGAAAAGTCTTTGATTATGAAAGAACGAAGCGCTGCGATATATTTGGTGTCATTGACTACTTTATTACAGATGGACTGATATTTATACATTACATTATATTTTGATTGTTATCCACGAGTGAAGACGGGATAATTCACATAATTATGTGATACAACTTGGGTCATATCATAGTCAGGTCACAATGCCAAATGCTGATCGGGTGGCATGAACGTTTTACATAACCGACTGCAGGATCATAAGATAAAAATGCAGATCAAATCACAGCTTCAGCACACGTAAGTTGTAGATGTTACAAAGTGTTATCTCTTTGTACATAGGACACTCAATGTGATAACATAAATATGACCTTTAAAGGGACAATTCAATGAGGCTAATTCTGTTAACTACGAAGCAAAATATGACATAAATGTATTGTTCTATATTCCTTATGAAAAATATAACAAGAAATATTTTCAAATTCCACGACATTGTTAAGTATTTTGATTGATACCTTTGAAATTCCAAATCGTTGATCAATACGATTCAGCAGATTTAACATGTATGGTGTACCCATACCCGAGCCAAAGTCACGTACGTTAATCAAATGCAATACATAACCACTGATGAGTTGATGAAATTAAATTAAGACAAGAATATGCACCTAATAAGGTAAACACACTACTGTTAGAGCGTCTTGAGTAATTGTAGACAAAAATTTCTTTACTACACTGGCAAGGGCCAGGGTTCGGCATACAAGATGTCCGATCACAATGTGTAATTGCGGACGACAAGCGACTTTGAACATTTCACATACATTTCACTACAATGGGCTTTTCTGGCATATTACAGTAAAACCAAATAATTTAATTACTAACTACCAATGATGTGCATAATATATATATACATATACCTCATATTTAAACGCATTTTTCACTGTAGATTTAATATCATTGTATGGTTGTTCTAATTAAAGTTTTTATGTTAATTGGTTAAAGATGATTTATATCCTATCAAAAAACCATCATAATCATAATTCACTACAAAACGCAGAAATGTAGCAACTATTATACTAGATGTTTTATCATTATATCGATACTTGATATAATTCTAGACCTGCATAACGTTGAACGATAACTTTACGCTAGTTCTTTCGGACCCTTCGTTCTCAGTGCCATTCAAGTTAAATCATATGTATTATAAATTTTCCTAAAATATCAATATTGTTTATTAGCTAGTGTTGTTACTCTGTCAGTTTTTTTCGTGTACATGCTACTTCGAAGAGGGGTTGATAGAGCGAATTTCATCTATAATCTACAACGGAAGAGGACGACTGATGCGCTTGTTCCATCTAGTGCCATGTCCCATTTAAATCGCATTATACTGGAGAAATGGAAGTGAGAAACCATGGAGACCAAAGCCTTATTACGTTTCATTTATATATATGTATGTCTTAATCGCCTCAAATTACTAGTAATCATTCCCCCTCCGCCCCATCGTAGCTAAATTGTCTTTAAAAGGACAAACCAGCCGAAAGGAGTCATTTTCTAAATTCTCTTGCCTAATTATGTAAATTCGTGATTTGTACAATATTTCCTGTTCTGTCCATCCTCTTCCGATAAATTGTCATGTCCAAAGTGTTCTATACACTGTATTCGATACCTGGTGGATTTTTTCTCATTAAAACAGACCTCTAAAATGAATTAACGGTCGGAGTTCTCGGAAAGAAATCATTACGATCCTACCAGCACGCGGCAAATTTCTTCTAAGTCATGGATGTGGCAGACAAGTGATTGTAAGACGCTTTGCATGAGGACCAAGTTGTCAAATGTTATTCTCATTTAGCTTGTGTCTTTGTAACAAGAACGACACGAGTCTTTTTGTATTAAATAGTTGCTGAACTTCACAAATTTATTTTCAATTCGGCAGGAATGAAAATCGTTGTTTGTATTTAAATCTCTTATTTTCAACAACGTTAATGGATAATATGGTAAGGATGTACTGAGAACAATAATTATATGTAAAACATATATCTAATACATTGATAAAGTTGTCGCATCGCTCCGAACAATCGGAACGCTCCTTAACCATCTAAATGATATTTCCTTGTCATGGAACACACAATTTAAACTGCCTGTGTGGAATTAAAACGATTAGTATTGCCCTGATGTGTTAATTGGATATCAGGGATGTGCTGCTAGCGTCTGTACCACGCGCGCTAAGTATGCAGGCATTGGTCCAACGCTGTAGGCTGGCGGAGAAGACCCCTGTCATGTCATTAACATATTCAACAGCAGATTAACTCCTTAATTCATTCCTGTTTGATTCTCTAGGCTCGATAAATACAGCTCGAAAGCTTCCATGCTTCCTACTCCTCATTCTTCTTCTGCTCAATATAGACCGCAAAAATGATGAGCGATAATATTGACAGTCAGCGACTCATCAGCGAGGCGTCAAGATTAGGTAAGTTTTACTTTACGCAAATTTTCGCAACATTATTGTTGTATCGAAAAAGAATTTCTAAATGGTATTCTATTGATATGGAAATTTGTTTTTCATATATTTCGTTTTCAGGGGTCTTTCTAAATTTTTCAATCAATGAAGCCATTAAAGTTGTGCTGAGTGTGGCATTTCTTGCGCGTTGGCTTCTTTCATTCTGTAGTAGTCCTGTCATGTTACTTATGAATAAGTTTTGTGAATAAAAGATCATTGAGCTGTCAATAAAGGGTTGGTAGATCTATCAATTTCAATTTTGGAATATTCAATTTTCATTTCAATTATCCTTAATTTTTGCAAAATGTTGAATTTTGTTTATAACAATACAACTGGTGTTTTCTTATTTCATTTATCAAAATAATGTATCATAGTATGGAAGAAATAAAGGAAAATACTTCATGCATTATATCAAGAACATGCGGATGTAATTAAAATTATTTTAGAATGTTTCAATATGTTTTAAATTTCATTGTTAGGAAAAGTTAAAGATCCGAAACTTAATATCAGGCCACAGGTATAATTCCAGGTTAATTTAGTAGTAAATTAAGTCCTCGTGTTGCGAATTTATGATTTCTATTATTGTACGAAAGCTTTAGCAAAGGGATTTTTTTCTGAAATAACAAGTTCCAGATGCAATAACCTAGACTGATCATCATGCAAAATCGTATATACCTTTCAAACAATTATCAAAAAATGACTTTATCATCAGCTAACATAATCTCTTTGAATATTTCTTTTCTAAAGGATTTTCTCTATATAGAATGACTGATGATAATACAAACCCGCAACAATAATAAACTGAATAACTTTTAATTTATTTTATTAATCAATGTACACAGCGGAACTCAACTTGTGACTTTTTGGGGGAAAAGTTATGTAATTTTTATTGAACTGAAAACTTTATCAAAATGTTAATTAAGTTTTAATCAATATCTGAAACAAACTCCTTTCTAAATGTCAATTATAATTAATTCAAAATACATCCGGATAGCTCTTTGACGTCCCGATTAGTTTTTATTCAAATACAAAAATGTAAATGTAGCCATATCTGCCAATTACATATCATAGAACATATGTCGATTTGTTGAAAAAAAGTGATTGCCAATGGGTTTTGTCTTTGATTTGTGAAAATTTGATTTCTGATTATTTTTACTAACACTATTATGATCTAGTTACTGTTCATGGGCACGGATTCGTGTACCAATAATATGATACAGACTCTAAAATCTTAAAGTGCTCGTTGGATTTCCTCTTTTTTCTTTTTATATTCCTACCTTTTTTGAAGAATCAAGACAGCACAACAGCTGTATTATTACTGAAATGTTTTTATTATTTGTTCATTAAGAAAATATTAAAATAAATATTTTACAGTTAATTAAGTTTAATATGCCTCGGGAAGAAACACATGCTTTAGATATTCTTTCATAAATCAAAACTGAAAATTAATGAAATTTATCATTTTTGCGGTCAATATTTAATGGATATCCCTACCTCCCCATGAGTATTGTTTGAGATTGTTTAGATTAATTTTTGCCATCATCAATTATCATAACTTTTGATAATACCAATACGGTCAAGTCTTGAAAGGACGAAGTAGATTATGGGACAGTGCAACAAAAATGCCTTGTGTTTCTACTAGCGTTAATATTTCATGGCCCCAAGTGTTGAAACAAACAACTTCAGCCAAAAATGAACTTCAGTCACAAATATTAAAGATAACTTACATAAGGAGAATAACTTAAGCTTTGACTGAAGTCTTCACTTTTTTCGAGAAATCGGAGCCTGAACAAGCTGTTGAATGGATTTCGGTAAGAAAATAATTCTGTTTTTTAACCGTACTATTAACAGAATTCATATACATCAAATATTTCTTTTATAGTTTTGTTGCTTATGCAAACGTTTTTGTCTGAAATATAGATCGGCATTGTTTAAATATCGATGTGACTTTCAATACTAATTAAAACGTAGACAATTCTTTAACGTGATACATCAAATTGAAAACGAATTTCTCAACGATGCAAATAGATTTAAAACAAAATTGACAGAACATATCAACTAATCTATGATGTAGATAATAATCTAAGACTTATAAGTATGATGAAACAAGAACACCACTGTATATTGTATGGATGTTTAAGTTTAGAATTGAAAGTTGGTTTCGATAAAAGATTGTTAAGAATATCCTTAATAACCTCGTGATCAACTAATGTGTGTATTTGTTCAAACAACGTTGCACACCTGCAGTAATTGCAAATTTTGCACCTGTTCTATTGTTGTTAATAGCCTTGATATCCAAGATCAAAACTTGTTTATAAATCGTCCTCCCTAATCAATGTATAAATAAGTAATGTTCTCTGAACATTAGAAGCCTACCGTCTCGTCAAAAACAAGGGTTGCTAATTAATGTCTACCGTTCCCTGTCTTTTAAGTAGGAAGTCCTTCACTTGTGGCAAATATCATAGCACTACCTAACGTATTGCAGATCATCCAGAGACAAAACGTAGATAGGAATGATTCATGTAAGATTAGCTCTAGTGGACACAGAAGTCATAGTAAGAGCTAGGACGTGGACCTCTTAACGACTTATCGATTGGTTATCGATTAGAGTGATAGGCCTTTTTGAATATTGAATAAGCATTGTAACATCTGAATGTTTGTCTTGAATTCATTTTAATGAGGAAAACATTTGACAAAATCGTGTTACAATTTCTTGTCATTTGTCATTTCCATAATGAAAAGGCATGAATAATTAGACAAGGTTATGATACGCATAATGTTTCATGTTACGATGCTTTAATGTAATTCACAAACCTTTTCGGGTAGACTTGTTCAGCTAACATATCGAAAATGAAACCAGAAAGAACATGTATTTATACTCGTGAGTTCATGAATGTTAGTACATGTAGATCTATATTTGTAATTACGTATTTATGAGTATATAAACGATGTTGTGACTTTAGGTTTCGAGGCTGTCTGTTTATTTCACTGTAATGTGCGTTTTGAAATGTTTTTAGAAGCTAGATGCAGTATAATAGAAGTGACATTTGTACCAATTTAATTGCGTCATAAAACGTTACATCGAAAATCGCTAATTTAAAATTACCGCGGAAATAATTTTATACACTTACAGTTATTCGTTAGTCATCAGAATAATAGCATTTTTATTTCGATAAAACACCAAAAGCGCAAAACATTTACGTTGGCAATATCATATAGATATTTTAGCAATAAGTAAAATATTTAACTTGTTTTAAGACAATTATATCAACATACGACATGAACTATAAATTCCGTATGGGGATTACATTTTTGATCCACTAAATGGAAACCGGTTTTGTCTATCATATTCCATAGTTTGCACTAAATAATAGGAGCCATCTTTCTGATATAAACAAGTATCTTGATGATTTTTTTTATAAAAATAAAAACTGTAGATCAACATATTATTTTGTGCTAAAACCTGAAGAATTTAGGAATGGCACATTCTAAGATAAAATTTCAAAAAAAGAATCATAAATCCTTTTAATTGAGCAAATATGTTTGTTTTTGTTGCATATTTCTTCATTGATTAACACTTGCAGTGACAAACCGCTTCCACCATTTTTCAGATTTCGATAAATCATTTAACTCATGAGGGTGAGCGTTGGAATTCTGATGTCGTGAACTGAACTAATTTGTCAACATTGATGACATTATCTTATTTCTGCTATTTCCGCGAGATTGTCTCTTAACAACACTTGAATTAATCAGCGCAAACACAATTTCTTGGCATTGTCGCTATAATGAGACCCGGTAACTGTATTAAAGTATCATCAGTTAAGCTTTCCAATCGTTACCATCTCACATGATCCGGTGATTATTTCCTCCTCGATACAACTCGGCAATGAAATCAACCTCAATCCTGATTCCTATACAGACTGACATCCCCGTGAAATGGACAGCGTCGTGAATCACAGCTGCACGGCGAATTCTCGATGGCTCTTCTATGATTCTTTCTGACTACCACCCGACGTATCATTGCCAATTGGCGGCCCTTAATTGCCCAGAATTAGATCTAAAGGACCGGGGTTGACGGTGCTAATTTGTTTCCAGCATAAGTGCTATGGAAGTCGAGAAAATAGAATAATTCAATTAGGCACTGGGTCTTTTATTTGATTTTTCGATTTCCAGGAATTTTACAGAATCAAATCATACACTTGTCAAGGATTTGATATCCGGACGGTGTTGCCGAATTCGCTGGCGCGGCTGATTTGGGTTTCGATAGTTTTCAGCGAACCATGCATGCTATGCAATGGCGTGAAAACATCACATTCGCAGGGTAATCCAGTTATATGTAGGGGAGCAATCCATGTAGTCGGTTACTGATGTCGGTGAATTTAAAGCAGTTGTCTTTGATTGTCGTATATGGCACGTCGTGTGATGACAATCGCTTCAGGATTTTCTTAAGATATGTGTACATTCTATGTCTAAATTCCCTTATTTGATTGATGAGGTTTGTGGGCCATGTAGTCTGTGAAATAAGCCGGTGAATTTAAAACAGCTGGGAGTCTCTGTTGTCTGAAAAAGTGCTTGGCAACAACTTTAGCTATCAATAATCGTCTGTAGATAGTTAAAAAAAGAAAACGAATTGTGATTTTGAAATATTTTATGAAAAAATAGCAGAGGCAAATGAATTGTGTAACATTAAACATCATAGATATTTACTTGGTAATTTGGTATTCATAAAACAGGAGAAATAATATTTCTGTGTTGTAATTAATTTTCAGAATACTTATTTTGGTGGAATAATGTTCGAAATGTTGAAACACATTTGTGATTGATATCCGGCAAATTAATAGAACGCATTAAGCACAATACTTCAGCGTCAGAAATTACTAAAATATCATTAAAATTAAAATATGCAATTTTATCAGCATTGGTATCTTCACTAGCAACATAGAGAAAATAATGAAATTATATTTGGTGCTCTTCAAGCAAATATAAAATAAACAATGACCTTATTGCGCATAAGTATGAATGATATTGTCAATTTTCGTAACTTATACTGAAAGTATGTTTTCTTTGAATTAAACGACAGAAATAAAACACTTGGTTACATTATCTCTGGATGTCGAATATAACGCTTTGACTACAACTGAGTTTACAATTGAAAGTTGTCAAAATACATGAGAAGGAAATTGGAATATCTGCGGCACATTATGTTGAGTATGGTGAATATGTCATAACTTTGAGTATTGTTTTTAAACATGTCTCCTAAATGACTGATAGTGTGTGTATATGGACGTGGAACATTAAAAGAAATAGAATTATTACACACAAATAAACTCACGAACTTCATCTTTCATATAACCGTATGGGATGAAGTGTAGCGGTCATCCACGCCAGATGTCCAAAACTGACCACTCGTGGTTCAAAGTCAAGACTTAGCACTCACCTGGTCGGTTATAATTAGGATCAAACATGATTTATTGTCAGGTGTAATGGTTTTTCTTTGTCATAATGTCCCTGCTAGGCGATGGTTGTGATATGACATAAATTAATGTCTTCTAGCTGAGGGTTATGAAGCCTTCACGATAACTCCGCTAACACAATTGATGTTCCAATTTCAGATTTGATAAGGACGCTTGTGATTCAACAAATTCCTCATGGTATCATTGTTTTCATAAAACGTGAAATCTTAAATCTTAATTCAGGATATATTATATAATATAACTTTAAAACCACATTATGTAACCCGGGGTTGATTTCGGGAAGCTGATGAACAAACTGACAATACTTTATCATGTCTGCTTAAGAAGTGGTGAGGAGGTTAGCTCTCAGATTGTACATCACCTCATAGAAATGAGAAAATAAATGAAAGCGGATGCTGGTGCTGACTTTGTCTCTGATATTCTATATAACGGCTGAATCCATTGCAAAATTTCATTTCCGTTATTTTGAAATATTTAGGTATTTATGGTGATGTGAACGGTATTTTTATTTGGTTTCGTTTGAATTCATTTGATGAATGTGGCAGTTAGGGAAGTGGTAAAAATGCATTTTGACATGACATATTACATACTTTCATGTTTGAACGTACAATTAATTAGTTTATAAATGTTTTATGTGGTTAAGTTAAACTTTCGTGAAAGTTTCATGACATGAAATCGATTCAAAATTTAATTTCCGAATTCATTAAAAAATGGAGCTCATACATATTTGATGAGATTTTCGTCACGTGATATATTGTCTTAAAGAAATATGATTATTCTAATAACATTTCTAATGTTTGCTTTACATGATTGTTTTAATTATGTTTTAATCAGAAAAAAGACTAAAGAATAATCAAAAAAAGAAAATGATAATTCGTTGTACTGTGTGATTTTTATCTTTAATTAGGTTTTTTTTTAAATATTTTTTTCCAAATATGAATGAAGTAATTTGTAATTAACTTATGCCTGGGGCTATGACAATATAATGAAGCAGGATAGTTGCTTCACGCGATATAATTGAATCGAGATATGATACCACTTCTTGAAATTCGAAATATCGATAATACACCTGTAACACTCTAACATTCATTTCTATGAAATACGATATTCGTTAGTTCCATTTTATTCAGCAATGGTATCTAATTTATTTTTAATTAAATTAATCAAAATATTTATCGTTTACAATGATATATACACACGACGAAAATTATTGATAATTATTGATAAATAATGGTAATCATCATGAAAAACTAAATTAGAGCTAAATTATTAATATCAAATTTTCGATGATTCTTTGGTTTCATTATGTTTTCGCAGATCGCAAACTCGTCAAATCTTATCGTTTTCTTTATATTTACATAAAAATAAAGAATGTTTATCAATATGAGTATATTCGCCTGACGCTGTCAAATGTTTTGTAACAGTATATACATGTAATAACTTTTCATAGAATTGCACACGTTGATAGTGAAGATTTATGAATGCTTTACATCTTGTTGCATGCAGCTGATTCAGAGAGCGGAAGAAATATAAAACGGGTATGTGGAAATGCGAAAGTACGAAATGGTCGAACGGTCAACTTGAGCAAGCAATTTAAATGCCTTTCATTTCATAAAGTGGTTCTTGACTTTATTTTTTCTATTCTTTAAAAGTGCAACAATGGCGAGAGCGTTTCATCATTTATGAACGATAAACCTCCACATCTGCGGGTGTCCACTACAATTGAAGGATATAAAATGATTGACAATAGGCATACGGACTGACCAATGGACGTTAATCAGCAACATTAACTCAACAAAAACTCCTTAATTGGTGCACGTGTTATCGTAAAAATGGTTTAGTTTGTCAGGGCTCCAGAGGGAGTCGGATTTAACGACTGGGACTTCTGACAGAAAAGATGTAAAATAATCCGTGACAAATAAATGGTCATCACGGACTACAAGACGTCACGTCACTAGAGCGGTTTAAAATACCCCATTTATATTTGTGCATGGTAGAAGGAATTTTAGAACAAAGCACTACGGTTCCTATTGTGTAGAATAAGGTTTTCATTAGATACTCACCTGTTTTCCATTGCTCTTTTGTCGAATCAATAGATGATAGCATCAAAGAATTGTTTTTATTCCTGTTTGTGTTTCTGTCTTTGCACTTTTTTCTTCTTAATCATGCTACGATTCTTCAAGAATACTTCTCGCTGACGATATAGTGTAAATCGTTATGTTAGTTTGTGCACAGATCTTGTTTGAATTATTCAAAGTGTCAAAATTTATATTATAAGATAGAAAAATAGCTAGTATGCTAACATAATATCATTCAATGACCACTTTTTATACCAACACATTTTACTAGTTAACATGTGAGGATCACATGTAACAATTTGTATGTGAACGCTTACTTCGCTTTGTTAATACCTTTTCTTAGATCTTATTTTAAATTCCTAAACGTTATTTTATGTCTATATCCAAAGGTTTGTATCATGATAAACTTTGTTGCTGTTTACTTAAAATGTACACATGTAAATGGTGTTTAAATGTGATAAAACACGTTGTTAAATGAACTTGTAGGTTATATAGTTATTCTTTGTTTCTGTATCACGATTTCTATGTAGGGACTTAATTAATGCCTACATGCTATCTAACTATTAACTTCAGGGCAGCTGCCACCAACTCAAGACACAGACCACAAAGTTTAAATTTAGAAAATCAGCATCAAATATTTAAAACATTTGTTTAAAAACAAAACGATCAACCAATCAATGGGCAAGAAATCATTTATTTCAGATCTACACCGGAAATGATAGTCGCCGCGATCGTTCTGGGCACGCATTTGATGTTACACGAAATGGCATCATAAAACTGATTTCCTAAGTTTGGTTACCATTTCCTTTCGATCTTTGTCTTCAATCTTTGAATAAACACATTACCGTTCAACACCGAAATACCTGGTATTAAACGAGAGAGTAGAAATACAATGAGATGTCGACACGAAAGACCAGCTACTTTAACTGTCGTAAATATTAATGAATGTTAATTAGGTCCACTGGTGTTTGTCTTCATTATATTTGTTTCTCGTGTTTGCTTTGTAGACTTCATGAAATGACAATAACAGAGAAGTTATAAAAACATTAGTTGCTGGAAATAAAACTGAGATAACTCGCTATCTTTAAATGTTTTTTTTTTTTTAAATATTGTGTTAAAAGGTCAGTTTTAAGATAAGGTTTTTCTACACAATTCCTTCGTTTTGTTTGATCTTTTTTGTCATTTGTAGCATACGTTACAAACGGCAATGAAAATCCATTCCGATGAAATGAATATGTCACAATATTATAATACATTTGAACCTACCTTTATAACCTAACCACCTCTGTATAAAGACCACCTGCTTAATAAGACCATTTTCTTAGAGTACCAAATGATTACACTTGATGCCACTTGGCTACACTGAGATCACTTTTTCCCTTACTCTTTGGGTGGTCGATATAGACAGGTTTGACTGTATATTTTGTTTGTCAAAAGTACTTAACCAGAAATTACTGTACTTTTCTACTTTCTGTCTAACATTAAATTGTTATTTCCTTCAGCTATATGATACGAGAATTTTTGTAATGAATAAAATTAAAAATGATATCAATAAGATTTTTAGGTGTGCACTTTTAGCAGTTTTCATTCTGGTCGCTGAATTATTCATGAACATTAATAATACCATAAGTTCATTGTTCACACAGTTATAACCACACTAATCCTACAATGATTAGCCATGTCTATTTCAATGATTAATTGTCTCACATCGGGGTACAGTGATTAACTATGACGTGCTGATAGAGTTCGGCCTCCGCAGCATCATCAACGACAAATTAACACTCAAATTTCACCGGTTACAGATGAATAGATTTCAATCAGTGAATTTAATCGCCACGTAAACTGCCTACAGCCACAATGTATGCTGAGATAGGGCAGCATTGTAAGCTTGATGCGGATTTGATATAAAACCATAATGTCAACTTCTCTTTATAGCAAAAATGATGAGCAAAAAATTGATATTTTTTAAATCAGATAACGAAAACACCTATTGGATACACTGTGTAAAAATGGGGCCTTTTTGTTTGCTTTTGATTTTTTTCCCCAAAAATTGAAAAAGTTTATTATGATAAATGAAGCAGACAATGCTCGATACATCCAGAATTCGTTTGTGGCATTCCTCTGCCCTTCAGTGTACTTATAATAAAGCGGCACGATATGCTTAGCTGCAAGGGGTTGATCTCGAGCCGGAGGTGAGCCGCAAACGTGATGCAGGTGGTCGCAAGTCACGCTTCAGTGAGTTAACAGAGTGGCCAGCGGCACAGAGGAAAGGATGCAAATGTTAATTAAGCATTCATGCGGAAAAGTGAATCAATTCAAAT
The DNA here is from genome assembly GCA_004382745.1 of Argopecten irradians irradians. NCBI lineage: Eukaryota > Metazoa > Mollusca > Bivalvia > Pectinida > Pectinidae > Argopecten > Argopecten irradians. Next base: position 2,535,623 of record SAYR01028201.1, on the reverse strand, counting down.
GGCATGTCTGATACAAAAATGATATAGCATCACGTTCGATGTTAGTTGTTAATGTAATTTATACATCGTATTACTGGGGGAATAAAAATGCCGAATTTAATCTCTTAAAAAGGGCCATCTCATGTTTCAGATAGAAATTGAAGCTATTGTAATCTTTTTAATCTTTAGCATCATTAGTTTCTAACAATTCTTATCCTGATTTTCCTATCATTACATTTTCATTTCATTTTGATATTTCGATACAACAGTTCCTTGACAAATGGCTTGCCTTGCTCGCATATTTGACCCATAAATGAATAAATATTAATATTATATACAGCGATTAGACTTAATTTGACATAATTTGTATTATAGATATTGAACAATTCATATACCACTTTTCACAAACATAACATGTTTAAGAAATCATGGGGTCCTTTTTTATACTTTTTGTTCCTTCGTGCTCCGATTTCTTGAAACAATCTTATATAAAAAAGGACTTATTTTTTTTACATATGGTATTTAAGGAAATTTATGTTTTGACGTTAGTGATTTTTATTTTAAGAAATCGGGGTTAGAGGTCATAATTGTCTGAATATATTTGTATTTTTTGTATGTCCCTTGTAATGATACAACCCCCTGTGTTAATATGTTTAGTCGGTATACATAATTTAGAACAGCATCAAATCAAAGCCAACTCACTATACCGCTCTTCATAATTTAACCTAAAACTAAAAACCATGACCCTGACCTGATTTGATCTCTATGCACTGGTTGACCTTACAAACAATGACATTGGTGTGCTAATATCGTCTCTTTCATCAAACGTCACGAGATCACGTGTTTCTAGATCTAACCACACAAATCAGAACTATTAATTATTCATTGGTTAATTATTGCAATTAATCCCACTCTTTGAAAATACGATTTCCAATTTAGCTTCATGATAAACTAATAGCAAAAACATATTTGAGTTATTTGACCTTCGATCAATGAAGCCCTTAATGCACTTGATTCCGATAGAAATATTACAATTTGATAAAACGTCTTCCTTTGAACGTCAAAATAATTTCCGTTACAATGTATGTTAGCTTGTTAGTAATTCTGATAACAGACTGAAGTTTGTTTTGTTTGTTTTAATAATAAAGCATTCTATATGATGTGACAGAACTTTCTGTAGTTCTTTTTTTTAATTTTGGAGGAACGCGTTGGACGATTGGTTAGGATATTAAAATATATAGTATTTGTCTTCACCTCTTGGTCGCGGTATTTGTGTGGTAAACTTATCTAGCATTTCATCATGAGACCTTAGCAACTGTATTCGAAACAAATGCTAGTCAACAATAGCGGGTCGGTGATATTTATTTGGTACTCTGACTTCTTTCCCCACACGTTTTAATAAAAATCATTGCCTTTACTTAAAGAAATCTTGTTGTTAATAAGACAATTTGATACTTTATTGATAATATTTTGCAATGTATAATCATAAATTCATACAAACAATATTATTTTCAAACTTACCGGGAGCTTTAGATGTCGTCCCTCCATCTTTGTCACTCTAAATGTTGACGCTAGGTGGCGTACCTATATTAGAATTAAGACAAAAGCAATGGAACATAGAAGTAAAGTTAGATATATTATATATTTTATATACATTATGTATATGTAACTAACGTCAGTGATTTAGAATTTCGATTTTCAAGAATTGGAGAGATATCGATGACGTCTAGTAAACAAGTTTATTATGAGTCATACGTACGCATTCGATACGACATTTCTAGAATAATACTGTGATTACGTTCACAATGTCTTAATTTAATTATGATACTGCTAATTACAATTTTAAACAAATTAATATACAATACTAGTACGTATTAGTGAAAAGAAAACTTATTAGAAAGTTAAATTCAAGTAAAAAGCAATTAACGATACCCGTTAATTGAATAACGTATGCGATGTAAAACAATTTCTTCTATGTAAATAGTGAACATAAGCGGGATATTCTATATCTTTCATTGTTTTAATATATCTACGTACACCAGGAAAGTACCCATTATGTACATCGAGTGATAAAACAATTAGAATTTATGGGAATTCACCGTGCACGCATAGCTTTTAATGTTAATGTTTTTCACAATCAACACAAGAAAATTGGCTTTGATGAAGGCGTGGTGTATGTAGAACGGCTAATTATTACACATATAATGAAATCAGAGCGTAAAACTAGAGATTTCTATATGGCGAGAAACTCGCAGCATCATACTGGTGCATTTTGTCATTTCAGCATGGGGTCTTGACTACCCTGTTTATTTTGTTAAAATTAAAACATGCAGGTAATTCATCTTGTTTAAGACATCAAGCTGCTTGATTTCTTTGTGTTCATGTACGGGAAGTGATAATGATATTACTAGTGCAATTATTAAGCCATTAAGCTTCTGGAATAGTAGCTAATCAGTTTGTGTAAAGCATCTAGGTAATATACAGAAGACATACTGGTACAATTTTATGAAGAAGACAAAGTACTTGGCCTATCGCTGGCATGCATACCATAGTGCAGATCTTCAGCCCCGTATCGTCATCTTCAACGCTCTTCAATACCAACATCAGGAACCTTCCATGCCACGTCTACTGCAACATTTAAATATAGAGAAACTTACAAAATGAGAGTCTTTGATGCATACAAATTGAATATAGATTATAAAAATCTATCAAAATTTTATAAGATCAATATAAAAGACAACTCTCTGGCAGATTTAATCGTCAGCACAATTCAACCAAAGAGATTGCACATGCAAAAATGTATGCCATATATCAAATTAAAATTCACAATTAAAAATTACATTAATGCTTTAAAATCGAAATTTGTCATTCATAGATTACTTTCATATTATTTTGAACCAAATAAAAACAAAGTTATTTTTCGCAATTATACATATCAAAATATTTGAAAAACAACAAAATTGTTTTAATAATAAACGACTAGAAATAAATGTTATTTTTCTACTTGATATTTTAACTGGAATTAAATAAGAACTTCTAAAGTGATAATGATATTACTTTTAATATAATATTAATTTATTGTATTTCCAACTTTTCATCACTTCTTAAAATTAAAATAGGGCATTATCTAAAAGAATACTGAACAAGCCGATTGATCCTTTTCGAACAGAAAAAGTAGGGCCATATTTACCAATAATTTATTAGGCATGAAAACGCAAATGATAATTTCACGAAAACTAGTTGTTATACATTAAATGCATCCTCTCCTTTAATGCCCATTATACGTAACTGTTCATTCTTTTTGCAATCACTAGCGTTTACAATGATCGAACATTGAACCAATGACCTAGAAAAAGATGAATGACGTGTATTATGACATTAGTCCATGCAGATAAACTTATGATATCAAAAGGTCAAAAATCGTCTTGTAAACATACTTTCCATCTTCACTTGCAAAACCAGCAATTACCGACAATTGCTTTCTTTATAGGCTCACAGGGACCTGGCACAAATAGCTAACCAACAGTGTTATAGTATCAAGGGTATGAACTTTACGGTAGAGAAAAACAGACATATATTTTAATCCGACTTTATTTTAATAAACGGGCTCTACATATCAGTGACGCATATCTTAACGAAAAAAATAATTGATTCTATAATACATATATATAGTGTTGGTTAGAAATTCGAACCAGTTCCCTGTGTATAGGGCTACACAATTTCTACGGCTATTCATTAGTTTCTATTTTTCACGTGCGAAATCGATGGGGTCACGACAATCACCGAAGCGTTTAGTACATATAGGCCTATAGCCGATACCGAACGGGTCATGTGATATTTTCTGGAAATCGAGAGTTTCCGTGAAATTCTCCGCATCGTTCCGTTTTGTATTTATTCTAAGCCATATCAATTATTTTTAATTTTTTAATATTTTTCCCAAAACTTCACAGTTGGTCTCAGTAACAACATACCTGGATTTTGTCAATATTTTATGCAGAGAGAACATAGTAATTTTCTTGTAAATGTTTGTGATTACAAAATAAACTGAAAAGTTACTTTAAACAAATTTCACAAAGCTAAATTTATAATCTATCGAATACGCAATTGTATTCCAAGTTTACATCATACAGGTTTATTCAGTTCCCAAACCTGGCAACTATATCAAATTCATCTCCCAAGCAGTCAGTGTTGACCAAGCGAATTAAAATAAGCTTAATTGCAAGAGTAAAAGAAGCATTATATCTATTCAATTTTATAATCATTATCATTATTATTTTACTTACACGTTCCACATTGCTGCCATTTGACTATGTACAGAGATTCAAAGGACCTGAAACAAATGAGGAAATATTAAAAGAACATCGGATATCAGATCAACATATTATTATTTTCTTTTCACAGACGCATTGTATACCTATCTTTTGTAAGAGTCTAATTTGTTTTTGACAAACTAGACAAGAAACCTTATCCTTCAGCTTCAATAGTAGACAGTTCTTAGCCAAATGGCATTCCATCCACTACAGAAATGACAGTTTATTTTGGCCATAGTTCTTCACGGAAATAGCAGTCTTAAAACACAAAATTGAGATTATCCATTTATCTTTCAGGTGTGAGATCCATATCTCCTTCACGCTCGCCCCCAGCCATTCTGGTGTCACACTCCCCATCCCCAACGCTCGCTGTGTCAGCCAACACCCCCACCATCAGTATGAGCTGCCCCTTGAGCCCGGGTATGGGACCGATGAAGAGAAGCTCCCCCGGGCTGGTTTGTGTGGTTTGTGGAGACACCTCAAGTGGAAAGCATTACGGGATCCTGGCGTGTAACGGTTGTAGCGGATTCTTCAAACGTAGTGTCAGGCGCAAATTGATATACAGGTAAAAATGATTTTGGTTTCCAGGTTTAAGTTCCTTTATATTGGTTTAAAGTAGTATTATATATTAGTTCATATGTGATTTCTGCTGAAGCATTTACAAAAGGTTTTGTCATTTTTTCAGTAGAGTCTAACCTATTCAAGAATTGTTGGAAAATAACGAATGCATATGCACGATATGATAACAGTATTATGAAATAGCATTGCATTAATTGAATCTGTTGTATATTAACAATATCGCTATAAAAATCATTATAACTGATACCCTAATACTAATTAGTATATCAATATATCTTTATCAAATTGTGATGTCGTCTAGATAGTCACCTGTTTGATCCTTTCAAACCTTATCAATTTTTCTTTTCAGGTGCCAGGCAGGAACGGGTATGTGTGTGGTAGACAAAGCCCATAGAAATCAGTGTCAGGCTTGTCGGCTTAAGAAATGTATGAATATGGGTATGAACAAGGATGGTAAGTAGTAAAACCGTATACTGTAAACAGACTTATTTTAGCAGTAGTTTTATTTTTGCGCGTATCGCGGTGTCTTTGAAGCGCTTATTCTTATACAGCGCTAATTATCTTAAAAAGAGTAATTTCCGGTATTGAATCGAGAATCGCGCTAATTTATTTCGCACTTATAAATCAAAATTCAAATTTTTCGCATTTGCGCTAAAATTTGACTTCACTAAAATGGGTAGACTTATAGTATATTGTGAGACACAAACAATTATTGAAATTCAAATAACATTGGCTTAAGAAGCAGACTAGTGTTCGTAACGCTGAGTGAGAATAGTATACCGTCAACCAACTTATTCTCGCGGCGAGTTAATTTCACCATTCCAAGCCCAACGATATTTCCGATTCTATTTCGCGACTTACAGGCAAAACGTTCTAAAACACTCTAGAACTAGTGGTTGTATATTTTTTCGCAGCGATTTATTTTCGCGTTTTTTTATCTTATGCGAAATACACAAAATAAATCGCTCGCGAAAATAAGTTGATTTACAGTATGTGAATCAAGTACATGATTACTTCTTATAATACGGCATGCGTTTATTATGAAAATATGACGGAAATAAGCAATGTAAAATACTTTCGGTGCTTGCATTGTGTGTACGAGATACAGGATGTTTTTCGTTTTGAAAGTAAACTTTGAAATTTAAAACATTGCGTTCTAAAAAAATACAAAATATAAATTATATGACAGAAGTGCGCAATGAGAAATTGTATATATCACTACTAGTCTATCAGAGGATAAGAATAGTTATGAAAATTTAATTCATTTGTATTAATTATGTTAATGAATACATTATATTTACTTTCAGCCGTACAGAATGAACGTCAGCCCCGAAACACAGCCCAGATTCGACACGACCAGCTCATGGGCGACGCTGAACATCCACTGTGTCACAACACAGCGACGGTGTCCGCTACACATCCGGCTTTCAGTCCCGCAGCAAATCACAGATTTGCTTCCGGTTTAATGACGGCGGAAAATAATGCAAAGATCGAACAAGATGATGGAGGTATTTTGAAAAAAAAAGAACTATTTATCTATACTTTTACAAAATCAACAAAAATGATAAGGGAGGTTTTTGTACAATGCTGTATAGGTTCGATAGAATGGCATACTCTTGGTGATAAAAGAGCAAAATGGAAAGGAGCAAATCTGACAATTTACTTGGACAAAAACGTATTGCATTTGATGTTCTTTTATTATAGTACACGAAGAGACTATTGACGTCACGAGCGTGGACCACGAGACGTCTGCCCCTTGTCAACAGACCACAACTTACCACGAGGCAGCTATATTCAACCCTGGACAGGAGACAATGTACGAATGTTCAGCAAGGCTTCTCTTTATGGCTGTACGCTGGGCACGGAATCTTCCTTCTTTTGCGAACCTTCCGTTTCGCGACCAGGTAAGTTCGACGTTTCAACACGTACGATACAGGTATTGTAAAGTTCTATATATAGAATATATTGTCTTTTTATCTATCACAACATTACAACATTGCGTGTATGAAAGGAAATCTTGGTAATAAGATTATCTAAAAAAAAAATAAGATTTTAAAATCATTACAGAATATTACCGAGATGGAAATGGAATCGTAAAATGATTAAATGTGAAAAGTGTCCACAAAGGTTAGGTGGAACTAAACTGAAGATTTTATTTTTATCCGGTGAAATCAATATTCCATATGATGTCCAATTCTTGCGAATTTTGAATTCACTGTCGTAAATCAACAATATGCATTATTAGTTAACAATATATAATATGTAACTTTCCGCGGTTTGATATTTTTGCTGCAAAAATTTGATTCGGTATGGATGAATTAATATAATATTGTCACCAGCTAAAACATTTTCCGTTGACTTTTCAAATTACAAAAAAGTTTCTTGAAAGCAACATGTCATACGAAATTGACTGAAATCTATCTTGCAACCATGTATACTGTATTTAAAATCATATACTGATATACTCACAGGTTATTCTCCTCGAAGAGGCGTGGAGCGAATTATTCCTTCTATGTGCTATTCAGTGGTCAATGCCAATGGAAGCCTCGCCACTATTGGCTACACAGGATCACATGCACAACGCACCAACCAATGGGAAAACAGGTTTCTCAGACATTCGGATTCTTCGTGAAGTCTTTGCAAGATTCAAATCAGTTCAAGTAGATCCAGCGGAATTCGCTTGTCTTAAAGCAATAGCATTGTTTAAACCAGGTATGTTGTTATGCCTCCAACACATTTTATTTATAAGGATCATTCCTATGTCATAAGTGTCTATAATGGGACTAATTCACGTACCACGTGATACCCGATAACGTTTGTGCGGGACTAGTATCTCCAGTGGTGATGGAACGTAGCTCTTTATAATCTTCCCGCTGAAATGACGTTATCCCGCGATAACGTCATTTGACGTCATTCCATCACCAATAGAAACAATAGTCCCGCACAAACGTTATCGGGTATCACGTGGTACGTGAATGAGTCCCATTAATGTGAGCAATACAGAATGGAAAAGGAAATGTATTCCGTCTTTGCATATTACAGAGTTAGCTCCCTTGCGGATAAGTGTTGATTGAAACGTCATTATTTTTTGGCGCAATTCACATCGTTTTCTCCGAAAGGTATGACGTTACGCTCGAAAACACATGACGTCACAATCGATACATTTTCGCAAGGGCAGATAACTCTGTAATAAGCAATCCAAACAGTACACCTTTATTTACAAGAAGTGTTATCGGTTTTACCTCGAGGAAGGTTTGAAGTGATACAGTTATTCATGTTGTGTAATTTCAGAGACGCGGGGACTTAAAGATCCGATACAAGTGGAGAATTTACAGGACCAGGCACAAATAATGCTTGGGCAACACATCCGGGCACATCATCCCACACAACCAATCAGGTAAAAACTAATGATTAGAAACCTATATAAAAGAGATTGGAAACCCATTTATTGCCTTCGCTGACTCTAAAGAGACTTCCGGTTGATAAGAATGTTCTTGTCCGCTTACTGTTGAACATATAAACACATTCTTTTTGTACATAAATTACATGTTAACATTAGGGTTTAAAGTTTTTTTATCAAGATGTTTTAATATATGTTTGCCAACATGGAAATAGCCAATTTTACCTTTTTTTTCTTAAGTAATACATTCAAAACCGGTAATTCATTTTTTTTTATTAATATATCAATCAAAAACTGATTTTTTCTTTTAAAAAATTGTTCACATACCATCTACTAAACTACGCAACAACGTTTATGTATAATTTTTTATGGATTATATATAAAAATCTATGCACGTACAGGGGCAACCTCGCTGGTCAAAGGTAGTCTGTCCAATTCTCTCCCTGAATACCCTAGGCTAGCGAAATTGGTACAGGGGTACCTCTGCATATTGTAAATTGGCGGAGATGCAATTTTAGCTCTCAAAGCAAACAATAATCAGCATAATGATCTTTCAAGTAATTTTTTTTATTATCATTATTGAATTAATATCATACACAAGATAGTGGACTTGGCAGTAGGGTTTGTGAGAATGACCAACATATTGAGATGGATTCAAATCCTATATCATTTGTTAATTAATAGATCATAGTATTATTTATTATTATTTTGTTGGATTTGGTTCACCTTTTATCACTGATCAGTTTTTAATTGTCTCTTTGCCTCCATCTCTAAAATAGCTGACCTGATTTGTCTTCATGATTTGACACACTTTAAGGATAAAAATCTCTATTTTAAAATGATGTAATGTCCTTTGTAAAATAAAACTTGATCAAAAGTATAGCATTTCTTGACTTCCTTGTTCTAGTTAGTGTACAAAATTGCATTATCACTCATATATGGAATTTCGGTCTGAGCTCGTTTCTTTTTGCTAAAATATGTGTCACTGAATTTTATTACCCTACATTGTAAAGCGTGTATGCACGGTCACGTGGAATGGAATCATTTCGTTGAACAGAATGTGTGAACATAAATTGTATCACGTTGCATGTTTCCTATTATTTAGATACGATTATGTAATTTTAAAGGTCAAATAAATATAAATATCGCATTTTGAAACAGAGCAACTTATTAAGTGACTTTACATCTTTGTGATGAAATTGTACGTCCAGGAATGTTATCGCTGACATCCCACACATATTAGATAAGTACGAAAAATTTCAATCTTGAAAAGTCATAAAGTAAATTTAATATTAGGTTTTTCATAAATCTCTTATCTGTTGCTTATTACCAAAATGGTTTCTTTTATAAGACTTCTGATTCGGACGTTTACTTCTGATTGGACCAGCCCTGGAGTTTGCCTTTCAATCTTAATATGTCATAATATAAATATTGCATTGAGTAATCTATAAATCTCTTATCCGATGCTTATTTACCACCAACGTCTGGGTTTTTCATTTGTTCTCCAGATTTGGACGCTTGCTCCTGATGTTGCCAGCCCTCAAATTCGTCTTACCAGATAAAGTGGAGAAAATCTTTTTCGGCCGAACAATAGGGAATACACCAATGGAGAAACTCTTATGCGACATGTTTAAAAGTTAAAACTACATTGTATTCTGATAACGAAATATTACAAAATATGTTACATGTATAGTACAATTGTCTTTGTTTTCAAAGTTAAACCAAGTAGATTTAAGATACTGTCATCCCCGGAAACCTAGTGTCAGATTTAAGTTATTTACTGAATATTGACTTATATAGTATATATATCGCCTGGGTTACCGAGGAAAATATACTGTAAATCAACTTATTTTCGTTGTGACTTGATTTCGCAGCATTAATACCAAACACCATTTCCACGGCGATTTCATTCAGCGATATGATATATTGCCATACACGTTTTAATGACTTACCATGTATAGTTGAAATGTTTTTCGTGACGATGATTTTTTAAGTTCTAGTCACCGCGAAATTAGATCAATCGCAAAAAAAATCATATTTGAAATGTTTTTCGCGACGATGATTTTTTAAAAATTCTAGTCACCGCGAAATTATATCATACGCAAAAATAATTCGGTTTACAGTAACATACAATAGAACCTTCCCACATTATTTGCTCTCAGGCTTTCCCAGCGGGAGTGATCTCCACGTAGAAGTTTCTGTACTGTTAGTTGTACATACTGGTATATGAAATAAACACTGACTTTAACAACATGCTAGATTTTTTTAATGTCATTGTTCATTTTTCTTGCAAAAGGAAAATGTCGCAAATGTTTCTAAATTCGCGAAAATCATATGAGTAATGAAGAAATGCACGATCTGAGAGTATTTACAACTTCAAATGAAAAAATGGGATACAGAGGTACCATGTTATTATTATTCATTGTTATTATTTTGATAAATATAACTAATTATGCCCAAGTTTATGATTTAGGAATATACGTCCCAAGTTGATAAAATGATCGACGAGTTTTGTCAATATCTACATAAAAGTAGACTGGCCACCCGTCTCTAGAATAAACAAAAAACACTGAAATATGGCTTGATTATTTTTGTCTCTACTACATGTATGATTCTAGATATAGTTTTAAAACAAGGGGGAGATAATCTAGTTAAGAACTCCGCTGATAAAGTTTTAACAACAACTTAGGGTCTGGTGGCCATTCTAGGGGGAGATAATCTAGTTAAGTACTCCGCTGATAAAGTCTTATCAACAACTTAGGGTCTGGTGGCCATTCTAGGGGGAGATAATCTAGTTAAGAACTCCGATAAAAAAAGTCTTATCAACAAGTTAGGGTCTGGTGGCCAGTCTAGAGGGAGATAATCTAGTAAAGAACTCTGCTGAGAAAGTCTTATCGACAACTTAGGGTCTGGTGGCCAGTCTAGTGGGAGATAATCTAGTTAAGAACTCCGCTGAGAAAGTCCAATCAACAACTTAGGGTCTGGTGGCCAGTCTAGGGGGAGATACTCTAGTCTCAACTGAGAAAGTCCAGTCAACAACTTAGGGTCTTGTGGCCAGTCTAGGGGGAGATAATCTAGTAAAGAACTCTACTGAGAAAGTCTAATCAATAACTTAAGGTCTGGTGGCCAGCCTAGGGGGAGATAATCTAGTCTCAACTGAGAAAGTCCAGTCAACAACTAAGGGTCTGGTGGCCAGTCTAGGGGGAGATAATCTAGTAAAGAACTCTGCTGAGAAAGTCTTTTCAACAACTTAGGGTCTGGTGGCCAGTCAAACATGAAAGGAACATTGTTTATTAGTATTGTTACAAACGTAAACAATACATGATGAAGCAAGGCAGCTAAGGTATGGTAGACCTGGTTAGTCATTAAGGAATATATCACTGTTTTCTATGTAAAATAATGAATTGTTTGAATACGTGTTGTCAAGTACATACTCCTATTAAATTGTGCAATATGACAGTGCCTATGTGTTATATTTTTAACAGTCTTAGATTCATAAGAATTTATAATTTATATGATCCATAGAAATGATTTTGATTTTACTTTGAATTTATTTTGGCCTTTTATTTCGGATTATTAATATACTAGCTTTATACCGTTTTTCCTCATAGTGACAAAGTTAAGAACTAGATAAATAAACATTTATTTTCATGTCGTCTCAGCTCATCGTTAAAAATATAAAGACATGTTTTAAAATAACTGAAATTATCAAAATTATAATTTTACCATTTGTTATAGCTTTTGAGTGTGTTTAGATGTTTATTGTTTATTTTTGGTTTTTGGTTTTAAATTTCATTATTTCTAATACGGCTGCCACAACATTCAGTTTGTTCTTATAGCACCACAGCTGTGATCAAAAAGGAAGTTTTAATGTGATAATATATGATGACTGTGTTAATGTCTTTGAAAGAAAAGGTGAACATGTTGTAAAAATATACAGATGTGCATGCTTTAAAGTTATATGTGCCGCATTTTTGACACTCGCGAATTAAGATGAGCTTTTAATATGTTATTCATCACCAAAAGTTATTGACATTTTGAGAATTCCAGTACTTTCAATGCATAGGTTTTAATTTTATATGAACAAATAAGAGCTGAAAATGATTTTTGGCAGTACTGGCAAAATCATTATATTTTCATCTATATTGAAGTGAAATGAGTACATACGGTAAGACCATGAAGCAAAAGCGTGGTTTACATTTTAATTGCACATTTTATAATGTTATTAATAATTGTAAAGGGATTTCTGTTGCCATATAAACATACATAAGGCATAAAAAAACAACAGTTTACAGTACATAATCTCTGTGTTGTCGCTTCAGTTTATAAGACATCTGAAAGCATTTGAATGCTTTTCTCGCCTTTATTCACCAAACCTTATGGATTTCAATAATTTACAGAAGAAAAATCAAATGTCAAAATTTTCGCTCAATTACGGCACGTATAACATTAACCAACAATATACATTTATTTATTCATTAACACATACATGTGATTCGATCGTGCATTCAACGAAAGTCGACTTGTACAAGAAATATCAAAAACAAATCGAGACTTTGTTCAGACAGTATAATGTGACATGTAAGACAAACATGATTTTTTTACGCTTACCATTGAATCGATTTCAAATACTTGCTTCCCGAACAGACAACCCAAGGGGAACAACTCTATAATGCATATGGACTACATCCTGACAACACATAAGCGGATTTGCCTAAGGTTTTCTTTTTAACATGTTCAGAAGGTGACAATAAATGTAGTACATATATTAACGTTTTTTTTTTAATTACAACTTTATCTTTTCTCACAAAAAAAATCTTCAATATGCATAAAAAAACAGTTTTTCCTTCAAAGAAGGAATCCCACACCAATTTCCATATTAAAATCGATTATTCAACCTTTCAACCCTATCATATCAATTTCAGATATATTCATCATTTACTCTTTATTTCATATCACCCATTCATATCCTTTCAAACTAAAATGATATATAATCAACGTTCAGCTAATACCTTTTGCGACTCTTCAAAATTATCCATCTCATTTTACATTTCCATTTTAAAAATTTATAGTCGTTTCTGAAAGGTAGACTGGTGGGCCTTTATTTGTTCAATTATTTTATGACATTTCTTGGCCGGGTTATCTATCTTTGACTGCATTCACATAATTGGTACCGTACGTCTAAAGCATTCTTACATTAAATTGTTATCGAAATCCGCTCCCCCCAACTCAAAAAACAAATAATAATTAAAAAAAAAAAAAAATGGAACATAGAGGATGATTTATGAAATTGTGAATTTTCTCAAAAAGGGTTAACAATATCTAATCTATTAGTGTTAATTAACAGTCAATGTGAATTTAACATAATACAAGTTTTAGTATGGAGAGATGAGCATCGCAGAATTGTAGGAAGACAAAGTCACAATCCCAAAGAATAGGTTACGTAAGCAGAAATGAGCTTTATTACCTTTCAATCATTATTTTAGGG